>JANPWX010000108.1:165755-491523 GCA_024734555.1 Trochalopteron elliotii | reverse complement strand
CTGCGAGTCGGAGAGTTCCCTTCCCTTCCCTTCCCTTCCCTTCCCTTCCCTTCCCTTCCTTCCCTATTTTGGTTTAGTGTCAGGAGGACTTCTTATTGAAGGTCTATTCAATTTATTAGATATGGGACAAGAATGTAGGGAGATACGATCTCTGAAATATGAACTAAGTTTAGCTTTAAAACTTTATAAGTTTAGCACCTGACATGAGGTTAAGTTTTAGAAGATTCTGTTTCTAGTTGGTATAAGACAGCGGAAAATTAAACATTGCAAGTTGGCTAATATTCTGTGATTTGAAAAAGAAACATAATTTGTTCTTAATTAGCAAAAAATTAGTTTTTAGACCTCTATTCTACTGAATGTCAAGATATTACTTCTGGATCTTGATTTCAATATTTTCTATGGCAATTTGCAGCTTACCTCTTCACCCATGTAAGGTTTGGACATGGGACTGACGTTATTACCATATTTACCGAAAACACCAGGTAAAATTTACCTGCTAGAAATCTGAAATCCTTTGGAAAAGCATGCAAAACATCAATCCCCTCACCTTTCTGTTTAACAATGTGCACAATATTAATTTCGGTTCAAAGGAGAAGCATGTTTAAATAGGTGCATAATTAAATTCTGTGAATAACTGACACTTCAGTGACACTTAACATTTTCTTAAGTTGGGCTCACATTAACAAGAGAATGGAAGTACTGTGAATAAGGACAAAAATACAAGGAAGTCCTGAATTTTATGGGCAGTTAAGCTGGTTTTCAGTGCAACTTCAGTAGCCCCATGTGCATGTGCACGTATGGGTATGTGTACAAAAAGCCCTACTAAAACTCATCGATATTTATTCTTAGCGATGTCTTCTATCTTTGAACAATATATATATATATGTGTATAACAAAGGATTTTCAATTGATTATAACATGAAATAGGCATTTTTTTTATTCTAAATACTTCAGATGTATGAGAAGTATGCATGACATAATACTAAAATGTTCTATCACTACAAACAGAAATTATATGTACTCTAAAAAGTTTTGTTTAAATTTTATGTAATTTAGATTTGCATAGGTCTATCTACACATACAGGTCCAATATTTGTTTTAAACTGTGAGGCCTTAAGGTTATCTTTTCCAAATTTAAGTTTCACAATATAAAATGTTAAGAACTTGCTGAATTTAATAATCAGTAACTTAGGCCATTATTTATTCCTAAAATATATGGATTAGGTAAAAATTAGATAAAAATTAAGGTACCTATAGAAATGTTAATTAAAAAGTAACTTTATTTTTTTTCCGAAATGAACAAAAGGAATTCAAATTCAGATTTAATATTTCATACATTAGTAATTACTTCTTGATCTGGGGTTGAAAATGTCAACTATGATGATCTTTAAAAGGGCGAAAGTAATATGGATAAATTAGATACACTTGTTGAAAACAATTTTTCTTTTATTTTGATTGTTCATCTATATATTGTTCTGCAAATTTTATGTCCCCAAACTGAAGTTAAGAAAAGAATTATGTCATTAAGCTTAATTTTATTCTAACTATTTTTTTTCTTTATACTTCATCAACCTATTTATGTATTTGCTACTAAAAAAAGAAAGGGCAGGTTTCCCAATGAGCCTATCTGCAAATTAATATGATGAAACAGAATGTAGGGTATAGGTCAAGTTAATTCCTCATATGAAACAGATTAGGTAACCACAGGAAAGAAAATAAATCTGCATAATAAATAATAGTAATCATCATCATGAAAATGTATAATCTTGAAATGTAGTTAGAATATATTGTACTTGCTATACAGCAGACATTATTTCATGTATTGTTAATTGTTTTTACAATCCTCTATTATTTCAGACTTTGGAAATACTGAGAACTTGCTTTACAAATAAAATAGTCATCATAACAGAAGGGAACACAGCAGCAAGGAAACTGAACATTAATCAAAAAAGCAAATCCTTTCTGTAAACTTCCTGCTGCCTTACTCCTTTTCTTATTGCAGTTTGGTAAAGGAGACTTAGTACACCAGCTCAACACTGCTTCCCAATTTTTCTGCTTTTCACAGCTGTTTTAAAAATCCCAGATTAAGTTCCCTGTGTAATTTTCAAGCTCTTGAGAAGTGACATATAAAACACAGAAAATGCTTTCTGCCCTTTATTGCTGAGATCATACAAGAGTTTTTAACAACCTAAAAGCAACATGTTGTGGAATATAGTGTTCACATCCTATTTCTACTCAGCCAAGCAAGAGATGTGAAATGACACATTTACTACTCAGCTGCCAGGGAGAAAGCTTCTGCTGAGGGAGGGCAACCACTGCTTAGCAGCAAGACCTACCCATGAAGCTGCATTCACAACCTTCAACTTTTCCCTTCCCTGAAACAAAACAGGAGTCCCAAATCCAACAAGTCCTCCAGTTGCTTTATTCTGTATTAACTTTTAGTCACCTCTCCTCACTCCAGGAAAAGGGAATGGGGTAGGTGATGTTGATTGTGAATCAGTGCTGTATATTCTGCTGGGAATTTTGGATTGACTCATTATTTATAACAGTAGTGGTTTGGAGACTCTGAATGCTGGGAGACTCATTCCACCAAGTACTGCAGTAAAACTAATAAGTAATACAATGTCTTAATAAATACTAAAGCAGTGGTGGTAAATTAAGCAACTCAGAGCAGCAAGCAGAGCTCCTATCCTGCCTTCCCCATCTTACCACCTTAGCAGCTGTCTATATGCATTTTATAAAATTTGTTGTTTACATTAATTCCATTTCTAATGTTATTAATCCCCAGATGAGCTGCAGACTTCTCTGAAAGAAAAATTCATTCAGAAAATAAATAGGCTATTTTATTGCTATGCTAAAGATAAAATCTGATCAAATTCTTATTTAATCGTTAATACAAACTGTGGAAAACTAAAGATAACTGGCATGTCGTTTCCTGGGAACAAATGAAAAGTTCCAACTCAGAAGGATGATTTGAGTGATTTCTCCCATAAGACATAAAATGTAATGGGAAAACACCTGGTTCTCACACTGTTGGCCTAGTTTTATTTGAGAGTTTTCAGTGTGCTAAGGGAAATTCATGCAGTGAGTTCTAGATGTGAAATATTCTCATATTTTCTAGAATCATGCATAAATTCTGGAAATGAAAGACCTATTTTCACAATGATTGAGACTAATGGAAATGGTTAATAGCTTTTAATTTAATTCTCTATTCTTTGATATATAGTGAAATATTCTTCTGCCAACCAAAAGCATAAAATATTTAAAATTACCTCAAAATGAAAAATTGTATACCTGTAAAAAACCAAGTGACTCTGTAAGTGCAAAACAAGATGGAGAGTTATGATAATTGTATCAAAATGTCTTGTAAAGTTATTGAAAGACACTTATCTCTGTAATATGCTGCCCTCAGAATCTGATAAGCACTAATCCTATTTCTTTTGTGTCATGACATAATGAACATCTGTTTACACATGTGTGTTCATAAACTAAATTCCTCTTTACTATTATATCACTCAGTCACTTTCAAAAACTAAAAAGACAAGAAATAGAACCATATTAAAGATATATATAATTTTTTTTCAAATATTTATTTCAAAATTGATGGAGAAAGCTATTTTTCTACATATATGTGAAGAACTGCAGAATAATTTTGAGATACTGGCCTTTGTTACTTTATTCTTTGTAATGTAAATAATATACCCAAAGACATTCTCTGCCTTCAGGTTCCTGTAAATTCACAAACCAAAATTTCTCCATTGCTATGAAAACTGAAGCACATTCATGAAATTTGTGTTGATTCTTGTCAAACTGAGCTTAAGAAGATCAATATCAGCTACACAGAATCTAATCTGTTCAGGAAAGAGTTCAAGGGTCCCAAAATGCCTGTGAGTCCTCATTGTAGAGACATGAACATTTTCACCCAAACCAGAGAAAGTGGCTGCCAGCCTCAGTAGTAGGTAAATGTCTGTCTGTGCCACACCAATTAAACAAAAATTTTAAAAGCTAAGGAATGGTGATCTACTTTCTTGCCCCTCAGGAACACTAAACAGCCTTATATTAAATGTAAAATTTTACAAGTCCATGTCTGATTTTTTTTTCTTTTCTATTTTAAGCATCAACCACTTCAGGGATAAGAAGAAATTCGATTAAAAAAAACTTCCCTGTCATATAATGGTTCTTACCTATACTGACAAGTGCAAAAATAAAATTCTCATTTTACAGGTAAGAAACAAGTGGAAAGGAATAGAAAAAAAATCTTGAGTAGAAATATAATGAGATCCTTGTTGTACCTGCCACATTCTACCTCATTTCCTTAGTACCATGGCACAATCTATGCAATTGCATCCCCACTGAAACGTACTAGATCCGTTGTATCCTCTCTGCACAGCAAAAGACTCTAATGTCATAATATGCCCTCGCTGAAAACATCATGCAATTTAGAAATTTTTTCTGAACCTTAAATGTACTCTAGTATTTATTTCCTCTCATTTCCAAGAAAGGATATAATATTTATAATTTTTTCCCTATACCATATATATATACATATATACATATATACACATATATTTGTATACATACTTAAATATATATATGTGTATATAGGCATACATATGATCCTTTTTTATTGAGCCTCAGCAATGACATATATGTCTTTGAGGCTTCAATATTAATTTGCTTTGCTCACTGTTGAACTTCTGGTGTAGTCTCATGTGTCATTACCAAGAATATTTGAACCTTTTTGTTCTGTGAATATGTAGGATGCATTTTTTCTTAAAGAATCTGCTTCGATATTGCAGCCACAACTATCTTCTGCGATATTAAAAAAATTACTTTTTTTATTTGGAATTTTTCTCCTTGAATAGAGTCAAGTGGAAAAGACATTATCATATGTATTAATGAGACTAAATCTTAAAGAAGAAGTCTTCTGTTTTGCAGAAGAATGAAAACAAGAGTGCTTCAGTGCTGCTTTGGAGACACTTTTGAACCTCAAGGATTTGCTCTCTTTTACATAATTTCAATTACTGAAGTGATGAAATTAGCAGCATGATCTTTATTTTCCCATTATACTCAACAGAAAGAAAGAGAGAGTGAGAGAATGTGACAGATGGCATTACAAAACCAAGTTAGGATTTTCCTCTGCAGCACCTCTTTACTTTGATATATGCACCATGTGTGACCAGATTCTGAATCTAGGATTTATTTAATCACCTAAAGTTAGGTGTTCTGAATATTGCTGTAAATGTCTATCTTCAGCTCTTTGTTGCCTAGATATTGCACTGAGCCTAGGTACGGAACAGTGCCTGATTATGTATTTCCTTTAAATTAATGTGGTTTTTTGTTAAGATATTTAGAGTTTAAACACAAAGGATATGTTATTTTGTTTCTTGCTAGCACCAGAATTCTTCCTTTGTCCAAAACCTGTTAGTCTGTTTCCTGGTTCAATCCCTTATGTATGTAAAACTTCTCTTTTATAATACCCTCTTGTAGTGCACAATATTCTCACAGTGATTAGAAACACATCAGTATATATTTACTATACTTGTAATTAAATATACTAGTTATTGTTCTTTTCAAATTATGAAGAAATAGAATACTATACTTTTTTTTTTTTATATGCTTAGTATTACATTAGAGATAATTCTATGTGATAAAAGGTTATCGAGTGATGGGTCCTTATTCAGCTTCCCTCTACGGCTGACCTAGAAAATCATTTGCAAAATTTCTGACAAATTAAAATGTTGCAGCATCTTTAGCTTTCTGTGTTCACTTTTCAGGAATATCAACTGCTCCTGTGAGAGTCTGATGAATTTCATGTTCATCCAAGCTTGCTTGGTGACAAAATAAAATAATTTTCAAATGGAAATGAAACTGCTTTTTCTTTTCAACTTGTTCTTTTTTTTTTTTTTTTTGCAAGAGCTCAACATTATCGTATACCAGGAGCAGTGACAGATTGTGGTGATAAAACTACACTGACAGAGCTTTTATTGTGAGTGTCCTTCATCATGTTTTTATGGAACTTAAATGTATCTTTGGCAGTCCCTGGCCTCTCTTCACTGCTAGCATTTTTATTCTCCTCAGACTCATGATAACGTTAAGCAGTAGAAGCAGCCCATGATAGAACAAAGGTTAATTAACACACCAGATGGGGAGAAAGACCTGTTGAAATGTTCTACAGATTCTTGGCCAAAGTCCAGGCACAGAGGTTAGTATAAGGTTCAGCCAACACTGGACTCCCGACACTTACAGAGAGAGTGGATACACACACAGTCAGTAACAATGACACATTGCACCAAGACATGTTATTGTGCACGAGCTGGAGCAGGCAGGTGGACTAGAGGATTTCTTGCTGCCCATTCAAAGGATCTTTCATCATTTCCAACATTTAATGAAAATATTCTCTGTTGTTTCCTTTTCTTTTGATGTGTATAGATACAATTAATATTTAGATTATTCCTTCCAAAACTCTTAAAAGAGTGATTGGCTGAGATTTCTAAGATCACCTAGTCATCCAGGCTCTCTTTGAAGTCAACAAAGAGGTACCTTCCAAGAAAAATTAATACCTCTTGTGCCAGACACCTATTAGTTATATGGAATGACATCCTATTTGTTATTCCAGGCCCTCTCACTGAGCTATAGAAGAACCACAGTCATAAACAGCTGTCTGAGGGAAAGGTTCATTAATTTCCAATAAATTTAGATTCTACATTATTTTTTAAAAACTGATATAGAAGGTATTGATACAGGCTTCTAACATGAAACAGATTAATAAGAACTAAATGATTTTGTTTGTCCAGTATAGTGCTTTCAGCATAAAAAAGATTAGAAGGAATTAAATGGTTTTGTTTAGGTCCTGCAGACACCTGTATAGCAGAAAGCAATATTGGAATCCTTAAGCAAAATTATCTGAGAAAGGAAAAGTAATTTAAAATTATTAATTATTAAATCTGATATTAAATATGGATGTCTTAAAACTTTTTTATTCTGCCTTGTCTCTGACTTTTCCAGGGAATTTTTCCTTATGTTTTCTCTACTAATTAGAAAACAAGCCTGCTGGAAAGCAAAGGAATTTTGCCCTTCTGAAAGTAAAAAAACTTATAAAATAATAGAAAAAGAAGCAATAGTTTTAAAGAAAATTTCAAATTTCAGAAAATCTGTCATTTGAAATACTTGCTTCAGATGACTTCAAGTAAAATAAAATTATGTACAAGTGCAAATAATGAAGTTCAGCTGAAATTAAATTTGATTAACTGCTGGTTATTTCAAACCCTGAGTCACGTACGTTTGAGCAGTGTTCTAATAAACTTCCAATTTTTTTTTCAATTTATTTATATGTATATATTTTTTAAAGTTTAGAAACACATGTTAAATATTCTTTTGGCTACTTTCTATAGCACCAGCCCTTGAATAGGGGAAGAGTGTAAGGAATATAATTTTATTAAGTAGAACTTTTGCATCTGTGTCCCTTTGAATTACTCTTACCTATTTACTCTTCTCCACAATACACTTTTATCTAATTGTTTTCAAAATGTTGCTGTGTTAAAAATAACAAGAATAATTTATTTTAAAGAGTTTTTAATAATTTCAAATGACTCCCAACCCAAGGGAAAACACAGTTTATTTTAGAACAGCCTTTTTTTAATTTCCTACAAAAATCATATTTAGTTTAGTTATACATGGTCATTGATTAAACCTTGCCAATACCTCTACAAAGGCAGCTGGATTTATAAAATAACAAATAATTACTTGATATACCAACAGCAGTGTTTACAAGAAGAAGAAGAAGAAGAAGAAGAAAGTAAAATAAAAGTTATTTCACATTAAGGAGAAAAGACACATTTAAAATTTTTCTTTTTTAAAGGTTACTTGAACATCTGAATCCCACAAATTCAAAATTCTTTTTGCAGCTTAACATTACAATCCCTTTGTTCAGGTTATTTATGCTGCACTTTTGGTGGTATGAAAGTTAGAAGACTGATGAAAGTTTAATGTTTCAATTGCAGTGTTTTTTTATTGTTTTTTAAAGCAGTTTTGGGGTGGATTCTGAATAAAAACATTTCCCATTCAAATAAGTCCAGATTGTTTTGCTCGTACCTTATTTCATAGCAAAGTCATATTTTATTTTGTTTTATTACCTCACTGTCTTTCATCTCATTTATTTCACACAACGGGCAGTTTCTGGATATGATAAAAATATTTTTAAATGTTAAATGACACTTATGTTTTTATCATCTCCCACTGTTGTCATGAGATGTCTTTCCTCTGTAATCTAAAACGAAATCTACTGAAAGCCACAAGAATTGTGATCATTGATCCTCTCCCAGGTTTGCCATTCCACCTCAGGAAGTTCCTGAGCTAAAGACAGTAGGAAAGTTTCTTTCTAGTATTAGCAAGTATTATTGTTCTTGCCTGTTTCTAGCTTTTTCTGGGCATGTGCTAATGGCCACTTCTGAAAATTAACCTAAATGCATATTTGACTCTTCTTTACTTTCCTAAATATTTATATGCAAAGTCTATTGCCTTTCCCAGACAGCAGTAAATGATACATTTATGTCAAAAAAGAGAATCAGGATGGCACTGCACAACATGGAATAGGTAATTTATGAATTAATCAAATCTTAAATTACTGAAACATGTACTCTTGGCCAGTAGAGGCTCAAGAAAAGCTTCTCTAAGTATTCTGCACCACACTGGTTGGAGAAACATTTCTTAAAGTGTCCCCCAGCTGGCTGTCCTGAATGCTAAGGAGTCCTCTGGAGACAAATTTTGACAATACTTCCTTTTCTCTGCATTGGTTAGACTTGGGTCTTGGTTTCCTGAACCACTCAACTCAGGAATGAAGTGGAGGAGGTTGATTGGTATAAATGAGGCAGTCTGGGCTCATTTCAGCTGTGAATTAAAATATAACAAGACTGAGGTGATGACAGTTCATTTTCTATTATTTCATAACATTATGTAACTTACTAAAATTACTGTCTTTTTTTCCCTTTCAATTTTGCAGTCAGAAAATCCTTGAACAGCTTCATTTATGCTACCTGTCTGAGAGTTTGCCTGGCAAAGTGTATGAATTTGCAATTAAGTCAGCCTAGATTAATTTGTTTCTGCCATAATCAAAATGTGAATGTCAAATCAAGTATTCAACATGTTGCAGCCAGCGGCACAATATAACAGCGAGCTGGTATGTAGCAGAGTATTTGTTATCTAATAGTCAGCTAAAGAAGATTATAGGTAATAATACAGGTGACTAGACAGGCACTCTCCATTCCTCCCTGCTTCTTTGGTTTGGAGCAGCAGTAAAATAAATGTTTGAAATTGGTCTGTAAACACCTTTTGAAAATGATACAACTAAACGAGCTGCCTGCTTATGCCAGGGCACAGGACCTGCTGTTTTTACAGATTTCAGGGTCTTGAGGAGCTATTGTCATAATTTAAACCTGGATTTCTATTGCTCAGTTCCCATCAGAATTCTATTGAAAATGCCTTCAAAGGACAGACCAGCAAAAACAGGTACCCCAGTTAGCATCAGTGGAACTGATTCACTTCAGGGACGACAGATGCCTGTTCCGTGCTCCGACAGTTTTGATGCACAGGAAATGAGAGACAATCTGGATTTTAGAAGTGGAATCTGAAGGCTTTATTTACCTCCATGAAGTATCATGCAGAGATATATCTGTACTTGAGAAGCTGACATATAGCAACCAGCTTTCTTTGAACTACTAGCTACCTAGTAGTATATTTCTACTCTTCATTAGTCTAAGTTAGCCAGATTTGCCAATAAGAATTGATTAAATTCCTTCTGTATCTTAATCTGTTTTAACCTGAAGTGATCACACAAGCAGTGTGTCTCTGCACACAATTGAGTAGGTAAAAAATGCTGACACTTCAGTAAGTTTTTGGCGTAAAAGGCAACGGACAGAGAAGAGAATGTTTGCTGTGATCTCAACAAAGAAAGCACATGGATAAAGATGACCGCATGTTCAGGACTGCTTACAATATCTGCCATAAGATGTCAAGGGAATCTCTCCATAACCTCAAATTAATTATTTCTCTGAAGTTCACCTGAAATTCAGAAGACAGTTCTGGTCTCTCCAATTTAAATGGTAGTTTTGGAGGAGCACCTCCACTTCTGATGTGGAAGTGTTTGTTATGGAAGAAACCAAGTGTATAAAGCAGAATGTGAGTTTAGAGCATTAGAGGTAATATTTACTCATTCTCAGAAGTATCTGGACTCTAGCTCACTCTCCCAATTGCATCAGAGAAGATCTATTTTTTGTACTTTCACTAGCTGTGCCCTTACTTAAGAGTTCTCATTGCAATTACTTACTAGATCTATGTCACTGAAAGTCTTCCAATGAAAATTAACTGATAGTATGGCTGAATGAACATATTTTCATTAAAACCTCATCAATGGACATGCATTTTGACAGGAAATTATTGATCTTTTATGACAGAAAACAGAAAAAAGAAGAGAAGGAGAAGATCTGGAAATTCAGAAAGCTTTGGGTGATATGACAGCTTTAGTAAATACATTACATGTCCATGCTGGCACCTGTCATTTACGGGTTCATACAGGAGTAAAGTAGGAACTTAAATTCCCACAGAGAAAGTGTTTTCTTTTACTGAAGGTCAGAAATGAAAACAGTCTTTAGCTAAGAGCATTTCAGAAAATCTTTTAGACCATAGAGTACTTCAGAAAACAGCTAGGAAATTTGAAAACAGTATAATGTTTATAAAAAGCTCTTTTTAGAGAAGAACAAAACTAAGCCAGGCAAAAGGTTCTGGGATGCATCATTGGAGAAGGATTTCCTTTGGGATAAGGTTTTACTCTAGGAGGCTAGCACGAAAGATATTGCAGTAGGAGATAGTGGTTTCAAGTATCTAGGCAGAGTTTAACCAAAGGCCTTGGTTACAGAGACTGGTATGTTAGTGTGAGTAGCTACAAGATAACTTGAGCAAGTACAGTGACACGAGTGTTGCCCTTGCCAATGTCACCTGTACGTCCCTCCTGTAAGGTCTGCTCCCGCGGAGCCGTGCAAGAGCATCATGCTCTGCCTGAACACTGGTGTGCCATCTAGAATGTTCAGCATTGTACAGGTAAAAGACTGATAAATATATTCAGAGATATAAACTGTAAAGGTATGAATAACACTGGGACAGGAGAACCTCACCACAGATGGAATCTGAGCAGCATGTCATGAGGAAAGACTCATCTTATGTTAAAAGAGTTGGGATTCCCAGCAGCAGGAGTGACATGAGACTGCTGACACTTTTTCTACAATTTCAGTCTTAGCCATCCAGTTAACCAATGAGTGTCCTTGTTTTTCTTATTGAGATCCTTAAAGATAATTCTTTCCTGTGCAAAGCAAAATGTCAGCACTCCAATACTAGGGCTGACAATGGAAATGAATGGTTAGTAAATTAAAATTTACTGAAGTTAGTAACAAAATCACAAAAAAATTCTAATTATTATTTAAAAAATTCAAGCTTACAATGGTTAGTAAATTAAAATTTACTGAAGTTAGTAACAAACTCACAAAAAAATTCTAATTATTATTTAAAAAATTCAAGCTCAGACTTGTAAGATAACAATAAAATTGGTTTCTTATTCTCTTTTTTGGTCAAATGATTACATACAGAACAAACCCACAGAACCTTCTTAAAGACCTAATTTTTGTTAGCTTTGTTGTTCCTTCATGCTAACTGGCTATGTAATGGATGGCCAGAATATATGAAAAGTCTCAGGCTCATCTATTACTCTACCTAATATATGTTTTACAATGAAAACTGTAACAATTGTTAGGGAAAAAATTCTTACCTACTTTTTTATATGAAAGTGGAAAGATGTTCCCTTTCCTCATTGTAGAACAGAATAGAACTGAAATAATTTTCCAAGAAGATTATATGTTACTATTGGGCCTTGGCTAGCTGGTTTTCTGTGTTCTGCTCCCTTCCTCAAAAAAATTTTATTTCAACGTTCTCTCTGAATTAAATTTGTTTGGTTTATATTGATTTCTTTGATACTTTTCCTCTAAGAGAATGGATTACATTTTTATTTTGTACAAGTTTAATGAAGAAATAAGAGTGACCAAAGATTTACTCAGATTAAAAAAAACGCATTCTGTAAATCAGATTATCTGTATGAATAATTAAAGATTTATAGTTTTAACAAGTAATTGGCTTAATGATAATAATATAGCCATAAGACAGGCTTTCTTAGATGTTCATTATGAGAGATGACAACCAAACTCTTTCCCTATCTACAAAGAAACTCAAAAAACCCCAAATTATCTTTTCCTCTCCTGTAGCAGAGTAGCAAAAATATTTGATTCATCTCTCTGTGTGCCTTCAGTTAATCCCTCAGAACAAGGCAAAGGTACTCCACAGCCACTGGCAAGATACTTTGCTCTAATTCCTGGAAAACTGAGCTCAATGTTCTGACCATATGTGAAGGACCTGTATGGTAAGTGGACAGCTTCTTTTGACAAAAAAAATCTTAAGGAAAAAACGAGAAAAAATCTGAGGCAAAAGATTCTGTCAAAAATATCTGAACTAAATTACTAATTTTCAGGATTTTATAAAAGTACATTTCAAACTTTTAAATACTTTAAAAAAATAAACTTGTTTTCATCTACTGAAAAGTGAATAGGTTTGAAGTTAAAAAAATTGCAGAATATTTTTGCTAGAGTAATTTGTGCTCTCTGGTTTTAGTCATAAATAAAATAAATAAATAAATGCAGCAAATCATTGATGGAAGTACTCTTTGTGTTAATAATGCAAATTTTAGCAGTATTATAGCTGCAATATCTGGTCAGTTTGGTCTAAAGATCTTACAATGTGCTTCAAAACATTTTTCACCCATTAACATGAATTTATCAAAGAATTGATTAACAATATTATTTTTTTAAAAATTAATTGCAAAGTTGCATGAAAAATTCTAATATCTTTCAGGTTTCCAAGTGAAATATGCTTGTTTACTTCTTCAAATTTTATGTACCTCCAAAAACTTCAACACCTAGTATCCAAACCTCATGTAACCTACAATCCTTTTTAATTTTAAAAATTATTATAAGAACTGGGGAAGTATTACAAGTTCTGTTTTCCAGTGGCAAATGAAAATCCATTTCAAAGTAAAAGAAAGCTTTTCATAATCCACAGTAATGCACGCAAATCCTCTGAAACTTTAATCTTATAATTAATGGCACACTCTTTCTGTACACTTTTTAATATGTTTTGGGTAGTCATCCAAGCAATTAATTTGATACCTAGGAAGGCCTAGCCTGTCTCTCAAACTTCTCTGGCAATCAAAGGGAAAAGTACACAATCTAAACATAGTATAGGGAAAACACCAAAATCAAATTGTTTTTATAAGCAAAAATAATGTGATTTTTTTTCACTCTGGATGTTCAACTGAAAAGCTTCTCCAGAGGAGTTTTCATGATAAAATAATTTACACAAGGCTAGCATTTATTTTGGGTGTAGAAGTATTGTTCAACAGTAAAAGGTGGAGGTTTCTTAATAACCAGAATGAAGTCTGTTTATAATTACAGGTGTCAAAAGTTAAAAAATGTAGACTTAACAGACTTAAATGTAGCTATACAGATCTGAGAATGTATCTGTATTTTCTTTCCTCTAGGACCTAGAAAGGTTTTGCTTATACTTAGAAAGTGTCCAAAAGAGGGCTATGAAGATGGTTAAGGGCTTAGACAGAAAGCCTTACAAGGAGAGGCTGAGGTAATTTGGCTTGCTCAGCCTGGAGAAGAAGAGCCTGAGAAGAGACTTCATCACAGTCTCCAGCATCGTTGTGAGGGGAAGTGGAAGGGAAGGCGATGATCTCTTTTCTCTGGCAATCAGTGACAGGGCCCAAGAGAATGGCCTGAAGTTGTCTTGGGAAGGTTTAGGTCAGGTATTAGGAAAAAGTTCTTTCCCCAGAGGATGGTTGGGCACTGGAACAGGCTGCTCAGAGTAATGGTCACAGCACCAACCTGACAGAGCTCAAGAAGTGTTTGGACAATGCTCCAGGTACACCTTGGGACTCTCCTGCATAGGGCCAGGAGTTGGACTTGATGATCCTTGCTGATCCCTTCCAAGTCAGGATATTCTATTCTATGATTTTATGAAAATATCATGACCTCAAATGGCAGAATGTACAATTATTCTTTCAATAAAGTTGAGACAATTTTGCTGATATTTTCTTACACTGTTCAATTAATAATTTTCTTTTTCAGAGTGTTTTGAATCACTTCTTACTCATAGCCTCCAAATAAACTGTGCTTTACCACTGGAGTCAAAGTACTCTAGGAACAAAAGTAGCAGTGTGTGTTACTAAATCCTTTGCCTATTACTTTGAAATACACCAAAGGAACACTTTCTCAAAACTGCAGACTGAAGCGCTTCAATTGAAAATAGACAATTTTATCTCTACAAATTTAATGAAGAAATAAAATTACTTTGATAGCATGTATCAGTAGGGACATGCAGAAGTAATGTCACTGTGAATAACTCTTGGAAAACAATTAACTTTTGAAGCAATATCTTGCTGTACTGTGTTTATGTGACAAGGTTTTGGTAGAGAAGGAGTTACGGGGTGGCTTCTGTGAGAAGCTTCTAGAAACTTCCCCCATTTTCAAAATAGCCAATGCCAGCTGACTCCAGGATGGATCTGCTGCTGGCCAAGGCTGAACCCATCAATGGTGGTAGCCCTCTGGGATAACAGATTTAACAAGGGGTAAAAAACTGCTGTGCAAGAGAAGCCTGGACAGAGGCATGACAACACATGAGTGAAACAGTCCTGACGATACCAAGGATGGTAAAGAAGAAAGTGGAAGAGATTTTCTGGGTGCTGGGGTTGAGATTCCACTCCAGCCCATGTTACAGACCATGGTGCAGCAGGTTTTCTCTCTGAAGCCCATGGAGGATCATGGGGATGTGGAGATCCACCTGCAGCCCATGGAGAATTCCCATGCTGTATCAGATCAGTACCCAAAGGAGGTCGTGAACCCATAGGAAACCCATGATGGAGCAGGCTCCTGGAAGGACCTGTGGCTGCATGGAGAGAGGAGCCTGTAGTGGAGCAGGTTTGATGGCAGGAGTTATGACCCCATGGTGGATTCACTCTGGAGCAACCTGTTCTGGAAGGACTGCATGCTGTTGTAGGGACCCACACTGGAGCAGTTTGTGAAGAACTGCAGCTCACGGAAAGGACTCATACTGGCAAAGCTCATGAAGGTCTGTGTCCCATGCAAAGGATCCCACACTGGAGCAGGGGAAGAGTGTGAGGTGTCCTCCCTCTAAGGAGGAAGGAGTGACAGAGACAAGGTGTGATCAACTGACCACAGTCCTTATTTCTCACTCCCCTGTGATGCTAGGAAGATGAATTATGGAAAATAAGGAATGGAGTTGAGCCTGGGAAGAAGGGAGGATAGGGGAATAGGGGGAACGTATGGTAAGATTTCATTTTATTTCTTATTTCCTAGTCTGATTTGTTGTTAAATTAATTTCCCCAATTTGAGTCTTGTCCATGACAGTAACTGATGATCTTCCCCTGTCCTTATCCTGACCCACAAGCCTTTCAATATATGTCCTCTCCCCTGTCCAGCTGAGAAAAGGAGTGATAGACTGTTCTGGTGGGCACCTGGAATCTAGAGTGGGTCAACCGACAACACTTGCAAAATCTTTTGCTTGAGCATTTGAAGTTATGACGTAAATCTCCAAAGAGATAAAATTCTGATTATTCAGTGTTGACTAATAGATTATCACTGTTTACCATAATATACCTTTGCTTTTGATGCAGTCTAATACAAATTATCTAGCTTTCCAAAGCCTGTATTTTGATTTTATATTGAGCTTGTTATTAACCACAATCAAATATGCAAAGTCATATTCTAAATTTGTACCTTTTTTCCTGAATGACTGTTATTTTCCAATTAGTCATATTGGTATAATCAAGAATTTGTCAAATTATGTTTTGATTAATGAATTTTTTCTGCTATACTTAATAAGCACACAATGGCAATCATCACTGAGAGAAACCTTCTCCCATCTGGGTTTTCATATTATAAAGAATGAATGTGTTATTAACTGGCTACAATTTTGCTCAGAAACCAACAGATATTATGAACCACAGTCAGAAAGTATGTATAATGACTGTTTGCATGCTTAAACACAAGTGGGTACTTTGCAGCATCATTTTATGATTGTTAGCCTAACTCTGAAGACAGTCTTCCGGTAGTCTTTGAGCATATGCTTGAGGAACTGGCAGTTATAGTGGCATTTCTCAAAATAGTTTCCTCAAAAAAGAGCAAGTTCAGTTTTAAAGATACAGATTCCTTTTATGTTCCTATCAGCATATTTGCAGGAAATAAAGTGGGAGTGGAAGATGCAATTGGAAAGTTCTTTCACACCCTTAACTTCTTCTGCTAAACAAAGAGGAAAATTGCAAATGATCAAGTAATGGCTGAAATTGCTTCTTCTGAAGGCTTCATTTCAAATTGCCTTCTGAGATACTGCATATGTGAATTCAAAGTCATATTGTGGGCCTGGCATTGCTGTTGTCTGGTGTTCCAATTTTCATTTCTCAAAAGATAAGTGGTTTACACTGGATGGTTTGTGATCCTGGTGTGGTATTTGTTTCTTTGGGTCTTTGTCAGAATAACAACTGAAGAAAAGTACTGACAAGTGCAAATATATGTGGATCAAAGGCAAAGATAATTTATATCCAAACCCATAAATACTAAAGGAACTGAATTTTATAATGTCCTGCTCATTTTCTCCAAACATAATTAATTCTGTAATTAATGTCCTTTTAAATTGAATTTTACCTGACCTACTGAAAGCTTTACCAGAACTGATATGCTTCCATGAGAAGTTCAAGTTCTGATACACTACATTCAGCAAAAAAGACATTTTGCCAGACAGTCCTCTATCAGATGTAGAAGTAAGACCCTTGAATTTCACTGTCATGTCAGAGAGAAAGTTCTGGGTAGTCAATATGAAGCATATATGTTGGGAAAGATGGGACAGGAAAAGTTTACATATATGATTGCCTGACAAGGGATACTGAGAATATAAAACCTATGAATGAAATAGAAATGAAAGCTACCTTTAAGATGTAATCATGGCAAGCAAGAACACGGTGATTGTAACAAACAATGGGACACTAAGGGACCCAAGGGTGTAGCCCCACTCCACTCTGCCAAGGTATCAGAGAAAAAATAGATAAGAAGATAGTCTTTAGAGTTTAGAATACAGAGTGATATTGTAATATAGCTGTTCTCATAGGCTGTATGCAAAGTCTGTAGGTTTTATATCTTGCGCAGGTTGGTCACTGTAAATTAGAATATTCAACACATAAGGAAATATAATGTATTGTAACAAGGTTCTCTCTCTCTTACTTTACCTCTCTTACCTGGCCCACCTCTTACCTCTAACCTCACTGCTCTTACCTTACCTCGCTTACCCCTACCCTCTCTCTCTCTCTCTCTCTCTCTTTGAGACTTCCCCTTAACCGAAGCTAGTAGCTGAAGGCAAAAGGCCCTTTTGACCCACAACCCTTACAATAAAAGCACGTGTTCTCTCAAGTGTCTCAAGTTTGCAGAGTTCCCTCTCCCTGCCATCCACAGATACTCCTACACATACAGATGTGCCAGATACTGTGTTCTCATGAAAAGCTGGCATGCTCTACACTATTAATCCTATCTGAAACAGATACCTTAATATTATGCATACCGCTGCCAGGTCTTAGGGAGCAGTCTGATGTTAAGATGTCTGATGGTAAGAAATTCAGACTCTCTGAATTTCTAGTTTTGTACATCAATGAAGCATTGTAACTAGGCTACAAGCAAATAAACTAGCATTTCACAGCTGCCCAAGTCAACATAATTAAGCACCTGAGGATGCAGATAGAATTATTTTAGAATAATATCCACAGTACCATGTAGAAATGACAGTTCTGTTGCTTTACTACTACTAGAACTACTTAATAATTGCATAGGAAGTGAATTGAACTCAGTAAATGTCTTATAGAACACTTATAGAAATCACTAGATTTGGAAGTGTGGGTCAGAATGGGTCATCTGGTCCAGCCTCCCTGCTCAAACAGGGTCATCCCAGAGCACATGGCATGGGATTTTGTCTGGATGACTCTTGAATTTCTCCAGTGAGAGAAACTCCACAACCTCTCAGGGCAATCTGTTCCAGTGTGTTTGGTCACTCACTCAGTAAATAAATTCATCATATTCAAATGGAACTTCCTGTGCATCTGTTTCTGCCCATAGCCTCTTGTCCTATTGCTTGGCACCACAGAAAAGAGCCTCCCTCTATCCCCTTGACAGCCTCCTTTCATAATTTTATGCACATTGATGAGGTCCCCTCCCAGCTCTTGAGGCTGAAGTGGCTGCTCCAACAAGACTGTAGAATGAATAATGAGAACAATGTGGCAAGAACATGCTCTGTAAAAACATGATTTGTGTTTGGAGTATAAATGAGGCTGTGTGAGCGTGAGTGTATCTGTGAGTTGCTGAACAGGCTGTTTCTAAACTGTTGCTGTTTGTGTGCTTTTATTAGATTTTACTGACATTTATTTTTGTCTCTACAGCTAGTGCTAAGAGTACTACTGAAGAACTAACCTAACTGAATACATGCAGTCACTGGTATGGAATACCTTTGCAGTGTCTAACTATATATTTACGGCTATATTGTGGGCATTACCACTACTCGAAAAAGGGATTCCTATTATTGTCTTTCAAGATATTCTGTCATTTCTGTAATTGTTTGAATGTAAAAGACTGCTTGGATGGCAGTATCATTCTGTTCATTGCAATCAAAATCAAAAATAAGCTTTCATGAAAATAGAATTTGGTTTTATCACACCATATTGAGAATGACTAATAGAAAAATCTAACTTGATACCTGTTCCTTTTTCTTTGGTTGATAAAGTAAGATATAATCCATCTAATTTTTCAAATGCAATATTATCTGATAAAATGAACAGATAGACTTTATGGCTGATGGCTTTTATTCTGATCAACAGATGAATGACATCGAGGATATAAATAGAAAGCACATATCCATGCTGTGGTTGATCATTCTGTGTTAAAATGAGGCAGCTCACATTTGAGTAAGTGAAGGAACTCAATGTTCCATCAGAGAAGGGCAAAAAATTATTCTTAGAGGAATCTTAATACACGTACATCCTGAAGTAGACTATGAATTTAGCAAGCAACTTTCATTCCCTCTATATGTTATAACCATTATTAATATGTCTCTGACTGAGAGATGGTCTGAACATTTTTTTTTTCTCTCTCTGCAAAAGGCAGGTTGGGATAGAAAGCTTTATTAGGCTGAAAGTTGTAATAGCTGCTCTAAAAGGAAGGAGTGGCAATCTGGGCAGGGTGAAAATCATCAGTTTCAGCAAAGCCTATAGTTGAGCATACAGCTGAAATCTTCAACTTTCAAGGTTCACTTGCATATTTAAATGAAATGAGAAAATTCATATAATTTCCTTCTCCTTTTTTAAAGACGCCTACATTGTCCCCTTTATTTTCCAGGTCTAAAGATACTAATAGAAAAATGAATGAGAGAACAGGAGCTGTTCTCCTGATTGTTTTAATTATGGTGGTTGCTGTTTTTTAAACTTAATGTATATGATGTTATAATGATATAATGATGGATTCCATTTTACATGCTTTTTGTTTCTCTGACCTTGGGACTAGACCCCTCTATCAGATGCTACCCAAAACAATTACTTTCATTTAGAACAAAGATTATTGGCTCACGAGCTAGTGAAGCAAAACAAGATGTTGACCTCCACATCAAGCTAATCTGTGGTTATAGAGCCCTTTAAAAGTCACACTGTCAGATCTCGTAAGTTTCTGCTTGCTTTGAAGCTACAGTCTAAACATATTAAATGCAGCAGGTACAAACAAGAACTTCCTTTCTTACAGTTGGGTATTAATTAATCAACAAATAATTAAACAAAGGCACCTCTCATAATAAACAACACAAAAAACCCAGGGTGAAGCTTTCTTGCTTTGGCCAGCATAGGAGCTATTTACAGAATAAAACAGAACCCAAGAACTGTGTCTAGAGCAACTGTGTTAAGTCACCATCTGTAGGTGGGCTAAATAAAACAGTGCCAGAGGCAAGATGATCTTTGTCTGCTAGTTGCCAGTACACTCCCTAGTATATATTTGATTTATGCCAACTTCAACGCTTTCAGACAATGCCTAGGAAATTTTTGGGGTGTTGAGTGATGAAGTGTTTCCAGGGTGCAGTACACACAAGACCATTATCTAAGCTGTGCTATTTGTCCTCAGTACAAGAAATCATGTTTGAACTCTTTTAATTACTGGTTTAAGTGAACTGTAAAACCGTTGTCAATGGCTGGAAAAGTTTAGGCAAGATAAACAGGTAAATAAATGCTTAATTTCTAAGTCTTTGCTCCTCTGAGGGTGTTCTGTTACTGCTAAAATAAATTTGTGATTTAGATGGATTTCTTTTTACTCTGAAATAATAAAGAATTGTATTGCTTCATTTGGTTGCATGAGCTGTCTTTTCATAAAATAGCTGGAGGCTGCATGTGGGAAGAATGTTTATACGTGTCCACCAAACTCATCACTTTTCTATTTTTATTCAAGATGACTGTACACTCCTAGATACAGACAATGACAGACCAAGACAGATTCACACAAATATCTGTGAGCAATCATCTTCTACCCTCTCTTACTCAGGTCAGAGCACCTTCAAGTCAATCAGCAAGAGAAAATAAATAAATTTTAAAATTACTTTCATTATATGGAAAAGTTGTAGAGAAAAGTGACATTAACCTTTTTCAATGTCATTTATTCAGCACGTTCTTAATTGGGAAAATTTGTTTTTGGCATTTTTCAATTGTACAATAAAAAAAATGTACAGGAATACAAGAAGAGAAATATTACCTTAAGAATGACCATTCTACATTTCCTCTAACACCTTTCCTTTGGAGAGAGCATATTTACAAGACAAATTTCTATTGCAATTGAAATCACTTCTATTATTATTTTTAATGCATCCACATTAAAAGGGCATGAAAAATTTAACCTAAGAACTGACAGATTTTTTAAATGGATAATATGATAAAATTTTCAGACTTCTACATAATAAAGCTTTTATAGAGCAGAAATTAATAATTTGTACAGAGGAAGAAAAAAGATTATGTTAACTAGTGTAAACCAACATAGAATAGAAGTTAATTACCTGAAACATAGCCTAACTGTGGAGATCAGTAAAAATTAGATTAGTTAGGGACAGAAATTAGTAAGAAACATGCTGCAGCACTAGCCTACAAAGAACTAACAAAATAATTTAAATTATTTAACATATATTTAACATATTTAGATGTATTAGTATGGGAGTATTTCTATATTTTGTTTTTAATCTAATTTTTAATTAGATTAAAACCAAAGGTTATAATCTCGGAAAAATGTCTAAGCAAAAACACAAAAGAAGTTTTAAAAAGTACATGAAAATAGCAATGAATATGTGTGTGTGTGTGTGTGTGTGTGTGTGTGTGTGTGTGTGCATGTGTGAGTGCATATGCACATTTTTTTATACAAAAATGAACACACATTTTCCAGCAAATAATTTCAAAATTCCAACTGCTTATGTAATCAAGAATTGAGTTATTGTATTGTCAAAGAAGATAAATTGGATTCCTCTGATTTTTGAGATATGATTAAATCTAATCAACTTCAAAAATGAAAACAAATTTTAAAATAACAGAATGTGTAATAGTGTCTTGTCTTTAACTGTACCATTGATGTATTGAGGTATTGATGTCTATTGTGAAGTCAAATTTACAAATGAGGAACTTTTTGTTCCAGTTAGCCACTTCCAACAGCAAACATTCACCCCTCAGAGTTATCATTGACTCTGACAATGTTTGAGCTAACTAAAACCTGAAACTTCATGAAAACCACTAAAAACCTCACAAAAAATACCTTTGCTTTTTCTTTTTCCCAATGAAAACCCGATGAATTTTAATGGTTCTTTTCTAAAACCTTAAACTAAATATCTTTGCAATCACTCTGAAGGCAAAGAAAAATTCAGAATGATTTAATTAAATTTGTAAGCTATTCTGCCTTTTTGGGCTACTGGTATACTTAAATTAGTAATAAAAGGACACTTATATTTATTAATTGTTTAGCTAGAACCAAGGTAAAATTGTCAGAGAATATTCCTGTTTCCTAAATGAATACTCTATATTTCAGACCCTGGCCACATGCAACACACTTCCAAATGCAATTAATGTTCTGTCTTTTATTACTTAAAAGTGTTGGGGGGGGGGTTAAAATTTTTAAATTAAAAAACATATATATATAAACAAAACCAAAAAAACCTGCACTTTCAGAGAGTCACTTTTGCAGTTTTAGTCAAGTCTTTGCAGCCTCTTCTATGCTGGAGATTTTAGATAACACAGTTGATATGCCATAAATGATAGTGGGAGCACAATATATTATCTTGTATAATAAAGAAGTTCAGACTAATCACTAGAGAGGGTGATTTAAGTTAATTTGTTTTATGAACAAGGAGAGATTTCTTAATAACATAGTGTTCAGAATGCAGAAGTAATAATTGAACAGATGGAGACAGTAAAGCTTTATATCACTCTGGCCAGCTTGGCAAAAATATGTTTGTGCATAGCCTCTGTAAGCTGTATATTTTAATTCCTGCCTTATATGATAAAGGAGGAACAGTTAAGAATATGCTGCTCTGAAGAATTTATTCCTAGCTGACCAATAGGTAATTTAAAAGTTGTTATGGTGAAAAAGTCACATTTGCATAATCAGTATTCTTATATGGAAAAGCAATAAGTAAAGTTTTCCAAGGGCAAATTTATGCAGAAAAATACACAAAAGTTTTCTAAATACAAAGATATGTTCTCCAGCTCCAGAAACCTACAAATTGCTGGAAGGCACTGGTGTTTGTTGCAGAAGTATTCCTGTGTACTTGTCTTGTTCCTAGGCTCCTCCCTGAACATTCGCTGTTTACTGTTGGAAAGGGAATATTGGACTCCACATTCTTAATTTGTCCAAAGCTAAAGCAAGCTCTTGAAGGTCAGCCTTTCTACGAGCGCTGACAAAAACTGCTCATAACTTCTCACTGTTAATGGCTCATGTAACTATTATTGCTTTACAGACGGAATAATGACAATCACAGCCCTTTAAATAACTAGATGAAGATAAAATATAGATATTAATTGTCTGTGCAAATATAACCATAAAGCACTACTAATTTTATTCACATTAACAGCACTCTCTTTCAGATAGTACTAATATTATTGTGCCACTCTAAACTGCAGCATGCAAGTCCAAGTATGTGACAGGAGTAAAAATAAATCCCAATTTTTATTGCATTATGTGAGTCCACAATTCCCTTTGTAGAGTTCAACCAGTTTATTCACTTGTCTGCTTTGTATTTTCTTCTGCTTTGCAAAGAAAATAATGGCATGCAGCTTTTTGGAAAAGTTACATAAAACAGAAGAAATTTCTCACTATCTTGATCCTCTATAGAATATTATGATTGTGTGTATAAAGACTTACTTGAGTATAAAATCTGTTGGAAAATGCAATGAATTGAAGGACCATTGGAGCAGGTCCATAGAATTAAAAATACTGCTTGGACTTTATCACAGTTCTACTAGAGATTAGTTCAACTTCAGAGCAGTTATTAAACCAGTGCATACCTAGAAAAATAAGGATTTCACAAGTTAGTCAGGCATGCAATTACCCAATGGCACACCCATTATTCAGTTAGCAGGACTTTATATGAAGTGCAACACTGCTTCTCACAGAGGTTCAACATGCTAATAGGCATGCTCAGTCATCTGTAAAGTGTTACACTTATTCAGATAAACACTAGATACATTTGTTAAATGAAAGATTGTGAGAAATGTGGCTCATTAGGAAATATTACAGTCTTAAAGTGCCCACCCAAAACATTTCAGCTAGATTAGCTAAGGTTTTTGAGTATTACTTTCTCTAAACATCGCATAGGTTTTCTGAAATTCCTCACTATTTCTTCCAGGCAATTATGTACTTTGGAACATTCGTGTCTTCTTTGGAAGTAAGCTTACTTAACAAGAGCCAAAAGGCAAAATCACTTGTCACTCACTGTGTACGGGATAAAAAAATTACTTAATTAATTTTTTTTTTAATTTGTAATGTACTTTAATTTAGAAAGACATACATAGCTTACACATTTTAAGCCTTAAACCGTGAGTTTGATTTCCTCTTGTGTTCTATTACTCACAAAAGTAACTGTCCATTCATTCTGTTTTGTTTAATAGAGAACCAGTTTATACAAGGAAATTTGGCTTAAACGTCTTTATTTCTAACCAAAAGATTTTTCAGATCTTGCAGTCCAGCTTTGGCCCCTTGTAGTCTGAAATGACAAACCAGGATTCGTGGACAGTTTATTTCCTCATGTGATGAAGTCAACCAGTAGTATTATACAAGTAAAAATTCAAGTCCTACCAAACACAGCACTGCTTGTAAGGCGTGTTGCATTTGTTTTAGTTCTGCATTTGCCTGAATTCCAAAACTTTTCTGTTTAAACAAAAGCAACAGTAAGAAACTTTTAAAGGAATTTTGTGAAAGACCTATCATCCATACTTAAATATTATTTTCAACATTTCTGCTGTCCCTAACATGAATTTGCCATCTTAAGGAGTTATATTGCACCAATTTGGCATGTCATCAGCTAGCAAAACAACAAAACTTTTAAAACTTTTATAAGTTTTAAAAGTGTGTTTTATTTTCTGTTGTGTTACAAGTAATTAAGTCTTCACCAGCTTTGAGTAACGTGAATTTAATTTTTCATGAATGTTCTTCTAAAAGTAAATATCTCATTATTTTTCCTAGAACAAGCAATTATGAATTTTATGAACGCAGACAACTACTTCTAAAGTGCATTTTACAGTTCTTCATAGTGCCAGGAATGTCTGCACCCAACCAGCTGATGTTGAGAATCAGACAGGCACGTCCCTTTCATCACAGAGTTTTCTGAGCGTTATCAGGTGCCTATCTTTGTTGATGGAATCTCAAAAATACTTTTTCCTCTTGTTTTCCTGACAGGCACAAGACATCTCAGCATTAAATTATAGTTACATTAAGCTGTTTTCTTCATTCAGAATACCAAGAAGTTCTTCTAATCTCTGAATGAACAGACCCTCATGACTGGGACCCACATCTATGTTATTATGAGAAAATTTGTTGAGAACATTCATTTGTGTATAGAAAGATTTATATATCATGTTCTTGAAATATATCTACTTAAATAGTTTCAAGTATCTTTCTTTTAATCATTTTTCTCAGATCTGTTTGCTCTTGATGTACCTGATTTATTTCTAGATAGAATTTCCTACAGCATAGCCAAAAGGATAGCTCTTTACTGAATGCCATGTGTACTCTGCTTTCCAGTTCAGATTCTTTTATATAATGAACTGATCAATATGGCTACATTGATATTTATGTACTTTGAAGATTTCAGCAATCATTTTTCTTTATTGGCTGAGTTATTTTCCTCACAGAAATGTCCTTAGTAATAAATTCTCTTGAATTATGAAGGCAGTCATCTGAAAGCCCTGTGACTTATTTAATTTTTCACTACATAAATCAGTGAATATCCTTCCAAATCAATTGTAGGAAAACAGAGTTTGAAAGAGAAACTAATACATGTTTGTATTTTTATGATTTGTTTTTTATGAAAAAAAAGTGGTTTCATAATAATTTTCTTAATTAAGTCTAAGGAAACAGCTCCATTTTGTTGTTTGTCATATGTTCTCATTCTACTTCTGCATTTGCAGAAAAGACCTGATATTATCAAAGATGAAGAAAACAAAACATCAGCTACTGCATTTCATAACTCCTTATTATCTCAAATCCAATCTCTTCTTTGTTTAAAAGGTAACATTTGTCATAAGACTAGAGAAATCCAAAATTTGTCTGATGTTTTGAATTCTGCTTTAAGAAAACAGTTTAATTTAAAAAAGCTTCAGAGCATGTGGTGTTCAGCTTTATGAAAATCCACCATTTCTTCATGTCTGTAATTCTATATCCATTACATATATTTCAAAATTCACTTGTTAACATTAGAATAATAAAATTCTTAGGAGAATAAAGAAGCACTTACACCATATTAATCTATGTTTTGTACTTGTAATTTTGAAACAAGAAATGAGAAAGAATAATAAAAAAGTAAATGTATAAATCTCCATGCTTACTTTAATTTTTAAAATATAGAAACAATTCCTAAATGTTCTGAAGGTCAAAAAAACCTAATACTTAAATAAATCTAACTGCTGTACAGGAGGAAAAGAAGCCCAAACAAACAAGCCCACAGGTAACAATAGGAAAACATAGCATAGATATACATGCAACTGTACCATTTATTTTATCTCCAAACTGATGAAAATCATTAGAAATCAAAAAGAAGGATTAAAAAAAGTCTTTCAACAATATAAAGAAGAATATAGAATAATTTCTTTTAAAAAAAAACCAGTATGTAGTATGGGAAAGGGCAGACACCAAATGTCTCTATTTTAAATGATACCAATAAGTAGTAGCAAAAGCAATTGTGAGATACAGTAAATGGGTGAATCTTAATTTTTTTTTTTTTTTACTGTATACTAAACTTCTCTAAAGGTACTTTTTACAATAGAATACAATAAACAAGCAGTTACCATAAAGGCAGTATTTGACAAAGCTACCTCTACCTTTGCTGCTCATGTACAGATTACAAATGTTTCTTGTGAAATGTTAGTTGGCTTTGAAAAGCAAACATCATAGAAGTGTTACATGAAAGTGACCCTGGTAATTGATATATCTAACTTTAAACTGCTACCCCTGTAATATACCAAGAACATATAAAGAACTGTTATGGAAACAAATAACCATTTATGCAAAATGACCTGTGCTACAAGACAAGCACAAAGTGCAATATCAAACTATTCTCCTCTTAACTTTCATTTGACTCTGTCTTCAGGGAAGAAAAAAAGGGAAAAGGAAAAAACCCTTCCCCCCTGAAGAAATATTTGTGGATGGCAAGTAGTGTAATGACACAATTGTGCTACATTGAATCAATATCAAACAATTTCTGTTGGTAAACAAGGCTCTTCAATTTCCCCTTCTCAGCTCCTCAAGATCTCCACTGAAAGCTCATTAGGCCTCTGTACTGTCAAATGCATCAGAATGCAACAGATCTCTAGATTGTTGAAGCCTCCAGTTTTCCTTCAAAGACTATTAAAAGGATCAGGGTCCAACTTTAAAATATTTTATGATATATGGTTCTATTTGGAACACCTGTTATCAGATAAATTATATATTTCAAATATTGTATTGAAGTAAATACTTGCTTTCCACTGAATAATAATAATAATAGTAATAATAATAATAATAATAATAATAATAAATAAATAAATAAATAAAAAATAAAAAATGCTTGCCAAATTTGGTTTTCTGACCAGACAAGTTATATGGTACTATTTCTATTCCTGAAGCCATAAGTAAGTAACATCCCACATTTTCCTGTTTTAAACTTTGCATGTTATGGTTTATGAAAATTCATAGCAATAACTCTATCTGATGAATGTTGGTGGATAAAAAATCCAAAAGGACAGCAGGCATAGCCTAGTTACTGGTCATATTCAATACGAACATTATGACCTGGTTTTGGACATATCCTGAGTGTGCTCTATCCAAACAGTAGCACAATTCAAGCATTAGCTAAATATTATAACTGAATGCTGCTCAGTGGAGTATTGTAACATACAGAGCAACTGTTTGGCTCTGTGTTATGTTCTGTGAATCTCAGAATTTGTACTTGCTTTTTCCTACCTCCTGGGAAAACACTGTATCCTGGGAGTAGATAGAAACACAGGGAAATCTACAAGATTAATCTTACAGGTAACTACTGTATTGTTATGTTGTCTGCAACAGGAGCATGTAGTGACAGGACAAGGGGCAATGGTTTCAAACTGAAAGAGAGTAGGTTTAAATTAGATATTAGGAAGAAACTTTTTACTGTGAAGGTGGTAAGACACAGGAACATGTTGCTCAGAAAAGTTGTGGATGTGCTGTCTCTGGAAGTATTCAAGGCCAGATGGGATGGAGGTTTGAGCAACCTGGTCTAAAGAAAGGTGTCCCTGACCACCCTGTCTGGGGGTTGGAACTAGATGATCTTTAAGGTCCCTTTCAACCCAAACAAGTCTGTGACTCTATGATAAACTGCTCATTGCTTTAAGGATAATATGACCTGCATGGCCATTCTGTCATTGTCAGAACCGGATTAGTATAAAAAGGATTTTATGACTGGATTCTCAAAATCCTAGGATTCATTTGAGCTAGGTATTTAGATGAGACATCTAAGGGACATTCCCTAGATGAAGAGAAAGAAATTGAGAGAGAAATTGGTTCAGCCCACTTAAGATATGGATGGATTTGAAGCTGGATTGGATAGATTTGTGCCTAAGTGTCTAGGGCTAAAAAAGTCCTTAAATCTCAATATACTAGTTATTACATGAAGTCCATTAACACTGACCAAATCCTGACATTTTACCCTATTTATAGTCAATTTTCCTCAATTACACGTCCTTTGAATTTAATGTGTGATTGACCAAATAAAAATGAGTCATAAGAGTACTATCTGCAGGATTTGCATCACTGATAGCAGCAACAGAAAATTTCTGAGAAGTAGAACTGTTCAACTGATCTGCCATTAATGAAAATTAAATTGACTACGTGAAAAATATTATTTGTTTTCCCTCTTCCACAGACACAAAAAGTAGCATTGATTAGGGGGAGCATAAAAAAGGGAAGAGCACACTTTGCTTTCTCTTTTTCTGAATTGTGCTCACTCTGTCTTCAAAACTAGCAAATAAAACATGACAGAATACAATATTAATATTGTTATAAACTGAAGGTTGTTATGGTACTCATTCAAGCAGGTACCTTTGCTGCCTAGAAAATAGTTTGCAGAGCAAGAAATTGAAGGTTGAATACAAAAGGATAATGGGTTTAGGCCTCTTAAAAAGCATTTGCTCTTCCTCATGGGATTCCTTTAAATAAAGGTTTCAAGTTATGTTAAAATTGTCACTGAAAGTAGGAAATTTTCATTCTTTTTGATCCTACAAAGAAAAGTTGGTAATCTAACATACTTTCATCTGTTCATCAACTCAGGAAATATGTGAAAATCAAAGTAGTTTTTTGTCTTGCAATGAGCCTAGAGACTGAAAATTGTATAAATATTAAACTAAAAAAAATTTAGAGATTTGAAATTTTGAAAGGATAACTTGCCAAGAAACTCTACCTTGATAACCTCTTCAAAGTTTTAAATTAATCAGATAATTCTGCCAATTTTTATAGCTGAAAAGCATTTATTTGTGACTTAAGAACATAGCAAAAACTATATGTATGGTTGTGGACTTCCACTTTAGAATCTGTGCAGGATTAGACCTCTCAGTAGCCCAAAGATCAAGAAAAACACCGCAGAAATGTATAAACTTTTCTGAACTAAGAAAAGGATATTTTCATGCAGCCCTATAACATTATTGAAGCAACTGGAAAATAGACATGAAACTTAGACGCAACATTGCAACACCTAAGATCAAGGTTGTACTCTCTGCCTCCTATAAGACTCAGCTCTGAGTTTTATGCCACCATTACAACATAGGTAATAAATATTCAAAGTATGAAAATGAAATAAATCTGGAGAAATTAGGATTTTGGTAAAAGTAATACTCAAATATTCATGTTCTGCAAATCTCCCAAATAAAAAATAATTGTGTCTCAGAAAAATATGGTCTTTTCTTAAAGCATATACTAGAAAATATTTGCATGGATTATATAGACTCAAAAATCTTTCATTCTTCTTACTGAACTAATGTACATCACTATGATATTCAAAGCTGATTTAATTACCTAAGCATTAAACCAGAATATTGCTCTGTTCATGTCTTCAGCAATGGAGGCCAAAAAAAGGAAAGACATTTAGGAATGTCAAAAATGCAATTTGTTTATCTTGAAATTCTGCTTTTATATTTTATCTACATTGTGGTTTTAAGTTTTTCTACCACTTTACACCATACCTTTACTACACGTGTGTGAGTAGGACTTTTATATTAAAGCAGAAAGATTTGTGGTAGATAACAGAACTTAGTGTTGCAGTGATAATACAGTTAAAAAATAACTGTCCACAGTATTTCTTAACACTGAGACAAATTTGAGGTTATATTCATGGTTTAGAGCATAGAAAAATTATGAGTTTAGAAAAAAATGACTGAGTACCTTTATTTTCTATTCATCCTAACTGTACTGAAAGAGAGTTTTATATTGGAGAAGTGTTGCAAATGAAGTCTTGTGAAAGCTAACATAATCTGGAAAATCTGTTGACCATCAGAAATTACAAAAGAAAACCTCAAATGAATTAGCAAATGTAAAAAAAAAAGTTGATGATTTTAAAATCTATTAAGCTTCATCATCCACTCAAAATTATCTAACAATCTATGGGCTAGTCATACATACCTGAGGGAAATTCTTCTCACTGTCTGGGTAATTTTTCGTATTTTCACTTCAGTATAGGGAACAACAGTAACTATAGTAACACTATCATTTGAGAATGCATTTTCTTTCTGAATAATTTCTGTATATTTGTATACAAACTGCTGATCCTCACGTTTCAAACTGAATATGACACTATTCTGAAATCAAATGCTATGACAATGAAAAAAATATAATTCTTAACATAAGAAGAAGGACTTTAGCATATTTCTGCCAAATAAAAAGAAATTTCTACCAAAAGCTTGTTCTTTCGTACTTTCTGTTCATTATTCTGCCTCTCCATTAAAGGAGGTTGCAACTATGATTTTCATTTCAATTAGTCTTCTGATTCCATAGGAAAAAAATAAAATGTTCTATTGATTATGAAGAGAGAAAAGCCTATGTATAATAAGCACTTTGATGATCAGGAAGAAAGATGATTCCTACTAAAACACTTATATCACAATTATTTAATCTATTGAGCAATGATATTGTGAAATACAGTTTATCAATTATGTAACTTTTGCTAGAAACTCTTAAATGAATCAGAGTGACAGAACAGAGGACTAGCTGATAAGATCAAATGGTTTGCAAATGATCTTTCCAGAAAATTTGGCTAATACTGGGAAAATTGAATGAAATTTAAATTGAAATCTTTGCTAGTTGTTGTTAGATCATAGAAAACCCCAGAGCTGTTTGCTTAATTCTGTCAGTATTTTAAGGCAAAATATTTCAAGGTACTGCAAAGATATTTACTAAGGTACTTAAATCTTTCCTACGTCACAGATACAGATAACTAAATCTGCCTATATATGTATAAGATACAGTTACGCAGGTATTCTTAAGCCTCTCTCCTGCAATACAATCCACAAAAAATGTTTTCACGCTCACTGCTTCTATGATATTGCTGGGCTCATAGTACTGTAATTCATGAACTAATATATTCTGTAGAGCTACAACAATTCTTCATTGTAAAGAGTAAGTAGTGCAGTGCTTTGGCTCAAGGTTCTAATCATTCAGCTTTGGAAAAAGTTGCTAAGCACAAAATAAAATATAAACCAGAGGTATAACAATTCTGTATATCAAATCAATGGCAGTTCTAAAACTGGTAAACAAGACATTTGACCATGATGAGTCTGAAGTGAGGAGCTTCTTTTCCAGGTATTTTTGAGGTGGCTGTGAGAAGAGTCCTAAGAGAAGGTTATCAGTGAAATGGAAAATAGTACACCAATTGTCTCCAAAATAAAAATTACTTTTATTATCAAAGAGTTTATTTTTTGAAAGCACAGATGGTGTCAACATGCTCCAGTAGCCATCTTTCAAGTAGCTGAGAACAGAGTGAAATTGGAAACTAGTAGAATAGACCATGCACAGAAAGCAGAGCTGTGCAGTTTTGATGAACAAAATGGAGTTGTATCTTATTAAGACCAAGAAGAAGAAAGCTGATTTTCTTTACTTTCTTTTAATTCAGGAAAGTTTTAAAACAAAACTACCTTTGCATGTCAAAAGGTCATCATACCTTTATATTTTTCCAGTTCTCCATGGGCAACAATAATTGCTCAAAGCCTGAGTACAAAAATAATTTTGCTTCCTCTAAAACCATTTCCACCTTTCTGGTTATTTTTTCAATCATGCATCCTATTGAATCCTTCAGTCTCAAAAATGAGATGGTTAAGTAATTTTTAATCAAGATTGTAAGTCTGAGAAGAAAAGATAAAAAACCCTCTGTAGGGTATTAATATCCAAGGTAATATAAATAGACCCAAATTTTTTAACACTTTTAAAGCAAACAAAGTAAAAAATGGACACAACCTTTAAAAGGACATTTTAATCTTGTCTTATATGCCTTTTTTCATGAAACTGATGCTGAAATTTTGACCATGTGTATTTTCACTAATCCCCCATGTGTTGTCATGTCAAATTGGTGCAAAAGTGAACTGAAAAGAATGTGTCTTGGGAAAAGGTCTTGGTCAGCCTGTCCACCTGCAAGCTTGTCTTTTCAAAGTACATGAAATTGTCCCTTTGCAGTCAGAGGTGATTTCTCTGACTAGTCAGGCTTGCAGAGATGAGCACGTAGCAGCTGGGGCTGAACAGGAACAGAGGCACAGGAAAAAGTTACAAAGTTCTTTACAAAGTCATTAGCAGTTTTTATCTTTTCCACTATATAACAGTTAAATACATGTATCTTGTTAATATTATCTTACTATCTTAAAAACAATAATACTATATCACTGTTGATTTCTATTATACTCTTAATTTTTCCTCATTCCTTCCACCACTTTCACCTGCTCTGGCATGCCTTGCAGCACTAGGGTTATGGGAGGGAAAAAAAAGGCCTTTTCTACCACTGGAGGGTATTGGTCTATCTTTCTGGAATACTAATGTTGATGCTGTTGTTCACGGTAATCACACCAGTGACAAGGTTAAAGGGTGAATGATAATTTCTCTAGAAAGTTTGCAACTGAAGTATAAGTTTAAAATACTCAACATGGAGCATTTTTTTATTCTTTTGCTTTGTAAATTGGTTTTAAAATGTTGAGCACTACAGCGTGTAGAAGCTTAAGAAATACACTGATGTACAGCTGGATAACAACATCAGGAGAATTAAGAGTATTCAGGTCTTTTTACAAGGAAAAGCTTATGTACTTTCACAGAACTGGTGGCCACAGTGCCTTTAGCACCTGGAGTTATCATAACTTTTCTCCAAAATACTTTTTGAATTTAATTATTTTCCTTTTATGTTGCACTCCTGAGTGCCTTTTCAGAGTCAGAGGTTTTTTAAAAGTATAAAAGATTATATTTCTCCTTAATTTTTCTGCAGGTAAAACAAGAGTGACTATTTAATCCACCAGAGATTATATATGAATCCATATAAGGTAACAAATAGCTGCAGAGGATAAAAATGGTGTTATTTTTGGCATAAATTGAAGAATAAGAGATTTTGGTTAGAAAGGAAGGGGAAAACATAACAATTTTGTGAGATTAGTTTTCTTATTTAAATTCATTCTTAGTTCAGTTCTGATATTCCCAACACTGTTTTCCACAAACACTAAGGAAAAAAAAAACCCAAAGAAATGAAATTAAATTCTTAGTATAGGGTAACAGAAAGAAAATCTTGAAAACAGATGCATGTGGGCTTCATATGGATGTAATTTTCTTCACTGGGATTATTTTTACTGTTAACATTAGGTTAGCATAAATTGGTAAATTATACTTCAAACAGTAGTGAAATAATGAATCGTCAATGCTTCTGCATTAGTACTTACTAAACTAAGGAAAGTATCTGCATCATTATATAGCTATAATTTTATTAGATAAGATTTTTTTAAAGTTGAAACAATTAAATAATCTTTACTTCTGTATTGCTGCCTTTGTGCCAAGAGAAACTAAGAACAAAAGATGATGCAGTTGTCATTAGAGCCACTGCCTGTCTTGTTGGTGTCATCTGTTATGAACACAACCTTACATTTAATTTTTTTCTGACTTCAGCTCTCTAGTTAGGTCAGGCTTTTTCTGACCCTGGCCTAAGCTCCCTGTGTTCTGAACAGTGTTTGTCTCTTAAAGATTCTCATTTGTTTTCTCTCCCTACCTACCCTTTCTTGATGAGGTTTCCACTGGCATACAACACCCAGTGGATCACAGACTTCTCTGTTCTGCTTCGAATAACTTTCCATTGTTTCAAAATAAACTCTTTCCCACAGGCAAAGAAGAGAACACTGGCTCTCCTGGGCTTCTGCTAGCCCATCATCCCAACTTGCTTTTAACTACTGTCTGTGGTCTGGAGGGACACAGAATAGTCCTTGCCAGCAATACTTCATTGACTTTAATATGGAAGAATGAAAAAAAAAAAAAAAAGAAAAGCAGATGAATTTTGTAATACTTTTACCTCATGAAACAAAGTCTGTAAATTGTGTAAATGCAATTATTCAAATCATCACAGCCAATTAACTTATTTGGACTTGATACATTTTTTTTCTCCCAGTGGAGAAACCATAGAACTATTGAGTTCACTAGCAGGGGAGTCCTCCTGAGACAGAAAATAATATGAGATACAGATAGTCTCTTTGCAAAAACCTCCTGGCACTTTCATCTCTCTAAGTTACTTATATACAATGAGCCAAAATGACTGTGGCACACTATGCTGAAAAAATACTCATGGATTTTCAACCTTCACTCATCTTCTGCCCCAGATAGTAGAAGAGAGAATGAAAATAATGCTGTGCATTTTCTGTCATTATGGAAAGGGCTGTGCATAGTCATTATTTGTAATGTACAAAACGACTGAAATTTAGCAGTTTGTAGATATGCATTTTCTCACCATTTCTCATCATTGCTACAGGAGATTTACGAGGAGGAATTTGGGTGGGCCATGTTTACATATGTTTATCTAAGCGCATGTTTATACTAATGCCAACCAGAACATATAAAACCATCCATATAAAAATGCATGAAGCATAGCTAGGTTTTCAATCTAATTTTAGTAAAACAAGTTCCAACCCACTGAAGGTTAGCTTTCACAGCAGCCATTAATAGGAGTTAATGTAGTCAAGTTACTCTGAGATCAAACCTTCACAGAGTCGTTAAGACTTCAAGTTTCATACTATTTCGCCCTTGAAACTTGCCAGTGTTGTAGGAACTGCAGAATGAATTTTAGTTGTAAAATAACAGGTCAGTGAACTAGAACTAGATCTCTAGCTCCATTTTACACAGAGGTTGAGTTAAAAAAAAAAAAGAAAAAGAATAGGGAATAATAATTTTCCTTCTTCTCTATAAGTCTATTTTTTATGAGAATAAAAAACAAGTAATGCCTCAGGCTTGCTTTCCAAAAAGTAAACAAATTGATAATACCAACAGCCACTCTGTTAAACTTTCCCTTATACAGAAAGAACTTTGGGATCCTGTAGATTTCTGCCAAATACTTTTGCTTCAGTGCAACAAAAAGGCCAAATGAATGCAGCATAGTGAGTCCCTAACTCAGCAGGAGGGATCACAGAGCGAGGACACTGACTGGCAAACGATGACAAATCTTGCGACAGCCCCCAGATGGCAACTCTGCCCTTCTGACAGGGGTCAACAGCAGAGTCAGCAGAGATGATGTGGGCCAGCTTGTCAGCTGCCTCTGCACAAAGTCCTTCACTGGCAGCCCAAACTGAGACTTAGAGCTTTATATTTGCATCTCTGAGGGTGAGAGTTTGTGATAAAGCTGAACCAATCTAATGGCTGACTTCCAGTAAAATCGGCTGTCCCTGTATTCTCTCCTGACTTTAGCTCTCATCTGACCAGAAAATGACGTAGTTCAACTTGCTCAGCCTGACATTAAAACAGGAATGGGCACCATGTGTAGGTGGCTGAAAAAAGGAAAGAAAACTGTGCCTGTAAGTGCCCAAAAGATGACTGTTTCCTTTGGTGCAAAGAGTTGATAAATTGGCTCATTCACACTGTAGACCCTCATGCTATTGAGTGGAAATGGAGAACTTGCCTCTTACACTAGCTGCAGTGGTTCCTGACTGCCACCAAACATAAAGAGCAAATAGTTGTGGATGCCAAGGCAGCCACAGAACTATCTGCTAGAAATAATGTGCTGCCTGGGGTTATCCTGTGTTCAGATTACACTGGAGCTAGCCATTAAATCAGCAAAATGCTAGGTTTTTCCCTGCTACAATCTAGCATGCTGCATCACTATTGTGCTACTATTTAAAGCCACCAGCTCTTGAATTCCAAGTACTCCAACAAACAAGCCAGGCAGGATGAAACTAAACTATCACTTACACTTGTGCACAGTGTAATTAGGAAATGCAATCACATGTGCAGGGTATTTGAATTAGCTTTAATTTGGTTGTCCTATTTGTGAAAAGTAATAAAACTGAAGTGCTTCTGCAGAAGATATGTTAGACTGCCTAGGACCCTGCAAACTTATTTAGTTGTGTTATGATTTTTTGCTAAACTCAGAGCAGCTGAATACCCCTTTATGCTTACCAAAACTTAATATAATATTAGCAGCACTGAAGTCAGCCAAAAATGCAATGCAGATACCACCTTCATTTAAACTTTTACAAAACATATTGCTGTTGTTCCCCATGAACTACCAAGAGAGCCCCACTTGCAGTTTCTCAAAGTTGAATACATCAAGGAAACTTTGCAAGATTTGCCTACTTCCTACTATTATTCTTCAGCAAATTAAAAGCAATCTAAAGAAATGTGCCAATATAAACCAGTAAGTATAACTGGACAAATAATTTCTGACCAATTCCAGATTATTTCTGTTGGTTAACAGTGATTTGGCCCATGATTACAAGCACAATAGAATTAACCTCTTAAGTACAACTTCCTAGGCAGATGCAGTCCTGGAGCTCAGAACACAACAGTCTGAAGCCTAGGATGCAAAAATATTGCCATGGAAAAACACAGCAAAAAACAGGAAGCATCACTAAAGCTGAGTAGTTCTTATTTTAATTTAACTGGCATCAAACCCAATTATTTAACAAATTTACGATTCTCTGTTTTGGATTGAAACCAGGCGATTGAAGCAATATTTGCAGGAATAGGGCGGGGGAGTGGTGGGAAAGAGAAGGCAGGCAAGTTTGCTCTGAACATTCTGTTCAGCTTCTTGAGTCTAAACCATTTTTGTTCTGATGATTTTATGTCGTTCAGATGCTCACTGTGAATGTCAAATACTGCCACAAGCTAGAGCAGATCATTTTCCATTCATATGTCTCAGCTTCACCAAATGAAGGACCAAATCCATGTCAAAGCCTTGTGTCAGTTTTGCTCCGACCTGTAAAGAGGTGTCATGTATTTCTAGTTTAGTATCATCTCCTAATCCTAGGATTAATTTGGTATCATGTTAGGGTCTGGGTAGAGCTAGAAGCTGCTTGTGGAGGAAGGACCTTATTTAAAGTGATGAGAGTGTCCTGGTAAAAAATAGAAAACTTTAGAGGAAACAACCTGGCCCAGACTAACATGCTTCAGTTACCTGTATGCACTTACATCTCAGTGAATTATGTAGGAATAAAAGTCCTGCTTAAAGCTGGCTTCTTTAGTTTCCTACTAAATTAGTCTATCTACATTAAAAAAGACTGCAGGCTTCCTAAATACTTTTGATTCAAGCATTTTCATACCTACTTTATAGAAGATCATGATTCTGTATACTTCCCATGATATCTATGATATATATGGCAACAGGTAACTGTGTGAGAAGCACAGGAAATAACAGCAAACTCAAACTAATTGGTATTAAAAGTAGGAAAGAAAATGTCACTGAGACTAATTTGTATGAGACCTATATACCATATTTATCCTCTCAGTAAGAAACATCCAAAACGACAATCCTTTTTCCTTTAGCATGTACAATGTAAATTGTAAAGTGTACAAAATAGAATACAAATCCAGGCATGTCTTTTTTTTTTAACAGCAATTGATCTTCATTTAGACCTTTCTTAATGATTTTTTTTTCTTTCTTTGTTGCTTCATTTCATCTTCTTCTTTATTTGAGACCTTTTTGTTCTTGCTGGCTATATTCTTCCATTAACCAGTCATCAAGTGTTCCTATAGAAACATCTGTGGGTTTTTATTTGCCGTTATACTTTCTTTTATACCTTATTATTTTCATGTTTGTTTTATATTTCTCCTCTGCCATATTTTCAACTCCTGATCTCTATAAAAAATGTATTTTCTCTGATAGCTGACTCATCTAGAGGTGTAAAGACCTAGTTAAGTTATCCCATTTTAGTTTCTAGATAGATGATGTAAGAAGCAAAAGTGTTAATCCCAGGTTTTTACATCCACTGCAAATTAAAAATCAACCATGAACAATTAGAAAAAAAAAAAGTGCATAAAATCTCACAATACACTCAATAGAAATCAACTACGGTCAAGATAATAATAGAAAAATGCAGTTGCAATGAGTGTAATATTTTAACTGAGGAACTAATTCATTACTTGGACCATTTACCAAAGCATGTGGTAGATTTTGTGCTATTCAAAGTCTTTACTATTGAGCTCCTAGTATCTTAAAGGGCATGTTACCCAGAAACCTTTTGATGAGTGGCTTAGATTCTCAAATCACAAAAAAAAAAAAAATCCAAATGTGTTTAAAATCTATGCAAGAAAGAAGTTGAGAAGTCTTGCAGGCAAAGCATTCACTTTTCTTAAACTACTGTCTTTAAAACATTTTGACTTCTTAAAGAGACTAGCAAAAATATCTAATGAAGAAAGACAGGAGTGCGTGGGATTTATCAAGATTCAGGGATTTTCCAGAACCTAAAAACAGGTGGAAGAGCTGTCATGATTGAAAAGGCCATACAAAAAAAAAATAGATTTACTAATGCTTTACATTAAAGAAGCGGACTGACAGCAGCATAAATTACAGCTGTCAGAGATGGCCCCTGTCTGTCTTGTTGCTCCAGGGCCTGTTGGCGGCTGATGCCACATTAAATCTCTCTGAGAGCTTATGTCATTAAACAGTATGCGTAATACTAAGGAAAAAAAAATATTGGCAAAAGGACTGTGTAGTTGCCTTTGTAGAATATAATATTCAGCACTTATACACATAGATTTTTTTCATACATAAGATTAAGCATATTTTCAGGCTATTTTTTTCCTATTGATTTTATTAAAGAGTTGGAATTGGAAGGGAACACAGGTGACCTCATCCCTGATAAGTAACAGCTGTGTTAATTAACCAATTCAGCCTTGCCCCTGGGTGAGTCACGGCTATACCCAATAAAGATAACTGTGATAAAAGGGAGTGGGTTAGCTGGTGAGGGGAGGGTCATGAAGGAGGAGGAACCCTGAGGATGAAAAAAATGAGAGGCTCATGAAGAATCCTGAGGAGAGAGAATCATTCCTGTGAGGTTGGTCTGGGTCTGCAGTCATAGTCTAGCTAGGTAAAAGCCTGCAGTCAGAGTCTGCAAACTAATACATGCAGTCATAGTTTAGCAGGCAATAACCAGCAGTCAGAGGCTGCAAGGGAAACCTACAGTAGGAGATTTCTGCAGCCAGAGTCAGTGAGTAGTTGGAGTCAGGATGGCTGAGCTGTAAAGAGAAATAAACCAGGATCCTTTTCATGCTGTGATAAACAAGTCTGTGTCTTGGCTCATTTCTACCCTCTAACAAGAGGGCTGCTGCAACAGGAATTATCTTTAAATTTTAGCACAGCCATCTATCCAACGATGTAAAAAGCACTTTCTTCTTGCTCAGCAGCTCATCTACCACTACAGTGTAACTGCTAATAAAATTCAAGGAGATTTTCTGTTAGATAGTAATAACTAATATGAATTTATGCCCCATCAAACTTGTAACAGCAAAGCTTCACGTTTTTCAGAAATTCATTAATATAGCAGCTATGCCACCTAAATATGCTTACTTAAAGAAAGAGTTGTTTTACTGAAACCCCCAGGAAAATATCTAGTCAAACAGCAGATTTTTAGGAGCATTTAAGGACATGGAGATACAAACAAGCCCTCAGGGAATTTTTTTTTCAGATCATGTCATTCTCCATCAGAGGATATGTCAGACTCTCTACAGCAGAAGCCATCAACTGCTGAGTTTTTAAGCAGCTCACAAGTAGCTTGCTTACAGGTCCCTTGGGCTGTTCCTCTGCTGAAATGGTGACAGAGAGCAGCAACAGAGCTGAGCTGATACACAGACTTTGGGTAATTTGAATATTTGGCTCTTTATCTCCCACTAATCAAAAACTCCCACACCCTACATCCTCCTCACTGAGGATTATACCTTTACAGAGAGTTTTGAAACATGGCACTTGGGTCACGAGTATTTGTCCCCTTTGCATTTAAAAGGTGTCAGAATGCAACTAGGATCCCAGTTTATCCCTGTTTTTCTTGTTAGAAACATCCTGTATTTTATATACAACATCGTGCAAGCTTGGTATATTCCCCTGAAGTTATGTCAATTAAGAAAGTGAGTGGAGCAGGCTGCAGCATATCTTACCCCTCTGCTCCTGCTCAAAGCATGCTTAGAATACATCTAGCTTTACTCAGAAAACGGGGAAAAATAAAATAAATTTCTATGTCTGGACTTCAGCTAGTGTCATAACAATAGCTGGATTGAAAATTAATGAACTGGAGTACTTTTGTAGATGAATAGGCCTTTAACAGGAACCATTTTCTTTGGGGGAGGGTGTTTGAAAAGAGATTCAGAGCTCCTGCTGCCCCTTCAGTAATAAGTTGTGTTGGATTTACGGCAACAGTGGCCTTGGCTACCCCACCCAGTGTTTCAGTCTGGTGAGTGCAACATGACTACATTCACCACTACCTATATTACTCTTACATCTAATGTTGATGATGGGCACTATCAACAGACTGAAGTATTAGTACAGTCAATCCTTAAAAGGTTTTCACTCTGGCAAATGTTCACAGGAAAACAAGCATCTCTGTAAGCAGATACGTCATCACTGTGTTGAGAGTGTTTTTTCCAGTTTTCAAGAACATCTCAAGTGCAGATTCCCAAATATGTTGATTTTCTGTGGAGTCATCAGCTCGTGCCTCAGATGCCACATTCCCGGGACAGCCTCAGAAATTTGGGTTAAAATCTTTTGAAAAGCACATTTATTAAAGGAAAATCATCAGGAAACGTGACATTGCTGTGGGCAATATGCTCATTCCTTGATTGCACGCCTCTGAAACAGGGGAGCCATACTTCCTGTCCAGAAAGTTCCTAAAGATAACAAAGAAGGGACATCCTATTGCCATATAATCAGATACAGTAATCCTTGTCTTATTAGAATGTTTCTTGACCACATAGCACTCCAAAATGCGGTCTAAGGTAAATAGATCTATATTTAGATGCTGTTTAATTTCTTTTAGAAGAGGACAGTTTTTTAAAAAAGCTTTTCAGCATGTCTAAAACTATATTTTGCAGACTTCAATTGCTTCTGTAATGCCAAGGGTTGTGTATTACTGTGGCTAAAGTTAAACCTCCTCATAGAAAAATCACCTGCATTTAGTGAGAACAGATGCTCCAAATTAACTTTCGGACTGAAACATAAACTCCTCTAAATCAGGGTCACGTTAAACTCTAGGGCAGAAGAACTGCTTTTCTATTGCATATGGAGAGAGTATCTGGAGCTAAGCTTTTTTTCGAAGCAATAATTTGTTTTCCAGAACTATATTCAGTCAGTGGGGAAAATTTTCAAATCATTCTAATCACTCAGATAAAATGCTGTCCATTTATCTGAGTAAATATGCTTTAAGTGCAAAGTTGAATGTTGTTGGAAATTTATATTAACTTTTTTTTTTTGTAAACCAGTGCTTCTGTAAATGGTCCAGTCCTATCATGTTTAAGTGTTGTTAGATTCTATGTTAATTGAAAACCGATGCTTTGGTTTGACTAATCAAAATTCTATAGCTCCAATGCCAAATGTTAATGGCTAAAATGAAGGGCACATATAAGTGAAAAAGCATAAAAAAGCTTAAAATAATTTGGAGTTTGTGTAATTGACCCTATAATTTTTGCTTCATGAATCACTAAGTTAAACCTACAAAATGCCTAGTAATGAAAAGGATATTTATTTTTAGAGAGCAGTAAAAAGATACTGTTTAAAGTATATTGTGTAGTTGTCTGTCCTTAAATAGCACAGACTAATTCAAATATCTCAGCTAAAATATATCAGAATACCAAATAGAGTTAGAGGCAGCCACAACATTCTGTTGCAATCGTATTAGTTAAGAAGGTCCTACTACCTTTATTTTGGTGGCAAAAGGATATGCATGTGTTTATATTGGAGACAGCAGCACACTTGATCAAAAGCTGTATTTTGATCTGGTTTTCTAAAGTAAAAATTACATAAATGAAACTTGATCAAAGTCAGCTGTTGACTCCATCTTATTATCATACTTCTCATATATTTTGGCAAAATGCTATTGAGCTATAACTGATGCATTCTTTTGGACCAAAAATACTCCAACTTTTCTTGAAATGACACTATGTAGACAAGTGTATTCATCTGAAACAGTGGTACTGTTTCAGCAATCAAACTGAGAGGCTGGACTTCCATTTAGCCAAGGAATTTCCACAGTACCGTGCATAATAAATTTTAGCAGAAAAGGATGAGTTATTATTCATCCCAATCTCAGTCCCAATCAGTGTGTTTCTAAACACCTCAGACTCATTTTTAAATTATTGTTTTCTAACAATCCGTAGTCTTTACATGATACCCACAGTGACATTTTCCTACAAAGCATCAAATGTTGGGAATTGCTTTTGTGATAGTGTGTTTTCTTGAAACAGAAAAGGCCCTGACATCAACCAAAGCAGAAATAATCATAGTCACCAGGGTCTCAGTCTCTCCTTCTCCTTTTTAATCTCTCTTTTTGTTCTTCAACTCTCAATCTCTTTCTCCCCTTCTCCCTGCCACAGTTTTCCACAGAAAGAGAAACACATTAAAAAGATCCCAAGCTGCACATTTCTTATATTTGGCTCATATCTTATAGACTAAGTGCAGGACAAAAAGTTACAGTCCTAATTTAATTTCTTCACAGAGAAAAGAAAAGGAAGATGTAAACCAGATGGACAAGACAAGAGTATTACTTTACTCAGAGCAGCAGAAGTGTCTGCCACTTACCTGGATTAGGGGAGCATTTTTACTGTTTCAGATTAAAGGCAAAACTTTAGGAGCAAGACCTGTTCCAGGGCTGAGGCCTTAGGAATTCTGTAGTCCCTACAGAAGCTGTAAAATCTGCTTAGGGATTCCTTCATTGAATTCAACACCATTCAAATTTTTTAAAGGATAAGTTACAGTTCATAGAATTATATTAATTATGCTGCAATTGATCAAAAAAGAGAAAAAAACACATACAGAAGAACTTCTGCAAACTGAATCTAGAAATGTTCCCAGATTAACTTTTCTTAAAATATATTTTAATAATATATTAATATATTTTTAATAATCATTGAGAACCATTCCTCTTATCAATGAGAATCAAAACATACCCTTTGGAAGCCTGACCTCATCTTACTGCTTCCATTTAGGGCTCAACTCATCTTTACACAGATCCAGAGACTCAGGATGTTACCAAGAGGTAATGAAATTTCTTTCCATATATCTCTCACCTCCAAGCAAGGATGAGGTTTAACATAGTGATATACCATGATATATTTAAGACTAGTTGCATTGACAACTGATCTCCAGATGTTTTTAGACCAAAGTAAATAAACTGTAAGTGGGTTTGAACTAGAGCTCTATTGTGATTAGCCTGTATATTTCACAATCCTATCATAAATATACTAAAATGTGTTAACCCTTTTTATTTAAGTCAGAAGGTTGTTGTCCTTTCTTCCCCCCATCCCAACCTTGTTTTTCTGGTGGTCAGGAACTTGTTTCTGGCCTAGATTTAGTCATGACCTGTGTGTACTTATTTCTTTTTATACCAACATTACCTGTGTGTATTTCTTTTCCTTTCCAAGTGTTATGTCCCTAAGGAATTTAAAAAGAGCAGTTGTATCCATTCTTGGCTATTCTCTCATTAAAGTAGAAAATTTGGGATTGGATCCTCTAAGGTATTTGTCTGCATTACTCTTATTTATGCCTCACTTTGCCACTGAAACCAATCACTTCAGTGGGCATTCGGCTAGTCAGTAGGATTTTAATGTCTGAAGTGCTTGGGGAGGCTGAACTGAAGCATCTTTTCAGCAAAGCTTTTCTTTCTTTATCTTTCTTGGACATTGATAGCACTGCACCAAAGATAGCAATTTCTCAATGCCTTGTAGAAAGATAATATTTTCCAAAGTCTTTAGGTTAATTTTGCCTTTATCTAATACTAAATTTACCTTTCTATAAGCTGAAGTGTACATGAGATACTGTGTCCAGCTTATGTAATCAAGACTTTCTACCCATAATAATTTCCAGTAAATAGTCTATGGTAAAATTATTATTAATTACTAATCTTTAATCGCATGCCTCTGATTATAAAATTTTATCCTAGTCCACCTAAGCCACTTGAGGACACTTAGTTCCTCATACATATTGTTTGATCTGTTTCTGGCGGTACACACCCTCTAGCTTAAAATTTCCACATGTTGATGTCATCAATAAAATTACTATTCCTCTCAGCTTTGGTCTTTAATTCCACTAGTCATATCTATCCTGTCTTACAATTCATGTTTCTACACAATTCACCAGTGTTTGCTCCAAGATGGCAGTTGTGGTTTTGAGCAAGATTTGGAAAATGGGAAAATACAGAGCTGCATAGCTGAAACTTCGGTCATGCATTGATCATTTCTTTGTAATTCTTGTGCTAGTGCTCTATTTCCCAGCACAATTGGTGTTTTCCCATGTGGTACTACATCCATGCTTTACCATCGTATCTATAGATCAGACTATTTGGAAGATCAGTTATCAAAGATAAAATCAAACTTAGTCTAGCATGATCTACCTTTGGTTTAATTTCATTTTCAATGAGTTTAAATGTTCTTTTCATCTGATCTGCTTGATCAAAGATGTAAGTGATCTTCTGAATGGTGATTTATCTGCATCTTCTTCCCCAGTAGACTGACTCCAAATTCAGAGTGATTCCTCTATCTGAAAATTATCACCCTGGAGTAGTGGTTCTCTTGGCTTCTCCATACCCTCAGACAATCTTAAACATGCTCAACTTTCTGCTAACTGAAGCCAGCCAGAGTCAAGCTTTTAGCATTTCTGTTTTAATACAGTAATTGTATGTTAAGATTTATCTGCATCACTCAAGAAAAACATTTAAGTGTCACTGTTCTCTGTATGAAAGGTTAGAAAAATTGTCACTCCATTAAAAATACAAAAGTAAAGTGCACTTAAACACTGACCAAGTTGTTAAACAGATGGAACTTAATTACTTGTTGTCCATGAAATGTAACATGCTGCAGAAAAAAACACAATCACTGAGGCACAATCAACTCTGTTCATGCATTACCCAAATCCATAAACTAGAATGTTAAAGGACTTTCATTATGTTCTTGTCCATATCATCAAACCAAAAAGGAAAATGTTTATGTACTGGTCCAAAGGACATTCTAAAATGCAGCTTCAATCCTTACTTGAATACACATTACAGAGGATTTTGCTTTTGCATTTAATATTAGAAATTCGTGATGCTTTCCTCCTAATATTTGCTAAGGAAAAATCTCTGGTACTGACAGATCCAAAATCAGATTGACAGTCTCTCACCACCACACCACTTTCCAAGTCCAAGCATTAAATACAAAAAGCTGTATGTCTTTTCATGTACTTAAAGTATCCTTTCTTAGATGAATGTGAACAATTTTCTTAACTATATTTTACAAATACCAGAAGAAATCAGGTTTTCTTTGCTCCCATTGTCTCAGAATCAAGAATCAGAGAGTGACTGAGATCACAAGGGAACTTTGGAGGTTATCTGGTCCAACCCCCCTGCTCAAGCAGGGCCGCCTGAAGCTGCTTGTATGGGACCATGTCCAGGTGGCTTTTGACTGACTCTGAGGATGAGACTCCTCACCCTCTCTGGGCAATCTTCTTGATGGTGCCAGTTCTTGATCACCATCACACTGAATAAATTTTTCCTGATGTTCAGATGGAACATCCTGTGTTTCAGATTGTTCCAAATGTCTCTTGAAGGATTATGAAAGATTAATTCATCTGGGAGTTTTGGGGTTATTTTTGTTTGGGGTTGTGGGTTTTTTTTTGCTTGTGTTTGTTCTTTGTTTATTTATTTATTTGTTTGTTTGTTTTTGCCTTTTTCTAACCTGATATTGAGCCATAAAAAACATCATGGGTTTGCTTTCAGGAAAATTGATATTTTCCTTAATTGTCTTTCAGGAAAATAAATGGGGTTTCTCTTGAAGAGCAGTGATAAAATACTAGATTTTTTGGTGTGCAATCATGCTTATAACTCCCTACAGGACTTCTCCTGTAGCACCAGGTAACCCAGGAAGTCTCAGGGGACATTTTAAGAACCAGTGTACAAATAAATCTCCTCGTTTTGTCTGACACTTTCCCTTGCCAAGCGTGAGTAGGGACACTGATGAAATGTCAACAGAGAACCTCCATAACATTTTTGCAAACAGTGCCTGTCTTTGTCAGATGCTTTTCTATTTTATTACTGATCTATCTCATGATTAATTTATTTTAAATTTAGTTAACCCCTCAAAATTGGTCTAATAATATTTAAGCTAGCATCAATTGAATATCTGTTAGTTGTTAATTTAATAGCGTCAAAGCAAAATATAAACTTGTTTGCAAGTTATAGCAAATATAATAGCAAATATATTCCTGTTATATAGCTTCAGGAGAAAAAGTATATTAAGTATCTTAAAGTATAATAAGTATAAAAAGTATATTAAGTATCTTAAAGCCCAAACCAAAGAAAATGCTGATGTATATGTTACTTCCTGTTTTACATTGTTTTCATAATTAATTTTTTAAATTTTTGATTTTTAATAGTGTGTTTAGCTGGCTACTAATAAATAACACAGATAATTAATTATATTTTAATCACTAAATCTGTTGTGAATTTTAACACAAGTAATCCAGCAGATCTGCACTTTTATTCTTCCTGCTTCTTTCCCCCCACCCCCAATTCCTTTCCCACTCAAATAGCCTTTAATAAGCTCTCACCATCTGATGACTGTAGGAGACTGATATCTCATTTATAAAATATTGTAACAAGTGTTGAAAGGAAGGCAGAGCAGATTAAATTGAAGAAATTTGCAAAGATGCTTCTTGGACAACCATTGATTTTGAATATACATGTTTAGATTTACCAAAGGTATCAGGAGCAAACTATGCAACCACCTCTTATTATGATTTGCTCATTTACACTTTAATGAAAAAATTATTATGCTGTATCAGTTCTTCTCTGCTACCATGATAAAACTTGCATTTATATAACCTGTAATCCATTTAAATACGGGCACAAGGGAAAATTTGATTTTGAGATGACAACCACAATTTTTTTTTTTTTACATACAGATTGGTTTTGAAACTTTACAAATGGTTTGTAGAAACATACAAAAGGGAAGGTGCTTTTAGAGGTGTGTCTACAGCAATTATTACTGGGTTGAGAGCTAAAATGGATAGAATTAATAGGCATAACATCCATGTTCTACTTTTCTGAGCTATAGCACAGATTTTGCTTCCTGTGATTTACTTTGCTGCTATTGTGCTTTGTCAGAAGATCTAACTGCACAACATAAAAAAGTGTATTTCAATATGAAATTGGTTAATTCCAGCAGGCCTGAGCTATTTTGCTAAATGGTCCTCCTGCATTTTCATTATATAGGTATCACTTTTTCCATTGAGATTTTTTCCAATCTCTAAAAATAAAGACATTAAATATAATTTGTGCCCATTCTTGGGAATCTTTTAAGGCCTAGCTTTTCAGATTTTCAATGGAAATAGAGAAATTATATTAAATTTTACTTTGTCTTCTCCTTCATAGAACACTTGCTCGTTTCCTTTTTCTATTTGCAATTTGACAATTACTCAATGCAGTTGACAAATTTGAAGGTCAACTTCAGAATATGAGAGGGGAGAAATTAATCTTACTACACATCATACTGAAGTCTTTTAAAAAGTGCTTATACCCTTTTGCTTTCTTGTGAGGAAGGACTTACACTTACCTAGATCTGTAGCTTTACCTTCCTAAATTCATTGTGATGACTGTTTTCCTAGTGGCATAGCCAATATCCTCAACAACTCTGTGCAGAAGTATCTAGAGTAAAAAGAACTGGGATAGAAACATGCAGCTGTACCTTTTTTCCCAGCTTCTTTTATGGCAGAATAACATGGTATCCTTTGGTATCTAACATTTTTTCAGCACCTTACCTCTCCATCATTATATGTAAAGCTCAACATGATCACTATGCTCAGAAAAGAGCTTCAGTTCCACAGTCACACAAGAAGTAGGACAATTATGGGAAGCACAAGTTATTTCCAATGCAGCCCCCAGTGCTTTCCAAATAAAATGAATTTGTCTTTAAAATTTTCCCATGAAGTCGTATAACTCCCAGGCCCCACACAGTTCCCATCCAGAAACCTGGGACTTGCCTCACCAACAGCTAGGAATGATTAGGAAGATGTAAAGAGGTGGAAGTTGCCTACATACACGTACTTTTCACTCACAGTCAGCAAAAAATAAGAGGTACTGAAATACAACCTTTTTAACTGCTCTACCAAACTGGTACAGTAAGTAGCCCAAAACATTTCCTACACACCATTTTTGATAAGGACTAAAACAACTCTAGCTCCTTCTGTAGCTTTATCCTAAAACAGACTTTTCTAACATCCTGGTGATGATGAGAATTGGTTAATTTCCATACAAAGGAATTCTGAACCCCCCTCCCATCAGTTCAATAGTATCCTAGTAATATATTTTTGTTAAATTCTGATCATATCACGGTAATCTCATTCTGTTGATTCTTTTCTAGCTTGACTTTTATTGAAGCTAACAAAAAGTTAGATCTCAAACTATAGAGATTTGCTTTGCTTATTTTAGTCGTGCACAGTACAGTGTCAGAATTGGAGTGTGCATATAATACTTACATATAACCACCCTTTTTTAATGTTAAATTTGCCTAAATTTTCTGGTCTTTTATTTAAATTCAGAGTCAGTGGCAGAAATCTAAGATATAGTAACTAATAGAAATTCCCAGAAAATAACTCTGCCATTGATTAACTTTTATTGGAATCTAAATTCCTCATTCTGAAACATTTTTTTGACTGTTTTTTTACATTTTTTTAATAAAATGTTGATCCACTCAGTTTTAAATAAAATTTATCAAACACAGTGTCAGTTCTTGGTAACAAAGAGAATTCACAAAGATTTAGAATTCAGGCAGTGGTAGTTCCATATCATGCAGCAAACACTGTTTGCTTAAATTTTCTTTTCATGGGTAATAACATCTCAGTGATTCAAATCATGTCAACTGCTGCTGCAGTGGCCCTCTTGAGAGGAGAGGGGTGTAATAAAGGTTTTCAATTTGTCTGCACTAGTTTAACTGAGTAGAAAACAAGTGGAGCTTTCGTGTTTATAATGAATATGATTAAAGAATGTATTTATAAAAATGCATAGTTGAAATATGAAAATAAAGAGTAGAAACAATGTGAGCATTGAGCAATATACAGGAAGAGAGCTGTACTCTAAGATCAGAAGGCTACTACTGAACTTTAAGTCCGTCTAGCATTTTAATAATTTATTTGTCTGTATACTTTGATTAACAGCTGGCAAGCGCATCCACATTTGTTTCCAGACAAGACATGTGTTGTCCAGTAGTGAGTAATCTTTTCTTTTGTGGTTCAGTTCTTTCAAAGAATAATCTTTGAGGACCAGGAAAAGAACTATGGTGCCAGGCAGAATTAAATTGGTTTGCATATCTGCCAACTTGGCCATTCTTGGAAATTCAAACAGTGGAACGTGCAAAGCTGGTTTCTTTTGAAATTTAAATCTTGACGATGATATGGCACATATCTAAGGACACAGCATCAGTGTCTGAGGCACAAGATAGTTTTTTCTTTTGTTGGCTGTACTTCATTAAGCATACCCAGTGTATGTTAAAGAGTAGTGGCAAAGCATAAATGATAATTTGAATTAATTATTTATACTAGTGAGATATTTTTGCTACATTGATAAAATTCTGGATTTAGACAGAGTCCTTCATTGGAGCTATAGGGACTTGTCCTCACTTGCTTGGAACATTTCTGTGAGGCTTTCTTCCAATTTCAGCTTTTCAACACCAACACAGAATTGTGCCTTGGAAGCTGAATATGGAAACAAAGTGCTCATCAGAGGCTCTAACAGAAGGAGTAGTAAGACAGCTGTACAATGTCAATCAGAAAAAAGTACAAAAAGCATGTAGAGAATTAGAGAATACATGGATTTGGTGTACTATATTACCTCTTCAACAACACTAACAAAAGATATCTGGTAATCCAAAGTATAGATTGCATTTATCCTGCTTGCTTTAGAAAGGACTCCATATGCTTGCTTCAGAATATCACCTTTGCAAGAATCCATAAAGGGAGTAATAAGAAACTGATGTTCCGTTGCAACAGCCTGCCTTCCTTCTGTTCCCAAGCCTGGCAGAGGATACACTTAAATTTGGTGACGTGATGCAAATTGTGACATGTCCTTAGCAGATCAGAAGAGGACTGAAAAACTGTAAAACTTTTTTATTCATATTTATTTTCATTATTTAAATAATTTAAAATCAACTGTTTTATTTCTTGCCTTTCCTCCCCGCCATTACTGTAAGATTTTGAATGTGAAATTCCACTTAAAACAAGAATGTAATTTTAGTTAAGCTGCAGAGCCATTTCTTGGTGGCTCACAACAATCTTAAGGTATTTACCACCAAATTCAGATAAATAATCCAGTAGAAGCCAAAAGAAAACGGCCAGATTTTTTTCTTTCTAGCTTAACCTCTATGCAAATGATAAATAAATAAAGATTGTATTTACTGAGCATCTTTCTCCCTACAGCATAAGTTGACTGCAGGGCCGAGTTTTTTCCACAGTTGGAACCACACAAAATTTTGGTCCCAAACATCTAAGTGCTTTCCCACAATTTTCATCTTCCTTTTCTGAGAGCACTTACTACTGTTTTGTTCTGAGGTCCTTATTGCAGTTGATGTAGAAGAAAGCAAATGTAAGTGTCTTGTCTGCTTTGGAAGTATTTGGATTTAAATTCTTTTTTTTTCCTTTTGTCCCTCAACTTTGTTTTAATCTTTAAATAATATGAGAAGACAAACTGATAACTTGATGTTTGTTTTGTAGGTTTTAAAACTTTGCATTCATATAGTAGTTTTTATGCGATGTACGTATATTAGTATTAGAAACTTTTCTAGTTGATTTTTTTTTTTTTTTAAGAACAGATGGTTGTGATGCATGTCAAAGGCAAGTGATTTCTGGATGCTGAAAATCATTAGAACACAAGTACATCCATAGTCTGATCTAGGGTTGTTCAAATTGATTTTTCTGTTGGCAGGTAAAAAAAGAAAAATCTAATATAGAAAAACTGTTTCAGGTGAAACGCTAAGATGCTTTTTGCTTTGTTTTGTTTTCCTGAGACAGAAAAATTTGAAAAGATTCCCTCTGTATCAAAGATGTCATTATATTTAAGCTGGAAATAAATATTAGGATATTTTTAACAAAGAAACTCATTTAAAAATATAAAAGTATTTCATTTTGTTGAAACCCAGAAGTTATGGGATATGGAAATCCCGGCCTCAGTTCCTTCCTCTGCCTGAAACATATCTACAATCTTCTACAAGAATATTCTAGTTCAAATTATTTTTGAGAGACAAATGCATTAATCCTTGGCTCTTTTTCAAAACCAATCTTTGCTAATTGAGCTACCCTCTTCGTCTTTCTCACTGCATAAACACTAGTTTATAAGAAATGACAAAGTTCCAACAGGAACAAAACAACATGACCCATACCAGAGCACTGCAAAACTGCAAACTATAACTTTCAGAAGACAACTGTAGTGATTTAATCAAATGTCTGGGCTAAAAGAACAGATGCCTGTAAGAAAGTACAGAGGATGGAATAAATGAATAAAAAACGTTCCAAAGAAACCCAGCAAGAATTAATGCTCAGGTAGCATGAATGAATTAGACAATCATTTTCATTCTCATTTCAGGGTTTACATAAAACTGATAAGCATAAAATTAAGAGGAAAAAGAAGACGAGATGTGTTTAATGTTTCTCAATATCAATCTCTGTATTCTGACTGCCACACAATCAGGGGATAAAATTGCTAGGAGACCCATTTGCTGTGCTGCAGGCAGATGATACCAGCAGCATGCTGAAGAGGTATAGTTCTTTCTAAATCTGCCTATCCATGTACTTATTCAGCTTCTTTTCACGATATACAGAAACTGATTACCTTCAATAACATTAAAAAATCATTCAACCAACCATGCACGTATAAATGCAATTGACTCAATTTCTGTTGTCCAGCCACCACAATTTACTGAATGAAGCACAGTGAAGTACAGGGAAAGGCAGAGCAATTTGTAAGTACTTTTTGATAGAAGATTTATTTTGCATCTATGCAGTTTCAAACCTGTCCTGAGGTTTGTTTAGGCCCCATAAAACATGCAAACAAGGCTTGAACTGAAGTCCATGACCTAGATCCCTCTTCTTCCTACTGTGCACCAACTACGCTACCGAATTTCAGAAGCATTTCCCTTTTGTCTGAATTTGTGTTACTTCTGCTGCTATTTGTAGCATTTATTACTCACAGGGGCACAAAGAGTGGTGAGCATTCAGAAAATATGGATATATCCCAGCTCAGCTAGAGACAATAGATTATGGAGCTGCTCTAACAAAAGTGTATGAGAATCGAGTCACAGGTGGGAAAACAGAGAACCCAGTTCTCTCAAATACTGGATTAGTGCAGTAATTACAGAGTTATTAGACAAATTTCGGTGGTAGTGCTCTATCTAAAAGCATACATGAAATGAATGTGGACATTCTTAGTACCTTGTACAGCACTCAGTCATGTCAGTGTTTACTAAGAAAAATCTGAGCACACCAATGATGTTATATCCCTCTGGAAGTAAAAGAAATGAGAATGCAGATCTGGTTGGAGGATCTTAAAGATCTTAAAAGAGGTATTGAGCTGCTCAGTGATTTTAGGATAGTTATTCCCATACATGGATTGATGATCCTTCAGCATACAGTGATTTTAGCAGTAGAATCCTAGGCAGCTAGAATCTAGGTGTGTGTTTTTAAGAATATAGTCTTTGACTTAGACCAATAAATTTGACATAGTATTGGTTTTAGTGCCTTTATAAATCAGGATCTGCAGCAGTGCAGTAGCATTTCCATTAACAGGTGATTTCTCTGTGATTCCCTCTGGTGACAAACTCGTTTACTTTACTTGTCAACCCTCCAGTGCAGCATTGGCTCACTGCAGCATTTGATCCAGGAATCATCTCCTAAAACAAGATCTGCCTGGGCTGCTGCACAGTTTCACAGTTACTTCGTTCTTTTTCAGGTAAACCCTAGATCTCTTTCTATTTGAAGGATTTTGTTTCCCAAAGAAAATTCTGAAGAAGCACTCCTCTTATGACAAAATAAAATGCTTGTCACTAACATTATTATACAGTTTAATTATACAGTGCAAGACTATCACAGATAGGTCTTTCTTCTATTACCAGCCCTAGTAAAAAAATTATATTTTTCCTCCTAAATGACTGCAACATGAAAGAAGTCTCCATTTAAGCTGACTTTCAGCAACTTCTGGAAATGACCCTTCACTTTACTGTAAGCAGGTAGCAAATTTATAACTATCTGTTATCTGGGTCTCTAAATTATCCTCAAGTGTCACTCATAACGTTTTTCAGAATGGATTATTTATAGTGTTCCTGAAAGTAAAACATATAAACTCTATTTCTACAACATTTCCATCAATGACACTTTTTTTACATGAGAAAAACAAATCATATCCACTATATTTATAGAGAATAACCAGATAAGGAAGTTAAAGAATTTCGATTAGTCTAAACATCTCATTAATTTTGCGTATTTTTTTTTTTTTTCTGAAGTATAAGAATAGTTAGGAAAATGTGCCTGGATCTGTATGAAAGTCTTGAAATAAAAATATTCTGCAATGCAGTTAAACAACAGAAGGATGCTCTGGTACCATGTAATTGGTTTGCTTTCCCTTTGATCCTGAGGACTTCCAAGGAGAAAGAGATCTCTTCTTAGTTGATCAGACGTTGCCACTGTTAGTAATCTGGCTTGACTTCCACAGGACAACCTCTTACAATGAGCTCTCCTGACATAAATGACCTCCACTTAGTTGCTCCTCAGAAATATTTTACTCAATTGCATAGCAAGAAGTTTTATCTGCAGATTAATAAGGAAAGAGTGAGTTCTTTAGAAACTCACTCTTTCTAAAAGAAAAAGAAAAAAACAGCCTGTATAATTTATTTTTAATCCTTCTCTTTGTAAGTAGCATCAGAAACACAGCTAGTGGTGTAGGTAATGAGGAGACATCATCGAGAAATGAGATTTAAACAATTTCAGAATGAAGAAACTGGGTTGAATAGGCAAACTGCAATACAATATTTATTATCATCTTGTAGGGGCAATATTAAAAAAGAAGGTGAAGGAAGCGTGAAAAAGCATGAGCTTACCTCCTTTTTGTTGTTTTACTGACATACAAACTTCTGTTGTTTGTATGCAAGTAGAACAACTCCTTATGTTGTTCTACATATGTAAAAACTATTATTTAGATATAATTTTGATATCTTGGTTTCTCAGTTTATATTTTGCAAATCAAATAAAAAATTTATCAGTAAAGACATCAAAATTTATCTAGCATATCCAGATATACTGCGATCAAGAATACTTGAAGTATGTTTTGCTAGCCTCTCACTTTGATCATTGCAAAAAATATTAAACTTATCTTTTTCAAAAGAAAGGGAAAGTTTCAGGTGTGTTATTATTGGTTGTTTGCTTGTAGGAAATTTCTAATTGTCCTTTCTGTAAAACTTTGAAGCACTTCAGATTATCTTAAAGCTCAGAATACTTTTCTGGAACATGCCATCAAAGCACAGAGGCACGGAGTATAAAAAGATAAGAGAGATTATATAACATATCTATCAGGTCACATAAAAGCTAATACTTAGATATTGATGTAATATATCCTAATGGTGCATTTTGTGCCAAAGTGGTACAACAAAATGCAGGTATTTTTGATAACAGAAGGGGAAAAACCCAAATTGATCTTTTAAGGAGGCTATAGTTTTAGAAATGTTAAATTGTGTAAACATTTATGTACATGTGATAAATGTATATCTCTGTATACCTGGCTATATGTAAGAACTGTTGTCACACATAAATCAGTTGTCACCTGGGCAAATATAATAAAATAACGCTAATCTGTAATTTCTATTTTTCAACATATTTGTGATATCTTTGTGGATTGCAGCTGTACCTTGCATGTCTCCAAATAGGCTCAATTTCAAAACCTCTTCAGAATGAAAATTGGATATTTAATTCTCTGACTTATTAAAGATGCTACTAATTTATCTTGAGGACAGAGCATTCGATCAGAACAGTGTCCTATGTGGTAAAGGCATAATTCTTACACAGGAATTACTGCACCTGTCTAGTGGAACTTTTTGTAATGTAATAAATTTATCTCCACCTGAAGTAACATTGCAGGATGTTTCTCAGAGTGAGGTGATAATACCAATACCTGTTAGGATGGATTCACTTGCACTTTGTGTATCTCCAAGCAAACCTTGCCTTACATGCTCAATTTTTGTGAGCAGTTCTGAAATTATTTTAGCTTCAGCCTGTTGTAACATGAAGTGTATGAAGTCCTGATGGAATTGAAGTCTTGCAAATACACCTTGCATTTTATTCATGGCCTTAACAGGAAAGAATAGACTGGATGCAAAACTCATGGAAACCTCTAAGAAATGGAATTTTTTCTATTAACTTAAAAGAAATTGTTCTCAGCCTCAGAACTCTCCTGTCAAGTCCTAGTAACTGATATTGAAAAAAATCTGAAAAATTAATTTTTGAGAACCTATTCTACAATAAGCTGACATCTCCCACTTGCATCCACTTCACAAATACGATACCAAACATCAGAGTACCTGTTGGCTGTAGATATCAAAACTCTCTTATATCATGGGAAAACCACCACAAAAAATGTTATGGGCTAATAAAAGTAGCATACAAACATATGATACTCTTATAAGAATTAAAGAAATGAGTATTAAAAACAGGTTTCATTTTGCTTTTCAAAATTATACACATATGACAGTTTTCAGTTCCTTATTATGAGGGAATAAAAGGAAGATTTTGAGTATGTCTACAACTCCTTCAAACAAAGCTGAATACTGATTCAGCTCATTTCTCATCACTCAGCAGTGCCAAAATCTTCAGGATTACGCATAATTTATCTTTAATACTTTATCAAGTAATTGTCTACATCATGTGAATGTGTCTTTACCTGCCTGTCTGCTGCTGATTTCTTCATTTGACACATATGTTTCAAGATGAAAAGTAGCACAAAGGTCCATGGAGTTTCATTAAAAATGCAATCCTAAAATATGGTGATATAGTTTGAGCTAAAGAGCACAATGTTACGAACATCAAGGTGATAGTGACTAAGACTTAACACCTAGAAATCAGTCTTTAAGCCAAGAAAACATGTATGCATATGAGAAACTATTAGCCAGAGCAATCATTGTATTTTTGCATTTGTGAATTAAATTATGCAAAATATGTTTTCAAATGCATGAAGTTTATTCACATGCTTGCCTGTGTGCTATCCTGATTATATAATCGCAAAATTTTGCTCTTAAAAAGAGGTTTCCTTGGTTTTTTCCCTTCATTTATGATTGTGGTTCAATCTTATCAATTTTTTGCTCTGTGATGTGATTTTGTATTGCATTCAGAAGATTCTCATGTGACTGTATCCAGATTAGATTAAAGACAAAGATAGCTATACAAGTTGCAAAAATATAGGAAGCTTTATATACCTATACAGGTATAAATAAGCATAGTGAACTTAAGATGACTATTTATAAAATTTAGTAATATTTGTTTCCATCATGATGATTAAAGTCTAATTTCAGATGAATTATTTGAAAATGGTTTAATTTTTTCTCAAATCTTTATTAAAATGTTTTACAAAGTAGTTTCTTAAGGAATTAAAGTAGGAGATTCAAATATACATTGTAGTGACTAATTCTCACTTGACATAGACATCAGAAAATTTGCAAAACAGAGCAAGTATCTGTGTTTTGAAAGATTACTTTCTTATAGAGATCTCTGGTATGTGACTGATTCAGAAGCTAAGTTAATTCATTAGAATATTTACAGGAGCTGAACACTTAATAAATTCAATAATATTTTTTTTTTGTAATAATTTTTAAAAATCAGACAGAATATAGTCATTAAGTTCTACCTTGGAATAAAGGTATATGATTTTTGGTTGCCAGATCTGTCTCCTAACTGCCAGGATCTCATCATGTCACAAGAGCATAGGAGGACACCAAAGCCTGATCAAGCATATGCACACCAAAAGGAGAGTTTCACACTGTTTAATTTTAAGAAGATAGTTAAGGTATGTGAGTTAGAAAACTTGTTTTTTGATACTCACAACAGATCTCTTCAGAAGAGACTTTTCCACCCAGGGCTTAATGCAGTGGATGAAGATACAGGATTCTTCTCAGAATCACTTTTAAAAAGGCTATCTCTTTCCATCAGATATAAACAAGGTAGAGCAAGATTAGTGTATGAACTGGGAGACATAGAAATTTCTTTCCAATTAGACAGCATAGACAACTCCTAACCAATGCAATCATTCCTAGCACAGATGAAGAGAGAGCACTGAAAGGACATTAGCAATTTTTAAATTCTGAGACTGTTAAATTTATTATTGTATCACAGATATGAAATCATGGCACAGTCCAGGAACCAGAACAGAATCTCTAATTTTCTTCATCCAGAAGCCCCATGATTCCCCAGACCCAGGGAAAAGTCATGCAGAAATGTGAACTAAGGATGTGATGTAGAGAAAAGGAAAAGACATCTGTTTGGATTTTGGCAAGATCAAAACCAGAAAATGTGAATGCTTGATATCTTTGGGTAGCAAATAAACAGGAAATTTAGACGGACTTAATAAGAAAGCATTTTGGAATTAAAAAGATAAATTGGTAATGTCATTAGAAAAGATATGTACAATCCTATTATAGCTGTTTTCCACAAAGTTTAGTATTACTATAATTGGAAAATATTAAATCTTGGTTAGAAAATGCTAAATTGCTCTCAAAATCTGAATGATTCATGACATCAAAGTATTGCTAAATTCCAATATATCACAGTGCAGTGAATTTAAAGGAGAGGTTGAATATTCTCTCTTTAGGCTACTTGTATAGAAATTAATATAATTTTTGTCACATGCATATTTTGACTAAATAGTCCTGCAAAAAACATCAGATTTATAATCCCAGATTTTGTTGTGCTATAACCCATAGCTAGTCCTAATAAACTACCAGTCTTGCCAAGTGGTTGATTGCTCATAATGACAATTCACTGATAGAAGTCTTACAATCACCATTGAAATACTATGGAAATAAATTAATTTTGAGGGGAAATGTGAGGAGAAAAATAAAACCCAGGTTCCTTGTAGCTTCAAATTCAGCATGAGAACTATTTATCTTCTATCCTAACCCCAGAATTTTTTTACAAAATGAAAATGACAAAACAAATTGTCAGTTTTTCTAGTCTAAGTGAATTTAAAGAGAACAATGGTAGACAGCAAACATTTTATCACAAGGATGTGTTAGGTGATCAAACAAAACTTTTGCATTTCTAGGCTTTCTAATTTTATAACTTCCTATAAGGCATGCTGCTACTTTCTTATACTGCAAAACTCCAAATAATAGTTTTACAGTTCCAGTGGTGACTGTTGAGATAATAGGAGCAGTTTGCATGGCAGGCTACTGGATCCTGCTTGTCTGTTCTGTAACTGAAAAGAAGAATCAAATAAATGTTAGGAGTGTTTCAGTAAACTTGAACAGCATAGCACATCTTATTTCAGTAATAATATATGTAAACTTATATTTATCAGTCTTTAACATGAATAACACAAGAAAATACCAGAAACTAAGTAAACGACTATGTTCTCAGTGAAGGAATCTAACTTTTTTCAGAAAATAAATAGGATGTCATGTTTTAATGTCAGTATTTAATACTAAACTCTGGAACAGCTGCATCTGTCAAAACATGAATTTTTCATTTTTGCTTTTCTGTTCAATGTGCCCTTTGTTTTAAGTACAAAAGTGAACATATGTGATGCATTGGCTTGTCTCAAATATCAAGCAGCTTCCAAAAAGAAAAAGTGTCTGGATATGGAAAACAAGGAAGAATTCCTTCGCACTTTCAAAGAGCTCCCATAGAGGGTTTAGAGGAAGATGGCATTGTCAATAATGTCTAAATGAATTAACAGAATAAAAGGAAATAGCTAGGTCGTTTTTAAAGATACCTATAGAGAGAATTTCTGAAAATAAATAAAACTAGAAATTCCTATGCTGCTTCCATCACATTTTCTCTGTAAAGTTAAAATAATGATTTTATCAACATTTGTCAGGAAGAAGGCTATTTTTTCATATTGACAGTGTCTCTTGTGGTATTAAGAATATGAGAGAGATTTATTATAGTCAAGAGGACATTATTGGCAAATTTAAAGCAAAAATGCACTGGTTTGTTCCTACCGTAACTGAAACTAGTGGAATTTTCTCCACTGATTCTGATGCAATAGGATTAAGACTTCAGTTTTATTAAAGTTATTAAAATTTAGAAGATTGATTCTGAATCCTGCTCTTATGCAACCAATGGCCACATCTCTGTGGGATTATTCAGAAGATGACCACCTAATGCATATTTAAGGCAAACAAACTGCTTTTCTAAAGGTTGTTTACCTTCGTTTATGCAGTATGAAAGTAACCAAACTGGGGAAAAAGCAAAACAAAACAAACAGAAATAAAACCAATTTCCCCCCTTGCATGCTTGCAGCCGAAATTTTACCATATTGTGCATTTGAATGTACAGACTTGAAAAACATTGCACTGTGATTTGAAATAAAAATCAAGTTAATCTTTTTAATTTTAATTTCCACACTGAGAAGTGTAAATTCAATGAAGAATATGTCTGAAATACACTGATAAATGGTACTATTTAAAACATCCTTAATGGTGTGTTATTATTTAAAAGAAATTATAAGAAGCTAGTAATATTTTTTTTTCTAACTGTTCTGATTGAGGTTCAATATCTAAGTGTCAAAAGATGCATTTTATGGCTTATGCTATGTGTAGAAAAAGCACCTTACTGATTTTTTCAGCAACACATCTGTTTGATAATTGACTGCAGTTTCTGAGGATTAGGCTCAGTCCCCCAGGTTCTTCTGTCCTTTCTGTGGTTCCATATCCTGTTTAAAGTTCCCTTGAAAAGTATCATATTCTCCCCAGTCCACCATACATGCCCTGCCTCTGTGCTTCCAATTATATTCAATTTCATTTGTCAGGCTAGAAGATTCTTTGTAAGCTATAACTGAAGAGAAATCTTTGCTTTGATTCTAGTGACATTTTTCATTGATTTTTCAGAATGACATTGTGGATCATTGAGTTCACTGCAGACATCTAAGATCTCGGTGCTTCAGAGCAGGGACCAGCTCCATTGCAATAATAGAACAGAATCATAGAATCATAGAATCATAGAATTAAGGTTGGAAAAGACCTCTAGGAACCCTGACTCCAGTCTTTGATGGAACATCACCATGTCTACTAAATCATAGCACTAAGTTCCATATCCAGCTGTTTCTTGACACTTCCAGAATGGTGACTCTATCACTCCCTGGACAACCTGTTCCAATGATTAACCACCTTTTGAGTGAAAAATTTCTTCCTGATGTCCAACCTAAATTTCCCCAACCTAAATTTCCTCTTGTGCAACCATTTTCTCTGGTTCTGCTGCTTCTTACCTGGGAGAAGAAGCCAGCGCCCCATCTTGTTAAGATGCCCTTTTGGAAGTTGTAGAGAGCAATAAGGCCCCTCTTGAGCCTCTTTTTCTTCAGGCTAAACGACCTGAGTTCCCTCAGCCACTCCTATATGACTCACTCTCTATACACTTCACCAGCTTTGTTACCCTTTTCTGGACTCACTCCAAATTTTCACCAGTGTTAAGTACAGAGAAATGGTCACTTCTGTATTCCTGCTGGCCACACCATTTTTGATACAGATCAGGATGCCATTGGTCTTCTTGGCCACCTGGGCCCACAATGTCTCATGTTTGGCAGCCATCAGTCAGGACCCTCAGGTCTTTTTCTGACAGGCATCTTTCCAGAAACTTCTCCCAGTGTGTAGCATTGCATAGAGTTGTTTCGACCCAATGGTAGAACCTGGCACTTGGCCTTGTTGAACTTCGTAACATTAATCTCAGTCCACCTGTCCACATCCCTCTGTAGAGTCTTCCTGCCCTCCAGCAGATCAACAACTCCGTGCAGCTCAGTGTTGTCAGTAACTAACCGAGGGTGCACTCGACCCCCTTGTCCTTATAATCCATGAAGATATTAAACAGGGCTGGCCCCAATACCGAGCCCTGGGGAACACCACTAGTGACTGCCTGTCAGTTAGATGAGACACCATTTACCATCATTCTCTGGGCCTTTCCTAAATCCATTCTGGCTGGGCCTGATCCCATTGGTTCCCCTACGTGTGCTGGACACTCAAGATAATCTGCTCCATAATGGCACCAAAGTCAGGCTGGCAAGCTTGTAGTTACCTAGACCCTCCTTCTTACTCTTCTTGTAAATGTGCATCACATTAGCTAATCTCAAGTCCTCTGGAACTTGCCTGGTTAGCCAGAATTGCTGATAAATGAAGTGTGAGTTGGTGAACTCTTCTGGATAAGCAATAACAAAATGATGCCTTTAGTATTTTTATTATGCCTCATCTTGCCTCGAAATATTTCCAAATTTGTTGAAGCAATTAATAATTAAAACAGTATTAGATTGCACATCTTAGATTACATAGAGTAAAATTAATTAAATTTTCCCATTAATCAATCTGAAATAAACATTCCTTCAGCAAGCCAAGAGGCAGCACCTCTGCTACCACCAAAAGACACTTCAGGCCCGTTTCATCTCCAGGATGTGAGATCTTGTGGGACTTTTCTTAGAATTGCTCATTGTAGCTTCTCTGTAAACATCCAGTAACTAATCTCCCTGATATGAGGTCTGAGATCCTATTCTCATGCTCTCACAGTTTGTGGAGATTTTCACAGTGAAGGGGATGAAAACTCAGAAAGATAAAGTCATAGGCAGAAAATAAAGTTTAGTGGCCTCACTCTGGAAACCTATTATTGCAAATCTTGGAGAAAGTATTGTGTACAGGGCCAATAATTTTCAAAAAAAAAAAAAAAGAAAAATAATTTTGTGTGTAGCTGATTTCATTTATGAGATGGATAGAAAAACATGGCTGGATCTTTTCATGACAGTAATGTCCTGGTGATGAGCAAGTTACCTAAATCAAATACTTTTAGAAATATTTACTAATGCTGGTTTTCTGAATTAGCAACTCTGGGTTTAGTAATGAGCATTGGCCACTGAAATGTGAAGTGGTTATTCTCATCATATTGTTACTTACTCATAAAAGAAAAAAAAAGTCTTACTTGATGGGTTTGTTCCTTCTGATATTTGATGTTTAAAGAATAGGTTTTTAGCCAGTGATAGCTATGTATTTCATTCATTGCTAATGGAAACAATTATCACCCTTAGTTGTCAATTTGACATGATCTAAAGAAGGTGCACTGCATGTCTCCATTGACAACAGAGGGCAAGAAGAGGAAAAGCTTAGGCTAAATAGACAACTGTAAGGTAGATATTATTGGACAGAGTAATTCAAAGGTGGTTTATAATTTTTGAACATCATTAGAATAAAGTCATTATGCTAAACACGCTTTTTAAAAAATGTTGTGTGATTTTCTGTATAAAAAAGTATAATTTACCCTAACAAATACTTTGAAAAGATAAATAACTTTGAGTTTTTAAACACGTAAGATACCGGGCTAGAATTATTACCACCATCTGAAAAGAAATCCTAATGGAAATTTTAAACCTGTCCATGATAAACACAGAAAATATGAATCCTAGTAGCTTACGGAAAAAAATGAATATCCAACAGTAATTAGACTGTTTCTTGTATTGTTTAGATACAGATATATATAGTTTTCTGAATAGCTGGTAAAACAAGGTTAAAAACATTACTGGAATTATTGTGTACTCTTTGGTGTAGAATAAAAGGCTCAGTCAGAGAAGTATGCAAATAAAAATCATCTTATTATTTTAAAATTGTCTTTGGCCCTGTGACTTCCCCATGCAGGTTCTGTGACCTTCTTTAAAGGTCCAGTGACTCCACATGCAAAATAGAGTGTGACTTTGTGATAAAATAAAAGAAGCTGCTGCCCAGCCAGTGGCAGAACAAAGAAAACCATATTTTTCCAATACATGCTTCTGAGCAGGGCCACAATGAGGATTCTAAAAGTAAACATTTAAAATCATCTGTAAAAAGACACAAATTCCATCCCTAGTTAAGAGCTACCACAAGTGTTGTGATAAATCGAGGTTTAGAATCAGCTTAGACAATTAGTAACATGAAAACATGACAGGATTCCTATATATACCAGTCTGCGTGAGCTAATCAGTGGTTTTCCTTTTCCTCACCTTGCTGAGATTGATGTCATCTGTTTCATTTGAACTCTTCTCTGACATATGCCTTTTGCTGGTTACCAGGCAACCAGCATCATTGAGAAAGCTAAACATGTGCATCAACTATTATTCACATCAATGCTTTATCTCAGAGTACCTCAAAACATCTCTGCCAATTCACAATTTTAGTTTCCCAGCCTTCAGTCCCTGAGGAAAGGGTTCACATCACTAAATTCAGAAGAAAGTGGGGATGCAGTTTCTTCAAGAAAATAAAATTTTCTGAAATTTTTATTGAAGGTTTAAATATAGATCTAGAATTCTGACAGCTTGATTCCTTCATTTTTCTTTCTTAAACCCAACAAACTAACAAACCCTTAAACTTTCACTATCCATTTAGTTCTCTTCAGGAAATCTGTAATGAAGCAGCACAGCTGAAGTATACAGGAAGATTCACACTCTTTCTCACAAGGATATGTAATTTTCTAAAGGTCCTGTAGAGGTTGTGAAAAGTTTGAAGAGTAGCATCAATGTTGGGCTATAAAGAAATACATAAATAGAGAGAGTCTGGAGTAATGAAAAGAATCTATCATGGCATTCACAGACATTTTTTCAGGTCAAAAATGAAAGCATGTATTCAATCACCATACAGTTTAATCATGCTCTAATATTATTTTCCAATTAAGAGTAGTGCTATTCTGCAGAAGTTGCTCAAGTTAACTTGTATGAAGAAAATCCTGGCATAGAATTGACATTGGAAGACCTAGATGGATCTTTTGACCATGAATTTTAATTTTGTGTACTTCTGTTTGTTGCTAAAATGAATATTTAATGCACGGGATAACAAATATTCAGTGGCCATAAAGTATATGAAAGCTTACAGTGCAGAAATCAATGTAAGTTCATAACTGGGATACTAGGAGCTCTCTTATTACCTAATTAGTTTACCTAATTGTTAATTAATTAGCAATCAATTTGTCTGTTGTAATTGTCAAGAGAGTTCAAATTTGGTTTATGTTCCCCTGAGTCACACAGTTTTCAGCAGCTCTATCATTCAAATTTAATTCCATATTTGTGAACAATCTGTTGATTTTTTAAAAATAAATTTCTGAAACAGATTAAACCTATCAAATCCCTAAAATTTATAAAGATGACCTCAAAGACTGTGCATCCCTGACAGAAATGTTAAAGAACATCTAGGAAACAGAGACTAAAAATAGCTTCTAAAAATATAAACCACATATTATCTTACTGTCATTAAAAAAAAAAAAAACAACAAACCAAACACCCAACACTAAACCAATAAAAATATTTTTTAATTAAGAATGAAGTATCTTCCCCAGCATCAAGGTCAGGCTGATAGGCCTGTAGTTCCCTGGGTGCTCCTAGAGGGTTTTCCTGTACATGGATATAACAGTTGCTGACTCTCAGGCAGCTGGAATTGCCCTGGTTAGCTAGGGCTGATGATAAATGAGGAAAAGCGGCTCAGTGAGCACTCTCAACAGCTCCCTCGGTATCCTTGTGTGGATTCCATCTTGCCCCACAGATCTGTGTGTCTAAGTACGGTAGAACTTGCTGACCATTTTCACCAAGGTTATGGAGGCTTCTGCTTCCTGTTTACACAGAAAATTGCTGATCTAATCTGGCCTTGAGTCTACCCAAGGCTTTGTCTTCTGCAGCTTTTTGACCCTCTTAATTTTCTTTCCCTAATTAGTAAAAATAGCCATTTAAGTTAACTTCTGTCAGTCTTGCAATCCTCCTCACAACTGCTATAGAACCAATTGAAGCTGCAATTAGTGTGCTAACCTTTATTTCCACAAAGAAAGCAAAATGCATCTAGTAAAAATGTTTGATTCCAGAAGTTGTGGAGTGGCCCATTTCTTCTGTTTTCATACAGTGAGAAATAAGGAGCGTAAAGGAGTATCAGGTCACCAGCGTAGGCAGTATTTTGTAATGTAAACCACATTACTGCATTTTAACAAAAGACTGGGAATGATGGACCAGCTGTTAACATAGGCAGTATAGCAACAGTTGTCAAGCCATGCCTGCAAACCATGGGTGTAAATTGTTATAATCTGTATAAATTGTCCCAGCATCATAACAATGTTCTGTAAATGGCAGTTCATGAACACAGACATCATTATATTGATGCAGTTAAGATTTAAAAAAATTATAGGATATGTAAGGATATCACTACATGCCTGCCTGCCTTCTTGTAAAGACTCAGGAGCAGGTACTAAGCAGACACACATTTTTGCTTTGTTTTTGAAATCCCCACTGAGTGCTCTTCTGTATTCTCACACAAAGAATCTCTGTTGAATATTTGTTCTGTAGCAAAATTTAGACTGGATTTGTGGTGAGATCCTGGTGGATTTGGAGTTCGGATGACAACCTGAGAGTGACCAGAGTGTGCTGGCTACTGTCCTCCAGTTTCCAGCACTCCCAGCTGTGGGTTAAGCCAGCCCTGACAGAGGATTTAGAGCAGAGAGGATTCAGAGCCTTTTGCAGACCAGCACTGCATAAATTATCACTTGTTATCAGGAAGGCTTGAGAGAGGAAGAGGTCCAGCACATCTGTACATTCTAATAGGTCTCTTTCATGGAATCTGACACATGCCAGTTCTGGTACAAGCAGCACAGGAGGAACTTCATGAATTTGGGAATTGTTCAAAATACAAATGGTATTTTTCTTAGCTAATTATTTTTATACAACATAGATTTTCCAATATATTTCTCCTTCTTTACTAAAAATACACAATTTATAATATATTCCAGGGAAAACAAGTATTTGAAAAGCAACTTTAATTGTCTTTTCTGAGCCTGAAAGTGGTCAAAAATGTTATTGATGAATTTTTAAAGCTAATTAATATAACAAATAAAAATCTATTGCTTCACAATGATATGAAGGCTTTGAATATTTTAGAAAAAAATACAGGATCTTAAGAGGAGAGCAATTTGAATGGCTTTTTAATGCCCTTTGAACCTGCATCATTCTTTTATATATTATATTTTCTTACTAGTGAACAGAAAAGTCTACTTCAGAATTAAATGAAACACACAAACATTGGGGCTTTTCTTTATTTTTATTATAATATAAATATAATTTCTGCATTCTTAACAATGGGTTTCTAACACATCTCTCCTGTGTCTTAGTCCTGACAAGTGACAGCACTAAGAACTGCACCATCAACTTTCTAAAAGCGAAGATGCATATGAAGATACACATATGCCTCACACAGTCTACAGCTTCAGGCACATATGGGTTTGTCCTGGGTTGACGGTGCCTCCTATCCCAATCGTGCAGCTTTGTCCCTGTGTTCTACATTGTTATGCCTAACAGCTGCCCTCCCTCGCTTCGGTGGGCTGTTCTGCCGCGGCGGGGCTACTTTTTTTTGGGGGTCTTGTTTTTTTCCTTTTGCTGCTGGCTTTTGCTTTTGCTGGCTTACGCTGCTTATATTTTTTTTTCCCTTTTTCTCTCCCTTTTCGTCCAGCCAGCCCCCCACCCCCAAAGATCATTGGACCGGCTCCAGACCTGACCTGGGAATATCTGGGGATCTCTGGGGCCTGCGAGAGAAGCTCTGCACCCTCCCTTCACAGCAACTGCCTGAGTATCATCTGGGGCTATTTTTCTTTTTCCTTGTATTGGGGAGTGTTTTTGTTTATTTGTCAATAAACAGGTTTTTTCCACTTCTCCTCCGAGGAATTCCTTCCCAAACCCAGAGCTAGGTGGGGAGGGGTGGTGGAGGTTTGTTTTCTGGGGGGCTCCTTCTGGAGACCTTCCCCAAATTTGTCCTAAACCAGGACAGGGTAGCATGATTCATTTTGTTTTCTGCTTTGTAAGCATGGGCAATCACAGCTGAGAAACTCTAAAGTTCACAATTAAAACTTCTTTTCTAATTATTTTTCAACAGTATGTTTAGTGGTTTTATTAAGGGTGAATCTTTCACACACAGAATGCTCACTGTTAAATAAAAGGATTTATCACCACAAATTTTTAAGTGAATTTTTATTAAGCAGTTTCATGTATTCCAAAATAAAGCTTTGCAGTCCAACCAGAACTAAAGAGTCTGATTAACAGGGTAATTGCTTCAATAATATTTAGTGCTGGGATTAGCAATGTAACAGGGAAAAAAAAAAGACAGAAGGAAACATGTAAAACATATCATACTTTACCTATGCCCGCACAATTCACTTTTGCACCTGTAACCTAATTTTAGTTCTGTGAGTAGCTGCACATCAAGACATTTCCTTTAGTAATACCTCATCAGCATTGTTGCCTAGCAATATTTAGTAGTTTTCTGAAAAACATTAGAAATATGAAGTATAAAGAACTTAAAGGAAAAAAAGAGATGATAAATAGTGTGAAATATTTTTTGACTTTTGCAACTTACTTGTTACATTGCTGTTGCGTCAAAGGAATCTAATATTGTCCTTCATCAAATTAAGAATCCTACCATATCCTTCCAATACATATTGCCTTGAATTATTCTCTGCCAAAAATGATGCCAAATACCAACAATGGCCACTGAGGCTGTGGAGTTTTTACTATAAGCATTTCAAAAATTATCTAAAAGATTTCTGATTTTATTGCGTGCTTTACAAGACTTAAATATATTTTAGCATATATTTCTAAGCTATTTCGTCTCATAATCAAGCACTTATTAAATTAATTCCAGGTTAGCTATTTTTCTTGAAGAAACAACATATATGTGAAGAAACAATACAGTTTTTTAAAAGTAAACTATTTTTCTAATACTGTAAAACTAGGACTCTAACAACTTAAAGTTATTTTTAATGAGATTTCACAATCTTTTAGAGTTCCATAATAGATTTGAGGAAACAAATATGTCCATGCATATTTCCCATCTCTTGAGGGAGATCAAGTTTCCAATGAACAGAAATTAGCTAACTCTAAATATATATTATATTACAAAGTTGGAAATAATATCCTTTCTTTCAACAACTGCATATACTGTACAATTGAGTGTGAATATTATTTAGGAACATTCATGACCCAACTTGCCAATTTTTGCTTCAAAATAATTATTGTAAAAGAATAAAAAAAAGCCTCAATTCTGTCAGTTCTGAGAGAAAGGCTCATAATAATTCACAGTAAACAAAAAAAAGTAATTAATTTTCCAGGCCCAAACCCATGATTTTAAGGTAGAGAAAATAAATTATAAATACCTCAAAAAATGCCTTTGTGAATGATTTAATGGTTTAGTCATTGGCATGGCAATTCAATAGTAGTGACAGCAACTGTATTTAACCAACCCAGTTCAGCTCAGCCCACACTAACAGACAAGTGGAAGAGCTGCTTTAAGAACACATTTTTTTCAGTACCAAGGATAGTTAAAAGTGGATCTCAAAACACTGTTTTTTAAAGAATGGCAGAGCCAAAGTCTGTCTCACTAGAATTTTATATTCAAGTGCATTCTCCATTTCCTGCCACTAGTCAATAGAAAAACATTGGTTTTTTGAATGCTCTGTATCTGTAACATGAGAATAACATGCCATCCAGAAACTCTCACAGACAAATTAGAGCATTCAAATTCATGTTGACAGACCATTACCTAATGTGAATTGAACTTTTTTTTTTTTCTGTTTGATGGTAACCAAAAACCAGACCATGTCAGAGAGAAACTGCTGATGCATCTTGCATCCGTGTACATTGACTTGGCCAACACAAAAGCCCAAAAACCTGTGAACTAATAATGTCATGTATAATGGACTAAATTTATAAATCATCTGTATACAGGGATGATGTCTTTAACTTATGACATGATTTTCAAAATATACCTCCATACACCCAACTAAAATTATCTTCATGTTTCAAAGAAGTAGTGATCAACTGTTTTCAATTTTCTGACTTTTAAAGCTCTGCAGGGAAGATCTCCAATGCTCAATTAAAAAAAGGCATTAACTACAGACTTTTCTTCAAATGCTTTCATAAATCCTAAAGGATTCTAACAGTAACAGTGAAAATGGTCTTAAAGATATCTTTAAAGGAATGTACCCAATGTCCTATTTCTTCCTGAATTCTCAGACCATTATGTTCAGTCAAGATGAATAACTACTCCTTTTTCCTGCAAGCCACAGTCATCTTCATAAGGTTCCTTTTTGTGGCCAGTAGCATTTATCTTCATCACATTAATGATGAACGACACTTCTAGCTGCACTGTATGAATTAGGTCTCTCATTCTTGATATAAATTGGACAGTTCAGTTTTTTTCTGTTGGCTTTGGGGAATAAAACAGGGGTACAAAGGGAAAATAGAGATATTTCACAACATTTTCAAACATAAAATGTGTGTGAATTTGCACTAGTGTCCAAGTGGGAACGATTTAATAGAGTATTATTATCAGCATTAACTGCTCCAATGTATATAGATATACAAAAAAATCATCATTCTATAGAGAAAACAATTTCCTTTGGAGTAGTCAGCTGTTTTATTTATTAAACTACTTGTATTCCTGGAAATAAAGAAAATGTATCACTACTTTCAGATAAAAATATAGAGAACATTTTAAAAACAATTTTTTCATAGTGCTCATCACTGAAATCTAAAATTAAGAGATGTTTCAGTAACCTGCATAAGTGAGTCCACTATATTTCCATTGCAATAAGGAATAAAGATTTGTGGGAAGGAGGCACTGCAGAAAATGAAAAGATACATCCATTTTTCTATTATTACATTTTACACCTTTAATGGAAAAACTTGCATTGAAAACCCTACTAGAACACAAATGATTTGATTTTGGCTTTTGTAGCTACCAGAGCATTGTAGGTGAATGACATGTTTTGCTGGAAGCCTCAAGTGGAACATCCACAGTCTTTGGTGCACCTTGTAAGTGAAATAATAAGCTTTCATATGGCTCAGTTTTTTGAGGTCACAAAAATCTCTCTCTAGTGTAGACCAGATATTTCTTCAAAACTAATCATCTCTAAAACTAGATGTCTCTTCTATGATCCCACTGAATTTAAGAGGTATTGGGTCAATGCTGGAATTCATAGTGCTGTGTTTAATTTCTCCCATTGTCATCTTGAGAATCTCTGACTCTGGTGTCTTCCATTTACCATCCAAACAGACAACATTGGACCCAACTTTACCAGACTAATGAAGTCTACATTTTTGAGATCAGGAATCTATGCAATCTTAATGATACTTTTAGAAAGCTCAAATGAGATTTACAGAAGCCAGAAACCTGTGATTAAATTCAACAATGAGTACTGGAAATGAGTATAACTAATACTTTTTTGTCAAGGAGAATTTAATGATAACCTGGAAGAAAACTTCTACCTCAATTCAAGATTCTAAACCATGGACTATATTCTTTGACTTCAGGCATGCAAATGGATAAACTCACCATGAAACAAGCTAAAAAATAGATATCTTGATTGCTTTCTATGCAGCAATTCAACACTAAGAGAAATCATCACTTCTCTGGGAAAAAACCTGGGTGAAAGCTGCCCTCCTCTGATATTTGCAGTAGGTACATGCAGGTATTTCCACCCAGAACTCTGTCTTGGCATATTCAAGGTTTAGGGATTTGGGTCTCTCTCACAATATTACTTGCAGTGCAATTTATTTGAACATCATTCAGAGCAGGAACTGGGACTAATTCCATTGTTGTTTTTTTTTTTTTTTAATGCAAGGTAATGAATGATTTTCTTATAAGGAATATGTAATTCTTTTGGTTGGTTGGTTGTCTTTTTCCCCAAAAGGAAAACATATTAAAGCATGTATTCCTGTAACCAGACTTGGGAAACATTCACCTGATAGCCTAAAGGACCCTGATTAAGGAATGGTAATGGGAGAGGGGTGTTAAATCAGCCAACTTCATTAAGCTCTGTCTATTCAAATACTTAACAACAGAACTCTAGATCCCTAAAGAAAGTTGACCATTTCAAGAGTGATGAGAACTACTCTTGTACTTTTTTGAAGCAGAACAGAGACACCCAAATCCATTTGTGGATCATGGCCTTTGCTATTTAGTCTGGATCTCAGTGTCTAAACTCACAACAAAGTATAGATTAATTTATGAAATTATTGGAAACCTCTGTTTTTACAAGCTTAAAAAGTAATTAAACAATAATAGATCAGTTTTTCCTTGGGGTTTTTTATGTGTGATTATAAATGACATAACACGCTCTTTTAAAGGGAAAAAAGACTTAGAGAAACTTTAAAGAAAAGGACTTTTTCAAATCAGGAGTGAATGCAGTAGCCATCCTCAGCTAGGTAAACCTTAATATGCTTAGATTTTATTCACAGTATGCAATTTGCTTTCAAACTATCTATAAACCACAGCAAAATGGCAATACCTTGTAGGTCACATCCTGTCTTACTTCCTCCTGGAAAACTCTTGTTTTTCCTAGCTTTTAAGCCAGAGAATGACACATTAATTCTGAAGCAAGATGTCACTCTGCTGTTCCTGAAGCCAGTAACTGCCTCTCAGAAAAACCTGGGGTCTGGACAGTGAAATTAAGAGCCATCCAGGTATTAGTTCCATCCCCTCTTGCTATCAGTGCAATTGTCAGCCCTGAGGTGGAGGAGGACAACTTGCATGTCTTCTATTAGAACCATTAAAATAAATGCTTTTACTGTGCATTTAAACTTACAGTCCTCTTGCAATTCCTATGCAATTTTCTGAACAAAACCCCAACTACAGCTTTTTGTCAGGTACAGCGACAGAAAGGCCCAGTCATAAGTCATCCTACAAAACCCATGCTATTTTTAAATTTTTGCAGAAAATCGTTGAGTAGAAAAGAGTTCCTACTCACACTGCATTTTGCACATCATGGCAATTTTCCATGTTCAGCATTGAGGATATAATGTTTTTATGAAGCAATATTTTGTTTTCATAAACTTTAGTAAACACTAACTGCATAAATCCTTTATAAGCAAATATAAAATAAGCTTATCTGCCAGCTCATAGGAGAGGAGCTTAATATCCACTTCTTTTAGATAAGTAATTTTGGAACCGCGCTGGGTAAACATTTCAAAAGCAATTTAAAAAGTAATCCTTGATTTTTGATAAAGAACTTGAACACCCAGTGACCTATAAGCATGCCAAAGTACTTTTTTAATTGAAGAGTATTATATTGTGTATAACTACATGCAACTTATCAGAAAAACAAGTAAAAGGCTATTAAACAGTGGGAGTGGGCACTTGCTTTACACTTGTTTTAAAGACTTCTTTATTTACATGCCCATTTTGATCAGCTGCAGTGTAAGCAGTGTAACTTTCTTTTGCAAACAAAAAATAAACCTGAAAATACATAGACGGGAATTGAAAGCTCAATATAAAATCAACACCTGGATTCATATACCATTCTCATGGTAGCAGATCCTAATTTCTCAATAAAATATGATTATGACTAAGAAAACAATTACTGGTTTTATTTTTCTGGGACTCCATAAAATCCAAGCACAATATCTGAAAAGAAGGCAAAGCAATATCAGACCTTTAGACAAGGATGAATACAACATTTGTTGCATAGTCCTTAACTGTATCACAAATGACAAGAAGGGGGAAAATATAAGGAGAGAAAAAAAGAGAAAGATGAAATACATTTTTTTTTACTTATATGCACTCTATTTGAGACCATCCAGTGGGAGGAAAACTACTTTGTAAGATGCTATATGAACTGAGAAAGAAGCACTGCTATTCAGCAAAGAAAGATAATACAATGCAAAAACTTAAAGTGTAATCAGTAGAGATAGAATTAGTTGATTTCTCTTTAGTAAATGAAATAAAAGTATCTCAAGCATTTTAGGGCACACATTATCTGATTTAAAAAGCACAAAGTACCTGACTAAAAAAAATATCTACAGCTGACTGGTTACATTTTGTTTACTGTAAACAAAACTATTTTTCATTATTATTACTTTGTTTAGTATCTGTTTCCAATCTCCTAGTTGCTGTTTTCCTTTTTTCCTTTACTCCCTAAATAGTATGACTCTTAATATGAATTAACTATTTCAAAACAAAAAAGAAATCCAAACCAACCTCAAAACTATTACCATCAGCAAAAACAGTAAGAGAAGCTAAAGCCATCTTGTTCTTTAGTAACTCTGTCTTGAAGAAAAGTTAGACAGATTTGAATGTGTGTTTTTTTAGGTTTGGGAGTTTCTGAACGGGATAGTGTAACAGGATGTGTTACCTGTAAGTTTTGGCAGTGGTGGGACTGGAGGGATGGTCTCTGTGAGAGGAGGCCAGGGGCTGCCCCATGCTAAGTACAGGAACTCCAGTTGGTTCTGATGGACTCATCTCAGGGCACAGCTGAGCCCTTCAGCCAAGTGTGAGATGCCTCTGGGAAACATATTTGAGAAAGAGAATCACACTGAGGTGGTGTGGGGGGATAGGTAGGTGGAGTATCAGGGTCAGGTGAGCAGTAGGTACCTCAGAGCAAAACTGGTAAAACCCTTGGAGGGGCCACAGCCTGTATACAACACATGTTAGAATGGGTACTTTCTTGAAGGGAGTGTGACATGTGGAGGACCTACACTGGAGCAGCAGAAATGAGGAAAACTGAATTGGGAGAAAAGTGCAAGAAACAGAAGTGGCAGGAAGTGAAATGTCACCAGCTTCCTGTGCTTCACTAAAGAGCCTTAGTGCAGCCTGCAGTAGTAAAAAGGTAGGTAGAGATTAGAAAATGGGGAGGAGAGGTTCTTTCCATAATTGCTTAGAATTTTGGCTTAGTTTCTGAATATTTTGGTTAGTGTTTTTTTAATTAGCAATAAATTCCCAAAGTTGAGTCTGTTTGGTCTGTGACTAGTGGGTCATTTCCCACTATTGTTTTGATCCATGAGTTTTTTCCACTACTGGTCTTTTTGGGTTTTTGCCCCATCTTGGGGTAGGTAGGACTGAGCAACTGTTTGGGTGTTTGGCTGCCAATCAGGGCCAAAGTAATGCACAAGAAAACCACAGGGGGCTTACTTTTAGGCTTTTGAGGATTGCTAAGTTGTGCAATAATTTCTGACCATTCTAAGTGAACACAAAAAATGAAAACAATTCTGTCAGATATGAGACTTTGAAAGGATGGGAACTTCAAATACTATGTTACAGATGTTGGAAGATGGAAAACCCTTTAAAAATCACATTTGTTGCTACAAGCATAATGTAGATAATTAAGCTTGTTCAGTTGTGAGATAAATACAAAAATCATAAAGAAGTCATATAAAGCCTCAAAAAGCATTGCTGTTGAAGAAAAGTAGATACATTAAAAATGAAATTGCACACAAAAATTTCTTCCAGTGGACAAATAACAAAAAATAAGGCATGAGCAAGAAACCAAGTAAAGGGGACAGGAAACCTGCATGGATGAGCCTGGAGCCTCTAGCAAATATCAAAGAGAAGGAAGATATTTTAAGGGTTGTGGAAAAAAGGGACAGGCCATATGGGATGATTATAGGAACACTTTCAGGAATGCAAGAGGAAGGCCAAGGCCCACCTGGACCTGAGTCTGGCAAGGACAAGAAGGTCTTCTATAAGAACATCAGCAGCAAAAAGAAAATTGGAGAAAATGTGAGGCTGCTGCTGAATCAAATGGGTGATAGAAGACACAGAGAAGGTGGAAATACTGAATGTGTTCTATGCCTTAGACTTTACTACTGAGATAAGCCCTCAGGAATCCTAGCTCTTGGATTTAAGAGAGGAAGTCTGTCAGAGTCAAGACGGCCACTGCACTCAAAGTGCTTCTTTAAAGTCTTCAGAAGGCCTCAAGTATCAGCACCATTTTATCTAGAAGTCTTTCATGCCTTTTCTATGTAGCAATCCTGTGGGCAGCTCCCCACAGCCCTGGCTCTTTCTCTCCTTCTTCTCTTCTACAGCTCCAGCCTGCTGCTTCCTGTCCCCAGTACAGCCACCTACCCCTATCTGTCCCTCATACAGTAGCTCGCCTATCTGTCCCTCACACAACCTCCTGTCCCTTCCTCCTCACAGCATAACCAGCAGACTCCAACTGACACTCTACCAACTAACTCACTCTTTTATCACACCCAGCTGTGAGGGCAAGGCTGTTCCCACTCTTTGGGAATTAACACAGCTGCAATATATCAGAGGCAGGATGGCCTTTAGCATTATCTCTATCTGGCTTCCCACAGAAGTCTGTAGAGAGAAAGGCTTCCCTTTGGTCAGAGAGGGTTAGGTTAGAGATCAGCTAGGCAGACTAAACACACATAAATCCATGGGCCCTGATGGGGTGTACCCATGGGGGTTGAGGGAACTGGCAGATCACTATCCATTATCTTTAAAAAATCGTGGAGAACAGGAGAGGTGTCCAGGTACAGGAGAAAAGCCAATGTTACTCCCATCCTCAAAGGACAAGGAGGACTGTCTTGGGGTGACATGATGTTTGCATTCCAATCGTCTGATAAACCTGGGAGCTGGGGGGAGGGGAGAGGGGCGCAGTTTGTTTTTAGAAACTGTCCTCCACTGTCTGGCCTTGAGAGTCGGATTCAACACACAAGGAGAGGTGTTTTTTTTTTTTTTTTTTCTTGCAGTAGTTAGTTAGCTAGCGTAGATAGCAGCAGGAGGAGATGCTTTGCTTTCTTTTTTCCTTCTCCTCCTGGGTTTTTTTTTTTTCCTTTTTTCTTTCCTGTTTTTTTTTTTCCCCTTTTTTCGCCTTTCTTTGGAACTGTTAAAAATCTCTCTGGACTGAGGACCCGGGGAAGCACCGTGGGGTCTTGTATCTGGAACCCACCAAGATCTGCGCAGCAACGCTCCCCAGCACCAGAGGCTCTGAGACAGAGCAACCACCTACAGGACGGACTTCTTTCCTAAATCTGTCATCTCTTCAGAGCGGCATCATTGGGTATTGTTCAATTTATTGTGCCAGGGAGTGCTTTGCCTGTTTAATAAACAGGGTTCTTTCCACTTCTCTTGGAGGAGGTGTTGTTTTTTTTTCAAACCGGTTGGGGGGAGGGGAGGGAGTGCCCCCTTAAGGAGGTTTCCTCCCAGGTTTGCCCTAAACTAGGACAAGAACCTAGGAAAATACTGATGAGTCAGCCTCAACTCCTTCCCTGGAAAGGTAGTAGAACAGATGATTCTAGCCATCTAGAAGGTTCATCAGCAATAAAAGCAACTGTAGTATATAAAAAGAGAAATGAAAAAAATAATGGATTTTTCCTTAACTGACAAAAGTAGTTGCAGTACCATGAGCAGAAGGTAATAGTAAGAATAGAGACAGGATGAGCTGTCAGTAGATCATCAATATTAAAAGTAGAAATGGAGAAGAAAAGAAATTGATAAACCCAGCTGCATCTAAATTACTGTATTTCACATATTTGTACTTGGTGTTCATGTGATCACATATGCCTAAAGGAAAAGTTATGCCTTCAATGTTTTTCAATATATGCTATAATATAAATTCAGATATTATATGATTATAGCAATAAGTTCTTCCAGTACTGCGTAGTACTTGAAGAAATTACAGAGCTTCAAGGGAAAAAAAAAATCTATGAAGATACCTCCCCTCTTCATCATAGATGAGAATCACATAATGTAAAAATATTTTGTGGTCTTTTTCAATCATTTTAATGGAGAAGTCCTACAGCACTAATGTTTTATGCAGAGGGATTAATACATACTTTATATATCTAAATCTAGTTTACACATACAGGGGGAGGGGGGAAAGAAGCATAAACACATCTGTTTGGTGTATTTTTCTTCCTTTCCAGCCTCAGCAAAGGAAAAGATAACATGAAAGCAGTAATCTTTTTTCTAATTAAGCTAAAAATTAGGAGATAATTTAAGCATACTGGGGAAGAGGATGTTTGTCTATAGATGCAAAATAAGACTTCTTGAGCAGCTTTTAAATAGACTTTGCATTCAGTTCAACCAGGAGAGTAAAAAGACATTAGAACATAAAATGGCAGATGAAACCAACTTCAATGAAAGTATATGGTTATTCAGCAGGGTTATTCAGGGTTAGTGAAAGGCATAATGCAGGAAGAGCATTACATTGTCTTCTATTAGAAATAAAAGCATTAGGTAGTTATTTTCTGTAAGGTTTTAAGGAAAAGGATCCTAAGGAGAGAACTGAGCAAAAAGCATGGTCTTTGTGTTTTATGTTCAAAAAAGAAGACCAAAACTGTGTTTTCTTCTACCAGTCAATATCAGCATATTTTTTTCTGATTAACAAAAGATTCTGCTGTTTATCAACAATTTGAAAATCTGACCTGTTCTTCTAGATAAATAGCAAAAATAATAAATGTATTTTTCACTCAAATATTTAGTTTCCTTCTTTTTCTGAGAAATTTCTCATAAGCCATAAGAAATGTAGATTACATTATTATCTTAGAGCAGAAGCTAAGGGGCCAACTACTTTCATCACAAGAACAAAATTAAGATATTGTTGACTACATGGACAATAGAGTCCATTCTTTCACACCTGCCAAGTCCAGCTTCCTCCCTCCCTTTCAAATAAAGAAATCAGATTATGAATGGTTAAACAAAGCACATATTTTTTTTCTTAAGATAAAGGAAATAGCTTTTTTTTTTGGTATAACAGAAAATTTTATTTGTTTCTTTTCCCCCTGCATTATGCTACATTCATGACAAAAAGGAAGAAAACACCTAAAGAGTAAATGATGAGAGAAGAAGTAGCACAATACTGATAAAAGTTTTAGACTCTCAGATGTGGGAATGGATTTGAGAAAATGCTTCAAACTTATACTAAAAACCTCTAGTCCACTACTTCTGTTTCTGAAAACGGCAGAAGAGATGGTAATAATAATCTTCCAAGGTAACTTGACTTTATATGTTCTCAATGGGTGGAATTATACCTCAAGCTGTAAAGCAGTGATACGCTTGCACTTGATAAGTTTGGTATGACACATAAACATAAATTAAAATACAAAAGTTTTGTATTCCAGTATCCAACCATACACAGGAGAGCAAATCAATCCAAACATTACCAATCCAGGTAAGAGTTTTCATCAGAAATATCCATAACTGACAAAAAGATGAGCTGTCTTAGTAGTGTGTACACTAAATGACAAAAAGTTTGGCTCCACCATAAATATTGAATACAAGATATTTCAAAATAATTAATGCGATTAAAGTTACCTAAATCAATTGTTAATACAAAATTGCTTGCTTATAAAATCTTTTTGAAATTGGGAATTCTATCACATTTTATGATATGAGTTGCTATATGCCTGTCTTATGCTAAACTGCCACATTATCTGTGTACTCACCACAAAATCCCTTCTAAATTGGCATAAGAATAATAAAGTTTTTTGTGTACAAAAGAATGAAACCAATAGAACAGACAAATGGGTCCACAACTGATTGCAAATCTCTTTCTGATTGCCTCAAGAACTGTTATGATCTTCAGACAGCTTTTCTGTCAAGATGTGAATGAGTAACTTCAATTAAACCTTGCAATACCCAAAGGCTGGGAATATAAACCTTGTAAACAAGACACAGCTGTCATACAGAATTTAATTCCTTGTAACCAATCAGAATCCCCAGTCAGCAACACTGTTTCCACTGAGATTTTTGGTAAATAGATGGTGAATTAGGTAAACAAAACTAACTAGGAATAAAAATACCCAAACAAACCTGGAATGATTGTAACTGAAAAGGTTGTAACTGAACTCTGAGTGAAGAGACCAAGAACATGGAATACCACATAATTTATAGAAAGATAGGTTATTACAGTTGTTGTTACTTCAGATCTCTGTTTAATACACAGGATCAAAATGAGGAACTAGCTTGGCTTTCAGCTTTGTTAAGCACTCAGGAATAACTCCTGACATATAGATTGCAAAAAGACAACTTTTTCAGCATTTCAAATGAATTAAAAATGGACAAAGTATTGTTGTGTTCTTTAATTTTAATTTGCAGCACTGTGGCTACCTTAAAATTTATCCTATTCTGATTACTTAGCTATTTCTAAAAATGTTTGAAAAATATAAGTAACCATGATGTTATAATTTCTTAAACTATTTTTAAATATTGACCTGTTAAAAGATTATTTCTCAAGTTAGAGAGGGGATGTGATCAATCAGCAAGAAATGTGTATTAGAAATATGCATCCACGGACCAAAAGGGGATCGAAGAGCATGAGGAGGTAAAAAAAGACATATTTATTTTTACTTTTTTTTTTTTTTTTTTTTTTAATAGAGCAGAGCTTATTCTCCCAAGCTGGAGAATAAAAGTAAGTTTGGCAACACCTGGTTAAACCCAGGTGCTTCAGGACCTTTCAGGTCCTTTCTTTGTCCTTAGGAGTGAATTTAGGCAAGCAGATACAATTCTGACTTCTGTTGTCTGACACTTTGGTTTCTTTAACTGGAAAACAACTTTTTTTTCCAGTGTTTTTTAAATATTATTAAGTATCATTATCTAATTTTAATGAAATTCTGATTCCAACATGTCTCTTTTTTTCCCATTAATTAGTTCAAATATTGTCAAGCTCTGATGTTTGAGCTCAAGTTTTAAATTGAGACATCATCTTCGAGTACCTGTGCTTGAGAATGAGAACTTTCATCATAAGTATTGAAAAGAGGTAGATTAATTTAAGGTAAGCTATCTCTTTTTCATTAATAATAATTCTAATTTATACACTCAGTTAATTGGCTAAGGTGGGATGGAATAGGCCTGGGACTTAAAATGTCTTATCTTTGTGTGAATATCTGTACACTTTGTGTAGACTTGGAAAAACAAGTTCCAGTGACTATACTAAGCAACACTAGCTTTCAGTAGCCAGGGATTTGGAAATTAGACCTTGACACTCCTATTATGGATAAATGATGAGGAATTCAATAACTTCAAATATAGTGCCAGATAATGTTACTTTTATTACTGCTCTACAGAGCCATGTCCTTTGCAGTCACAGTTCACACACCTCAACAGATATTTGTCATTTTGAATTTACCATTAAGCTAAGAAACTGCATGCAACAGAGAGCAACACTAGGCAGGACTTAGACAGAAAAATGTTTGAGTACTTTTAAATACTTAGAGTATTTTTAGCCCTTGAAAATTAAAGGAGACAAGGAAGAACTTTTCTCATCCACTGTACAGGTTTACTACAATCTCCAGCATAAACACTAACAGGAATAAAAAAAGTCAGAAAGATTACACCTCACACTTTACGGAGAGAGAACAACTTCCACTTTGCTGGTTAAATGGTCACCCAAAAATGCTGGGATAAACTGTAGCAATTCACCTAGGAAGGCTATTTGACATTGAAATAATCAGTCACAGAGAGCAACCCACACAGTTCAGTCCTACCTTGACCTGACATTATTGTACAATGAGCATCCGTGGCTGAAAACTTAGCTGGTGACCAGTAAAATGAAATTTAAACAAACAAACAAACAAAAAATCAACCATTTTCTTTCTTTTTAGAAATAACAGTTTAAAATGCTTTTGGCAGAAAGGTCTGACTTGATGGTAAAATCTGGGCTGTGTGATCTTCCAGGGTATGTGAAAATTCAGCCCATTATTTTAATGACATTATATAATGCTCTTTTCAGTATAGAGTATATAACTGTGAAACAATGAACTTAAGATACATAATAGCTAATGGATTATGTTATTTTGGAATGAGCAGCTCAGGAAATATAATAACTCAAAGGTGATTGCACACTAATGTAGCTATTTCACCCTTTCCTCTCCCTAAACTCAGGCCAACTAAGAAGGTTTGGTAATAGGAATGTAGAAAATTCTGTATATGCTCCATGTGGCTTACACGAAGTGGTTTTGTTCAAGGAGAAATACAAACAGAGAAGCAAAAAATGCACTTCTTCTTAACCTTGTGCATGAAACAAGGGTCATTACTATTCCTAGTCATGAAATATCCTACTGTGTAGGCTATAATAATGAAAGTGCTGTAGAAATCAAAAAGAATGCTAAGGGAATATTAAATGTTAACAAAATACATGCCAACTTTTTTTTAGATAGAAAAGTGTGTACTTCCTTTAGTTCAACTTCTTATGGATATTTGTACAATGCATCTTTGTGAAATATGTATTTGAAAATTTTGCATTCACATGTGTGAATGGATAAATAATTGCTCTTGTGAGCAAAGAATACTTAATCTTGTTCTTACTGCTGTGTTTTAATCGCTAATATCTTTCCAATAGGTGAAAAACAATATCACGAAGCTTGCCTTCTGAGGACTACTTGTTCCTATTACAAAACTCAAACCTCTCTGGGTGCTGAAAGATATATCACTGAAAATATTTTTCCAGGGAAATCTTATTTGCTTGCAGATATTCTAGGAGCACAAAGAGTTTCTTAATTTTTCAGATTAATTACTCATTGGATGATTAAAAACATCATGTTTTAATATTATTTGTTATTATTGTTATCATCACCATTACCAACAATATCATTACTATTTCCATTCTTCATATGTCCCAACTTTCACTGCTGAGTGTCAGGTCCAAATATTTTGTGATGAACTGATTAATGAGATAATTAAATTTCCTTTCCTGAACAAAAATCTTTTTATTCCCTAAAAATAGTTACTTTCATCAAGTCTTGCTAGGAGCACTGCAACTGCTGATAATATACAGTCAAAGAAGACAGAAAGAAAAAAGATGATTTTCTTGAAGATCCTTCCTTACTGAGTAGTACAAGATATTAAGTAATCTTCTTTATGATGGATTCTGGAAGGAAAACATAATTTTAGAGAATATAGAAAAGCAGGCAGTTCCAAGGTGATTGCTGGAGAATGCTAACAGTTTATCCAGTTTCAAAAGTCATGAGAAAATAGCAATAAGAAAACACCCCTGCAAGAACAACGTGCCCCCACAACCACTCAGGTTTCTTGGAAGTTTGACTGTAATTTTTACACTCTTTTTTTCTTCAATTACATAGAGTCATATTAGCATGTCTGTGTCAGGAAAAAACAAAAATGTTAGATTGGTTGGAAGTACTTCAATAACCTTCCAGTATTGATTCAACAGGATACAGAGCTGAATGTAGATTTATTAAGGTCAAAATGTCATAATCTCTTTTTTTACTGGGAAAAGAGCAGAATGCAGATGAACAGCATAGTAATTTTTCAGTGACAGACATAGATAACTCATTCTAGGCAAAGCAGAGAATCCTTTTTCTTCAACTATTTTAATTTTTTAAATTTGCTTGATCTTTCATATAAAACATATGTCCTCTTTGCTGAAGTTAACTAATTTACCTACTTCCAGCCAGGTAATCAAATGCTTGATCAGGTCATTCCCTGCACCTGCTCAACACAATTTGCCCTCTCTTCTCGTTGAGCTCTTTTCCATCTCTTTTCCTCTAGAGAGGATTCCTCAGGGTGCACATGTTTTTGTAGGTCTGTGTGCTGCATGCCAGAAACAGGAATCAGACCAGGTCTCTCTGTCTGTCCATTTGTCTGTTTCTGGTACCAGCAACTACAGAGGCCAATGAACCTGCATGATAAATTGGGCTGTTTGCACCAGCACATGACTGAAAATGAAGCTGGAAAGTAGGATAAAAGTTTTGGGAGCCACACAGTGGAATAATCATGAGTCTAGGTTTACCCTAAAAAACCAAAAGGATCTGTAAGTTGGCAAGTGGGGAAGGCAGGAGGTCAGCTAATGGGAAGGCCATGGGGATAGAGGTCATCTACAAGTGAGCTTATAGGTCTGGTCCAATTCCTAAGAAGACACTTTAGTAAATGTGAGTCCCTGTGTGTGAGGAGATGAGAAGATTTAGGTACACACTGGGTGACTGTAGGGATCTATAATGTGTGTGAGGGATCTATAATGTGTGTGAGTGTGAGTCCCTTTGGATGTGCACCTTGCTCTGTGTGCACATCTGAGCTTGTAGCAATGGCAGAGGAGCTTTGGGCTTCAGTGGTTGGCATGTCCAGTTGCCAGAAATTTGGGAGACCCAGGGGTCAGCTTCTGGTCACAGCAACAGCAGACTAAGTCAGTTTTCTGACTGTGGTAAGGCCTGAGAGTGTTTTGTAGTCAGAAGCAGAAAAAGAAGGGGACTAAACACTTCCATCCTTTGTTAATCAAGTGCCTTTTCTTCTCCTGGCTGTGTCAGAATGGCTGAGGCTTGCCTACTTCAATCCACCTCAGAGAGGATGGTGAGATCACATCAAAGCACGGTGTGAGTGATAAAGGTAGAATTCTTCTTTACCCCCATGTTGACTATTTCATGACATGAGAATTGCAATTTTATTTTCTTAGTTGAAAATCTATAATTACTTAATAGTTCTATTTTAAAAGCACCTGCAGGCCCTGCTTTAGGATTGGAGACTGGCTGTGAAAGGTATTGACTTTGGAGAAAGATAGATTTAGTTCCTGACTAAAGAAACTGTTGTCAATGGACAGGCTGGCAGCTGAAGAGAGCTATTACTGGTCCCAAAACTACTTAACCCATTTCAAACAGTTTTTCCTTTAAGCACACAGATGAAAGAGGCTGTGCAATGTGTGCTTGAAGCCCAGAAAGCCAACTGTGCTCCAGGCTGCATCAAAAGCAGTATGGTCAGCAGGTTGAGGGAGGTGATGCTGACTCTATTCCACCATGGTGAGACCCCAACCTGAAGTATGGCATCCAGATGAGGACCAGCAACATGATTAGAGGGATGGAACACCCCTTCTATGAGGAAAAGCTGAGAGAATGGAGTTTGTTCATCCTGGAACAAAAGAAGGTTTTGGGGTGACCTAATTGCAGCCTTCACATGCAGTATGTAAAGGAAGCCTACAAGAAAGATGTAGAGAGACCTTTTAGAAGAGCATGCAGTGACAGGACTAGGGAAATGGATTGAAATTAAAAGAAGGTTTAGATTTGGTTTAGATTAGCTGTTAGGAGAAAGTTCTTTGCTATGAGAGTGGTGGAACAGATTGCCCGGAGAAGTTGTGGATGTTGTTATTAGTTGTGCTATGCAAGAATGTGAAAAAGGAGGACCTGATTATGAATCATATTATACTAGTTCGTATTCACTTACAGATCTTAACATTTATTTCATAATATGGGTCACGATTTACAATATGATAAATATACATTGTTTTACAAAGTTAGTCAACATATTTGATGATTAAAGATTTTTTGCCATTATGTTTTTCAAATTTTCACACTAATGTGCTACCATTTGCTGTAAAAATAACACTTAAAATGAAATACTGTAGTCATTTTATCATTGCTAGTTAGAGATGTTAGGAAAAGACCAAAAGAGCAGGGGAGCAAAAAGGCTTTGTGGCGAACACTGTGAGCCAACAGCGTGATGCACAGCTAAGTGGGAGCCTGTGTTGAATCTGAGAAGTACTCTGAATTGAAGGCAACAGGATGGAGAAAATGACATATACTTATGCAGGTGAACTGGCAGAGCTTGCATCATGTGAAAACACCTTCCTGAGATAGCTAAGAAATAACATTAATAATCCCACAGCTGCAGGGCTGTGAAAAGATGAGGTACAATAAGCACTAATGGGAAACCTCAGGAAAAATCATTCTACAGTGAGAAGTTAGATGACCCATTTAGTTGACAGTGTTTTAGCCAGCTCTCTTAAATAAATGGAACAGAAAAAACAATAATTTATCATTGTTCTGCCTCCTTGTGTCTTCTATGAACCTGAATGTATTAGAGCTCTCTGACTCTCTCCTGCACTACATTAGGGCAAGTTTGATTACTCATGCATTAAATGACTATTTTTTTGCTTTAACTCATGCAATATCCATTGCTGTATGAATGCTGTGACTAAAACAGCTCTTCACTGCATAATTAACACCTAAATGTATACAGGTATAACTATATCAAAGAGAACTAAGTGGCAATGATGCCATTTATACCAGCTGTCTAAATTGTATGGGAATTTTCTTCTTCTGTTCCTTTTAGGAAAATTCTGTTCATGCAAATCACATAATTCTGTGAATATTCATAGGTTTAAGGAAAAAAAATTGGAATAAGTTCCTTAGAACCATAGTAGAGATTTCTCATACATTAAGAACACACCCTTTTTCACACTCAGCTAGTGACAAGGACCCAGGCATTCCCTAGTCTTTTCTCTCAGTCTCTCTAAGGACGAACCTGAAAAAGACATTCTGTATCCCATTTAAATCTTCTGCATTGTTCTTTCATACTTTGAAACTTTCCCAATCACTATCACACAGAAGAAGAATATTTTTGAAATATGGAAATTTCACAAGTGTGAAAATGAATCTTTATTCAGTTGCAAATCAACTGAGTGTTCGGATTTGCTAGAATTGAAAGGTACCCTGCTACAGTTTTCTTTCAATCTTGAAACCATGTCCATCAACACCTCAGCAATCATTTATTCTTGCCTTGAAAATACATTGCAGGAATAACATGGAGAAGAAACAGATTCACACATGAGGTACGTTCAGTTTTTAAAGAGGAGAATAATCTGTTGTGGTACAGAAGAGCAAGGACATTTATAATGTAGCTATATCAGTAATAAAAAAATGTACACATTCTCTAATAGCTCAGTATTTTTGTGGTACAACCAGATGTGACTAGACCACATTCTCTCAAAGCTAATCCTTCATTCCTTGACATATGTAATGCTAATATGTTCTTGATTATAAAATAAGTTCCCAGTTACAAAGAAAAAAAATCAAGAGAATAAACTTGGTGAAAGCTATTAGCTATTAATTTTCAGCTCTTAGGAGTGTGTCTCTTTCTAAGAAATACAAACACGAATTTAAATCATGTAATTCTGAATAATTTTTTTTTTCCTGAAAGGACTTTGTGAATTAGCTCTAAGACCCTACACAGCTTTCAGGGGATGGGGAGGGAGGTCTCAGCCATATATCTGATCCATAGCTGTTTGGTGGTGGTTTTTTCACAAACATACATTAATTAAATCCTCAGAATTTTGTTCAATTAGATTTAGTAGAGAATTAAATTTCTTTTGATTCTAATGAAGGAACAATTAGTTAAAAACTAGTACTATGGAAAACAAGGATTAAGTAGCTTTTTTTTTTTTTTTTTTTTTTTAGTAAGGAGAGAATGAGAAACAAGCCAGAACCCTGAAGATTAGATGAATATTTTTCTTTACTAAAAAAAATAAAAATTAGTTTGCTTCCTAGTTTTCTACTCGTACCACTTCCCTCTGTTATACAAATGGAACTTCTTAATCTTACCACTACATGACTCTAGGCAGCACAAGATTTTATGGTTATTTTAATTCTGAGTTTTTACCGGAATTTTCAGGTATTTAGCTTAGAGTTTCACTAATGGTTGACACAGCAGAGAAGACAAAAGCTTGTTGCATGGATGGAGGAATTAGTGTCAAGCTGTTCTTAAAATGGCTTTTACATCAGAGAAAACACATGGTTGAATGACGTCCTTCAGTACCACACTTGAAAAATGATGCAAAGAAAATGGGGCACATTCCAACCTTGGTTTCCCACTGTACATTTTAAGGCATATTGGTATATTGACATAGATGGAATTATTTCACACATGATGTAGTTTGAAACTTGATTTTTGTTCATACAAACAACCAACGTGTAAAACAGAGTTTGCAGGCTAACACTGAGTTAAAAATTGATTGCATATGTGAGCAGAAAATAAAGGTTTTATTTAAAATCTTTTCTTGGAAGAAAACCTCAGACAGTTCACTTGTTCCACACAGTGACTTGGAAAGAGTAAAGATGGTATCTACAGTGCCATGGGTCAAAGGAAGAATTATGACAAAATTTTTTTTGAGTAACATCTGCAAAATAGAGAACTTGTTGACAAGCTCTCATAGTTCATTGTAGCAGTGATCTAAGTGACAATATTTTAAAGATATTATCCTGAATATTTTCACTTGAAACATACAATAGGAGGTATATCAGCTAACTCTACTGGAATATTTCAGCATATCTCAGATTTTTGAATAAGACAGATGGCATAAAGGAAAAGTTTTGAAATTTCATGATGTAAGAAAAAAAAATATTCTTTTAATCCTTTCCTTGACTAAAAAGAAATCCCTATAACAAGTTTAACTACTCAATATTTACCAGAGCAATAGATGGGGCAGCTATGAGAATTTTGTATGAATTTTGGTAGAGATTATGAAGTGGTGCCATTGTGGGACATCTTAACATTATGTAGATATCAGTCTGTAATTTTTTAGGGATTTGTCATATTTCTCCAAGAGACTGATGACCTCCCTTCAAGAAGGGGGAGCCAAAATGCAAGTATTATTATAATAAAAATATGCTTTGAAAAAATCAGAATAACAGATACAATAAAGGACCAACAAAATGCAGTTTCATCTATGAAGCTAGGCAAGCAAAAGGGAAGACTTTGGATAATAAAATATTTTTAAGTGTAAAGAAATCTAAGAAGAACAAGACAACGCATTATTCAACAAGTATATTTTTGTTTCCTAAGTGGAAAATTACTCAATTATCTACTATAAAGTGTTTTCTTTCTTGGACCTGTACATACTTTTTTGCTTCTATTACCAAACATCTCTGAATCACTCAAGGAAAATGACAGACCTACAAGACTGGATCACTAGAAAAGTTTATAATTAAGCTACAATGAAGCCAAGGGCTGATATTATGAGAAAGTAGGAGGATTAAAACTAAGTCCTAGATTTAAAGCAGTTCTGAGAATTTCCTGAAAAGCTGTGAAAGACAGCCTGCTGAGATCTGAAGGCTTGGTGCAATAAGAAGCATAAGGTGAAGAAGAAACTTTTTTAATTTTTGGTTTTTTAAGACATTTTACTAATTTTGTTCAAAACAATGTTCTCACGCTCCCAAAGTCCCGAATCAGTTCAGAAATGTCTGATTGGGCTGCCTTCAGTGAACTGCCTCAGATCTATTGACTGTTCATTTAATGAGGGATATCAGGTACTTAAGGGTCCTATAATATGACTGGCAATAGACCTCTTACAGTTTGAAAGAAAACAGCATGAATCCTTTCCATAACATTGATATAAAGTTCTAAGTGGCATCTGAGTTGATAAACAATGTGAGGGTGTCCTGGTTGCAGAGAAGGGGGCAGAGATTAACGCAGTGTGGGGGTGACATAGTTGCTTAATCTATACCACCCACATCACTGCTGTTGTTTGCCCATGTATTTAATTGTTTTCAGGTTGTGGGGGAGCTGCAGCACCTCTCCTTGCTGTACTGCCTTTGTTTCCCAAATACCATATGGTGTGGGCCGTGGGAATCATTGCCTCATTGCTTTTGTCTGGAGACCAGTTTCTGCTCATGTCAGTGGGAGCAGCAGAGCTCAATAATTTTTGGATCAAGTTTTGAAAAGAACCATCATCAAAAGATATTTCTACTTGGACAGCAGAAAATCTTTCCATCTGGAAAGCAGAAAATGGGTCCAATGTTTCTGTCCAGTTCAAGCAAGGTTGGAGATACCAAATCATCTCATAAGAGAATTATTAATTTCCAATTACAATAATTTCTGAATATGTAAGTCAAATTGAGGTAGCCCATAATCTGTTTGGGTACTAGGAAATAGGAAATTTGGGTACTAGGATAAGGAAATACAAAAATCTTTTGCTTGTCCTTGTTGTTCACATATTCATAGCTTCCAAGATCTCAAAGGGTCAGTCACTAGCACTATCTGTAGCAGACTCAATGAAATCACAGGAGGAAAAGAAAATTTAAGTCTAGACAGATAAGAGCAGGCTAATTATGCCAAACTATTTTATAGTACTGGAAAAGGGAGGAATACAAAGGTTGTGGAAAACACATTGAGAAGCCAATTTATTTGGGGGAAATGCTTAAAATGATGGAGCCATTACAAAATAAGGCTGCAGTCACAGCTGCTTTTATAAAATGAAAGAAAATACTCCTATTTTTTCTGTGTATGTGAAAGCACTAACACATTTGTAATACCTTAAAACTCCATGTGTCACTATTTGCTGTGCAATATTATATATGAAATAACCATATAAAGACATTGTTAAGCTAATGCTGCTTTTTTCTATAATGTGCTCACAGTAGTTTTCATATGAGGTTAGAATGAATGTTGATGGACATTTAGTCAATTGGCTATAAATCTATGTAACAGGTTAATAAAAAGATATAACTTTTATAAAAACACTCCTCAAAGACTACAGTGGGGGAAAATATTATGTAGGATAGATTATCTCTCTTTTTACCACAGACTTTTCCTTTATAAAATGTCTATTTTGTTCCTCCCAATTTGCATAGCCAGTATTGCATTAATTGAAAGCTGAGGTCAGGAGTTTATAATATTCTTGGACTTCTTTAAACCTGTGTACAATCATATTTCTTTATTTGAGTAGGCTCATTGACATGAATATCCATAATCATGGAGAAATACAGTGCTGTCCTTGAAAGTGTTGTTAAGATAAATAGTTTGTTCTTTATTTCTGAATATCAGAACACAAAATGGTTATAATTTGCAAGCTAGTAACTAAATATCTTTGCCAAGCAGTGGAAAAATTAAATTGAATGTGGAGTCAAGTGAGAGCACAGATTTTTTTTTTGGTATGCTAGTCATTTTTTCCTAAGGATTGAATCAACAGAAATATCCAAATATTTACTGTTTAATTACTTGCAGTTTAGGGGTAAATAGACAGAGCTGTTTCAAAGTGATTTATCCCTCTCCTAAACTGCATACAATCCTCTGTTAAGTATGTTGATTTCCATTTTTATTTGCATGAAAGAAAAACAATTATTTGACATAATTACTGGCATGCTGTTGACAATTTGCCATTTTATTCATCCAACATTAATATTTTCAAGGGCAGTTGTGGTGATATTCTTACCATCCCTGTAAACAGTAAATGCTGGGGTTTATTAATTTTTTTTTTCTTTCCCTGCACCGTTTTCCTACTTTCTTTTTCTTTATAATGAATATTTCAGAGTTATGTGCAAGGAGTTGATCTGTGCATTTATTTACTTTCTTCTTCATTCACCTTAGTAGTACTGCAGAAATATTACCCACTCCAAACTAGAAAAAAAAAACCAAAAACAACTGGAAGGAAGTAACTGACTTTAAAACAAGCAATATTCAAATTCAATTTAGCAGTGGCAATTGTAATTGGTTTGAACAGTTGAAACACTTCCAAGCTTTTATACATAAAAGCTCAGATGGAAATGAAAGATCTGCAATTCAAGCTACTGAATCATCTGCTATGGTACACTTTAAACTGCGAAAAAGAAGCATCTGCTCTTATTCCCTGAATTCACTTTAAATATGTGAATTAAAATGTTTCCACAGCCTAAATGGTAAATAGTATGTTTTCAAAGTGCTTGTATGTGCTTTTGCTTAAGGAATCTCCTCAGGGCACACTACCACTAGCTTTAATGTTTCACAAGTTTTTTCAGAATTGGTAGCTCAGCTCTTGAGGAAATAATACTGTGTACACTTTACCTTAATACACATTATTACTAAGAAAAGAAACACTTTGAAGGAGAGTTTAAATATCTCCTGTTTTCTGCCACAATGTCATTTTTAGTATAGACAACTAAATTTTCTCAAGGCTAGCTAAACTCCAGGCAATATTTTCTTGTCAACAACAGTTTCAGCTATTCAAATTTTTAATAAAATACAGCTTCTCATCCTGAAAGGCGTTGGATACCTTCAAGTGCTATTACATTAAATGGGAGTAAAGAGCTTGGAGTACCTTATAGATGTTTGGAATATTCATTCAGGCCTGCTGCAAGTTAAAATTCATTCAGAACTTAATGTTGAAGTATACCAACACGTCATCCTCTCTAAGTACAAACTTTATGAGAAAAACAGTCAGGGTTATAATAAATACCAACATGATATTTTTCAAGCACTACACAGTACCATTAACCACAAAGTCACATATTTAAGAGAAAATCTATGAGAGCAGGTTAGACACATCCTGATTTTCCTTCTTTGTAACTCATTACCTCACAATTATAAGTCTTCCAGCATAAAGTCTTAGATATAGTTACTGCTGTATTAAAGATTACATTCACATATCATTAAAGGCACAATTTTTACACTACTGTGTGATGCAAGAAAAGTGAAAAAATCTATAGTTTCTTCTGAAAAAAAACCCACCTCTAACTTTCTACTTAACATGAGCTAAAAGAAATATTTGTCAAATGATGTAAAAGATCAATTTATTTCATCAATCTTTTCAAGTGTAAATTTGAACTCCACCCACATGAAGTTTAACCAAGTCAAATTATTGAACTGCAAGTCTCTATGTATACAAGAAATAAGTTTCCTATAAACCAACCTTGAATTTCTGGACTGAATCTGAGTAATTTTTTTCTTAATAGTATTTCCTGCAAAAAGTAGGAAACATCACTTAAGGAGAAGTTGTTTTAGAAATTGTTTTAGCTGTCACAGTTCTACTGTTCTGTAAGGATGCTCCAGCTTTTTCTGAATTAAGTGTATCTCATATATCCATCTTTTTCCTCAGATACAATACACTAGGTGTTATTCCTTACTGTACTTGGCCGTGACAGAGCAGACCAGGGAAGCATGGTATCTATTCCTTCAGAGACAGCCATTGTCTGTGTACAAAATCCTAAATATGAGTCTGATAAGCTGGACATGTGAAAAGCCTAGCATTTAAGATTTCAGCTAATTTGGGGTGATTTGCCTTCTTCTGATATCACTCACCTTTTCAATACCTTTTTGTTAGTATTTATGAAGATGAAATACTTACATTTCTAATAAATCAGAGGGCACCAAATGATACAGTTCTCAGAAAAAGAACCTCTAAGGAGCTTTACAAAATTTTCTTAATTAGCTTGTTCTTTTGACTTCACTTGAAAATCCAAAATATAGCAGGCTGAATATACATTTATTATCAGTTTATGGAAAGAATAAATTTAAAAAAAAATATTTCCATTCCATATTGTAATAAGACCGAGACCATTTCTGACTGAAAAACATGCCCAGTACTGCTGGTTAGAATATACAGAAGGGGTATAACAAATGCCTTTCTGTCTTTTCTTACATATATGAATGAACCACAAGAAGAGTCCTGACTGTTAGTCTTGCTCGCTGTTCTGGCTGTTTATAGAAGTAGGAAAGGAAGAAGTTTTCTGTGTTATCCTCAGAAATGCCACTCAGTACAATGGGAAGAATTACATTTCCTTAAAACGTTCTGCTCTTAACAAGAACCTATTGTTAAATTAGAAGTGGCAAGTTGAAAAATGGCACACTAGAACTATACTAATTCAATATACTTTGTATAGCTCACACCAAAAATAAGGAAACATCACCCAGAAATATACGTTCATTAGCTCTTCTTTTTCCCCCCTTCATTCTGAATTCAAAATTAAGTATTTATCTTCAAGAAAAAAAACAAAAACAAAACAAACAAAACACACACAAAAAAAAAAGTAAAACAAAACAAAATCTGCTCTGAAGTGGTTATTTTCACTCTACTCTTGTTTTACCCTGTAAATTTAAAACAGAGTACTTCTATACTAACAAGAATATTTGGAGATGAGACAACTAATGAAAGCTTATACAGATCTGAAAAGTCAACTCTGTGGGCATCACTTCAAATACCAACAACCAGTGCAGGTTCTTTTCCTTTACAAAAAAATGTTCTTTCTCAGCATGCAGTCTTCTGTGAACAGTCTTCTGATGTTCACTAACTCCTATATACCATAGTAATGGGCATTTTATGCAGTTTTAAAATATTCTGGCTTTGAATCTTTTTCCATCCTTATCATCTATACCCTTTTCATCTACTCCCCTTGTGAACTCATTGATATGTGGGACAGTGGCTGCTGCATGAAGGTCACAGACAGAAAGCACACTTGAATGGACAGCACATTGTTGAATTCTGGATGCAACTTTGCTCTAATACACCTCTTATTATCATAACAAATGTCAGGCAAATAACAAAGAAACCACAGTTTACAAAGGACAAGCATTTTAGGATAGGGAAAGTAGGCAAATCGTGACTCTAAAAGGAAGAAGTTGCCATTCCTGACATTCTGCTAGAAGACAGAACCAGAGATTCTGGGAAAAACTCAGGACAAAGAACTTAATCTTGAAGTATCACATGGAGTGCTTGAATTCTGTACCTGAGTGATAGAGATGCATTTCTCTCATCAGGCCACTTCACATTGTGGATAAGCCTGAAAATACCTCATTGTTATTGCTATTATTTATTGCTGTATTCTGAGTGGGTTTTTTTTTCTTGTTATCTCTCTTTTGCTTTAACCTTTTTTGTGAATCCAAAAAATTTAATGATGCTACCAGAAACTTTTTATACTAAATCTTCATTACTGATTTAGACAAAGGGATCGAGCGTACCCTTAGCAAATTTGCAGGTGACACCAAGCTGAGTGGTGCAGTTGACACACCTGAAGGATAGGATGCCACCCAGAGGGATCTAGATGAGCTTGAGAATCTCATGAGGTTTAACAAGACCAAGTGCAAGGTGTTGCACCTGGGCTGGGGGAAGCTCCAGTATCAACACAGGCTGGGAGATGAACAGATTGAGAGCTTCCCTACTGAGAAGGGCCTGGGGGTGCTGAGACATCGATGTGAACTTTCAGCCCAGAAAGCATGGACAAGATGTCAGGGAAGGTGACACTGACCTTCTATTTCCCTCTGGTGAAACCCCACCTGAAGTGCTACATCCAGTTCTTGGGATCCCAACAAAGGATTAAACAAATTTTATCACCATAAAAAACAAGTCAATCACATTAAAAACATTGTTCAAATCTTTATCTATATAAACATAAAGAAATATTAGTTAAAACTCTTTTGCAGAGTGAGAATATTCATTAATTTTTATGGGGTCAATGATTCTGCGGAGTTTTTTGAAACTAAATTTTGTGTACACATATTTTACCAGCCTGCATCTCACATCTGAACATATTCCACTAAAGAACTTGGTTCCCCTATGCCAGGCATAAAGTTCAGTTTCTAAGAGTACCTCAGAAGGTTAAACTGGATTGAGCAACATGTTGTGTGACAGCAAAAAAATGTTTCAGAGACTGTTGCACATAATGGTGATAAAATTTTCACAAGGATATCTCTTTGAAGAAATTATGTTTATAAATTTATAATTTTGTCATATATTATATATTAAGCAATGTTGTACATTAATATAAGAACCACAAATCTGGATATGTATTTATCATTCATTTCTGTCCTGGGTTACTGCACTTGAATCAGCCCTTGTCAAAAAAAAAAAAGTCACAAAGAAAAACAGTCCCATAAATGTCTTGAAAATTTATAGTCTTCAGTTTTAATTCTCTTTCTACATACATGTTAAAATAAGCTGCTTGTTCATCTTGTGCCAGGTTTGATTTATGGCATTCAAAGCAAAAATACATGAATAAAAGACATGAATACTTGTTATCTCCTAGTAAATTATAGGCTTTCACAAATTGGTATTTTATATCCTGATGTTAAGGAATATAAATATAAAGCACACTATAAAAGCTTTGTCAGTTATCACCCAAAGGACTTACAAAGACTGTTCCTAACAACTGTCAGATCTTTAGCTAACGGTCAAGTCAAATAATGGTGGAAGATGTGGGGAGACCTTCAAGTTACCATGTAACAGGAAATTACTTTTTGCAGATTTCTCTGCAAGAACAAAATGGCATGAGTGTCAATACATATGTATGCATATTTCTATGTAGGATGACATGTGTATCAAGAGGAATCTGGGAAATACCACTGAGTAGGAAGAATCTCAAGGAAATTCTTTGATGTCCTAACTAAATTTTTTTGTTTGTTGGTCTTTCTCAGTGAGTGTCAGGAAGATGTGAAAAGTATTTTCAGGGAGATATAAATGGAGAATTTTGATAGCTTTTGTCAGGCTCATAGGTCCATTCTTAATGAAAAGCCAGAAGAGGTCCCGGTAGAATAAAAGACACAAATAAGTGTTTAGATGGAAAAAGAAGAGACAGCAGTTCATGCTGATAAGGATCTCTCTATATAACATTTCAGAGGAAAATTGCTTGTGATTATTCTAATATTTTTTTCCAAGAAAATCTAGATTTGCTAAAAGGATATAAGTGAGGCTTTTGGATAGAGTTCCCAGCAAAAAAAAACATAGACTAAATCAGACACACAGATAATCTGGGTTTCAAATTTCAATTTCCAGATTTCACATTCGTAACAACACACACCACCAAATTTAACCTTGCTCTATTCTGTTCCAAATAAATGCATACCCTGTTGGTTAATTGGTTTGACTTTATTAAAAGTGTCTAATTGAGTATGAAACCACTCAGAGGAAAGGTCACCTACAGCAAGTTGCTCAGAGTTTTAACCAGCAGAGTTTGAATGTGGAGAATCCACATCTCTGGAAAATTCATTTTCAACAACCTTTAGAAATAAGGGTTTTTAAATGTTCAAACAGATGTTATTGTATGTCAATTTGTGCCTGTTGTCTCTTGTTCTTTTCATTAGAATCACTGAGAAGAAAGCTCAATCTTCTTTATTTACCCATCAGAGATTTACACACAATTATGAGATCTCCTCTTTTTTTCACCAGGCTGAACAGTTCCATCTTTCTCAGCTTCTTCTTGTGTGACTGTAGTGGTTTGAAAGCAAAACGAGTGAGAGGCTCCAAGTCAGAAATACAATTTAATTAGAAGAAAAAAAGGTAAAATAAAATAGATGCAATAATACAAAAGACCACTGACAGAGTCAGAATACAACTTGAGTGTGATGACGGAAGCAGTGATCCCGTAGAAAGGTCTGGTAGCTCTGATCCTCTGGGAATCCAGTGGGTAAGGCCCCCTGTACTGTCTCAAATCCCAGATTATATCCAGGTGAGAATGCTTGGCTCCTCCCCCTGGGCGGAGCATCTCACAATGGGATAATGAGTCATACAGGGAGTCCTTGATGGCCCATTAAAGAGACATAACTCCTGGAGGGAGTTATCTGTGAGTCATGCAGCAGGCCATTAACAGAAGACCCATTAACAAAAGACACCTTAACAGAAGACCCATTAACAGAAGAGGGAGGAGGAACCTGGGAGAACACTGCTTCAGCAATTGGTTTCAACAGTTCATGAAGATGGTGATAGAATACTTTGTGCATATCTTATACTACAACCCAGGACAGTGACAAATGCTCTGGTCCTTTCATTATCTTTGTGGTCCTGTGCTGGACTTGCTATCATAAGTCCATATCTCTCCTGTAGTTGAGAGCCCTTGAATTTACACAGCACCCCTCATGTGCCTTACCAGATCTGAGCAGATGGGAGGGATCACCTCATTTGACCTACTGGCAATGTTCTGCCTAAAGCAAGAATTCTTCCTAGATGAAGAACACTGAAAAGATGCTGACTGAGTAAATTTTCCCATAAATACATTCAAAGTGAGGAAGAAGTGGAAAGCAGCCAAATGAATTATCTTTTTAGCATCTAGATTCAGTCAGGGGATCTGCAGCCTAAAATACTATATGGTTAGCAGGTATTATGGATCGTTTATTAAATAAAACTAAACAGAATACCAGTAACACATGTATCTGATTAACCGAGTTTTTGATTTACTGTTCCTGCTAGAAAGATGAAGGTGGAAAGATTTATTACTGTTACTGTAGGTCAAAAAAAGCTTTTGGAAGGTACATCTTTTATGGGTTTCAGGAATTTTGGTTTTTGCCTGTTTTTCAGAAGTTATCACTGAGAATACTCATTTGTGAAAAAAACACATTATTTTGGAGTCATGCACATCATAAGTTTTTTAATGTATGGCAATATTGCTATGCTTAGTCCCCTATCCCTACTCTTTCAAGATCTGTGATTGAACAGAATCTCTCACTTGTCTCAGTTTTGGGGTGACCACACAATGTACATAAATTGTGACTTTAAGGAAGCTTCCTAAATGTCACCTGCATGAATTTATGTCATTGCAGGTGACTAAGTTAGCTGAAGCACACTCTTAGATCTGTCCTGAGATGACTAATCAATTGTACTCACAAGGACTATTGTTTTCCCTACACAGTTCTACCATTGTGGGGTTAATGCAAAACATACTCCATGATTACACACTCGGCAATATCGGAGTCTAATATTCTTCACTGAAGTGATGACTGAAGTTATTTTCTTTAATTTTCTAAAGTAATAGAGGAACATTATCACCATGAGCTGTTACATTACTCAGAAAAGTGGTTTTCAATCAACATGACCTGGACTGAGTATGCAGGAAGTGAGCTGTATGTTGGTATAGTTATGAAAATAACCCATACCATTACTGCGTAGTCTAAATACAGAAAACTTCTTACACAGTACAGTCAGTTACATCTTTACTAAGTCAGCAGATCTTGCTTATATGAAACGGAAACAGCATTCCCCTTGCACTCTCACGCCAACTATGTTCATCCATTTGCAGAGTAAGCAGGAATAGGAAGACTCTACAAAAGAGCTGCTCCTCTGGGCTGTTTGCCCATATGGGACTTGTGGAAGGTAGAATTAAATCAGCTAAACAGGAAAAGAATTGATCTCATCCAGGGTGGCTACTTGAAAACTGTTCAATTGAACTCAAACATAATTAAAAAGTTATTTCTCTTTTGTAGCAGAGCCAGTAGATACTGAGATCATGAATCCTTAGTGTTAGATATCATGCAGCACATTATAAAAACCCCCTCTTTTTTTATTTCAAAAGACTGAAAAGAAAATGTTCCATTTTAATGATGAAAAATTGAGGTTCAGACTTGCTGAAAGCAATGGGGACATTCATAGGACATCTGAAAATGGAACTCAGACATTTTGCTTCCAGTACAGTTTAAGAATCAAGTCCCCATTATCACCAGGCTGAAATACAGGACAGTTCAGGGTATGGACTATAAAACTAAGTAAGCTTTAGAACTTCTTCAGTCAGCTAATGAACAATTTTCAAATTACCTCTTATTAGACCTCTTAAAAAACAAAAAAAATGTTACATACTTGGGAGTTTATTATATTCTCTTTTTTGCATCAGTTTTCAGTCTAGTTTTCCAAGTTTAGATTTTTCATCAGCACTTAACAAAGCACAGAATTTTTGTGGGAGATTAAGATGCCAAGTTTAGTTGAATCTGTATCCAAAAAAATTTTAAAAAATCTATTTCTCTTTTAAATTTATCTCTAAAATTATACCAAAGTTATAATTGAACAGTTTAACATAAAAATATGAGAAACTGAGATAATGGCATTCATTAACTGACTTTGAACCCCTAAGCACCAGTTTGCATTCTTTATCTGATTTGCATCCTTTAGAGGTTATTACAGCATTGTGACATAGCTCTGATGTTGTTTCTGTCTTCCCACCTCTGCCCAAAAATTTTGAAGAATAAATTGTCAGCCTTTCACTAAAAGTGCAGGATGTGCACCTAATATATAAGATGACTGATCAGACTGTGTTTCTGTTTATAAAAGGATTTTCTTTTGCATGAGGAAGAAATTCTGTGCATATGTTGATTTTCAACTTAATGCTCTGTGAACAGTCTTTCTGAAGTTGGCTTCTACTTGAAATGTTGGAAACTAAACATGCATAGAAACCTGCATAAGGTCTAAAGAGAAGCAATTTAAAAAGATAAGCAATACTTTATTTTCCAGGCTTTAAAATACAGTAGTGCATGAGCCGAACTCTCCCCATACAGGTAAATTATGGCAACTGTGGCATTACTGCAACCTCTTTTCCCAGCCCTATTGCTTTTGTCACCACTTCTGTCTGCCTCACTGTTGCTCTGATTGCTTGCGTTTATGTTGGTGACAGAAGCAATGACAGCAGGCACAGCAGCAGGCAGCTTCAATCTGTAAGATACATCTTCATTTTGGATATATTTTGGAAAAACACTGTCTTTTATATAATAGAATATAAGGAGCAGCATGACATGCAAGGTGGATAAAGGATGATCGACACATACTCTACATAAATTCCTGAAAAGCAAACGACCAAAGTGTAGCAGGAAATGTAGGTTACATCTGGCTTTTGCTTTTGGTTTTTTTGTTTTGTTTGTTTGTTTTTATTGCTGTATTTTTTGGGGGGAGTGATGGAATTGATGTTTCTTTTGGGAGGGGGTTTTGTGGGATTTTTTTTGGTGGGGTTTTTTGTTTTGTTTTTGTTGAAGTTGTTTTTTGTTGTGGGTTTTTTTTTCTTTTCTTTTCTTGTGTTCATACATTGGAACAATTATTGCAACGGTTCATTCTCAAGGAGGAAAATGCCAAAGAGAAGGATATAGTTATTTTGACTAAAATAATGGACTCTTTAAGGGACAAATAGAGGAAGAACCAAATGAGCTGCAAATTTGTAAAAAAAATATTTTCTTTTATTATTTTCCTATTCATGGACTGAGGGAAGAAGAAAAGAAAGAAAAGTAAAGAGAGAGTGAAAACCCAGAGCCACAGTCAGAGCTTTCAGGGTTTCCCTTCAGAAAACATTTTCATTTTTTTGATTGTATTTTTTCCTTTTCTTTGATGTGAGACAAGGAAATGGTATTTGTTGGAGGGTTCTATTTTGAATAATATAAAATCTCTTAAGTTGAAGCATCACACAGTGACAGTACTGTAGTCCCATCTGAGTCCAATAGGTGACACTTTCTTATTTAGTTAATTGGTTTTCTTTGTCTTCTTTATGTGTTCATAATAAAGCTGCCGTTTATTATCCTTTATTTCTTCATACCCACTGTAACAAACTGTTTGTCAGATATAATTTGCTCAAAAACTACCAAGCAAAGATGCATACAGATGTGCAAATAAAAAGAAGCAAGAAGTTGAAGAGATTTACAGAAAACCATAAGCCCTTAAGATTAAGCTGGTCTTCTAAACCCTCATGTAAAAAAAAAAAAAAAATAAAAAAAAAAGGATGTTACACACTAATTTTAGCATTGCAAATTCCTATGGAAAGGAGTATTCCTCAACACTCCTGCCCAAGTGTTAAAGAGAGCCATAACTACTTGCACAGAACAGGGAACACCTCCCTCTCCTTGTCCTTGGCATTGGCTCAGCTCATTTAGTCTTAGAATGAGAGCTTATGCTTGCAACTGGTAGTTATAGAAAGTTTTTCCTCCTCCACTTTAGAGCAACCACACTGCTGTTAGCAATCACAGGCAGCTGGTTCCTACCCGCTATAAGTACCTGCACTGATAATTATAGCACTTTCTTTCTCCTTTTCTTTCAGGAATTTATAGCTCCCCTTAAGCCAGAGAAGAAGAAAAGAGAGAATTGTCTACAGAAAGGGGAACAAGGAGGGAGTCACAGAGGGACAGGTGAACATAAAAGATATTTGCAATTTCTAAGAGCTTGAGAGAACACAAGTGAAACAAAGCTAAATAATGCTTAAGACAGAAAAGTAACCATTTTAAAAGAATCTGCTACCCTCTGTAGCTTCAGTCTTACATAATTCAGAAGCACAGTTTTTCTAAAGTTTACCACATGTAAATGAAATATAAGAGCATTCACTACAGGTGATTTTTAGAAAAAAATAATTGAAACGAAACTTGGTAAAAAACTTATAGCCTGGATTGCCCTTGACTTTATACTGCAATATGTATAGCTTCACTATTACATGTTCCAGGCCCCACGCACAGTTCAGGCCAACAAGGCTTGTAATAAAGGACAAATCTTTTATTAGACCCGAGTAGTATAGCTGGGGAAAAAACCCTCAAAAATTAGACAAGCTTCTGGTGCACAGGCTTTTCTTTAATTCTGAAGTACAGAGAACAGCTACAATTCTAGAGCAGAATTTGCCAGACTTTAACAAATCATGTACTAACAAATTGCTCTCTGAGAGAAAAAGTAATTGGTACTAGCAGAATGAAAGACATGTTCCAGGGAGAAGGAGGAAAAAAAAAAGAGGAAAAGAGATGTGGTGAAATTATGTTGTAGGAAAAAGAGATATATACAGAGTTGTAGGAGAAGAGTTGCTTTTTAGGGATATTGAAAGCCAGTATATCAATTCAGTGATTTTCCTTTTCTTTGCTGTTTCTTCTTCAACCACAATAGCAGCCGCACCACCATTACTGCGATGCACTATTTGGTACAGCTGTTAGGGTAAAAAATATGCTATTATATTTCAGTTGCAAATGCTGGCTCTTCAGGCATGGCCAGGGCTTTCCTGAACTTCATCCAGTGTCTTAGCCTCTTGAGACATCCACTACTCAGAATTTTTCAGGATAGTCTTAGAATTACCCCTGCACAGTACTGATAAATGGTTCCAAAGACCAGTAAGTCTATCCTCAAATAAGAAATAAGCATTTCTTGATTGTTATTAAAACCTTTTGCTTCTCTGAAACCTAAGGGAGGACATGGATATTCACAGATGTCAATCCTAATGCCTGGAGTTTCTTGGCTGACATAAAAGAAACACCTTCTTTCTGAAGCATTTTTTGTGCATGTTTTTTGGTCAGGAATGCTGGGGATTATGATAAATTTTACACTATCTTGCTTCACTTTCTTTTCTGATAATATGAATTGCATTTTGTGCACAGATTAACATGATCCTTTGCATTATCTGATTATCTTCCATGACTCTGCAATAACAAGCTCATACTGTTACTTATCACAGTAATTGACATACTGTATATTTGTTTTTCACAGTATTCATTTTGTACTTTTAATATAACTTGCCCTGCAGAACTGTGCTTCCTGTCATTGCCTGGTCTTTTGCCCAAAGCATCAAGAGAAAAAGGATGCTTAGGTGAGGAGGAAGTAATCTTTTTTCTAATGATCTGATTTCTTCCTATATATTTGTATGCCTTTACATTTGAGGTCATACAAAAGAGAGGAATGGGATTGATCTTATCTTGGTGCTATCTGAAACACCATAACTTTCCTTGACTTCACAAATATTTAAGATAAATTAGGGTTTTCAGTCCATAATTTACCTTGACAAGTGCAGATGTCTGGAGTAACAGGAAATAAACAACACCTCAGATTTGTTTGATCTTACGGACTAAAGGGGAAACAAAAGTCCTCAGTGCACATGTACATCTTGGTGTTGTAGGTGTTTTCATATGGTGACCTGGGACAATTCTGATGCCAGAATTTTGAGAAAACTTTAGAAAAAAGAAAATTGTGCTAATGAAAAGCTATCTGCAAATTCTACCCTGGGCTTAAAATTATACCTGCTGTCCTGATCTTAAAAGTCCACACCAGCATATGTGATCCACAGTTTTATGTGGATATACATAGTAACTTTTTCAAAATTTTGCAAACCACATTTTTACCATGAATTTCTGTCATGGGCTGATTTTCACTTGGAATGCAAAACAAAAACCAAACCAACGAAATACTTATTTCCAGCACTAATCTATTTGTTGTTTAAGGAAACATAAAGTTTATATTTTGAAAGTCTCTAATTTACAATCAAACTCACATAGCATTTCTGAGATTTTTTTCAATGACATTTTCATTTGTGTCTGATTTGCATGGATGAAAAGTATAAAGTAAAAAAACTCAAACCCTTAGATTTCAGGAATTCATACTTGCCTTTGTAAATGTTCCTCTTTGGTAGAACAAGTTCTTGAACTATGGAGAACAGGAAGAAAATCTATACTTCAGATCTAAAGATCCTGAATCCTGTTTTATTGCTTATTTTTAAATATATTATTAATATTTACAATATCTATATTCCATTCTTATTATTTTTAATTTTCCAGTACTGCTTCCATTTCTATATATTTCCAATTACCTAAGAGTACCTGTAGATTATAAAGTACTATCTAATAATGGCTAATTAAAATAAGATTACTTAATATTTTAAAAATTAATTATACATTTTTATATTCAGTCATGCTGCATTGGTTGATTGAATAAACTAAAAGCAAAGCCATTTATCTCCACTAAATGACTACACTCATATCATGCCATTTTGTCTACAAAGAGGGTAAAATTTATTCATGTCTTTCTTTCTAATTCCAAATTCTAAAACTGAGACGTGTCAGAATTCTCATACAGATGAGGTATATTGGATTCAAATTATCTCTAAATGTTTTCCTCTTTCAGTCTTAAATATTTTATGGAGATCCTATCAAGCAACAGCTTTTTCAATGGGAATAGCTACGACATTCCTATCAGCATTTCACACAGCTTGTTTTAGCTTCATTAGATATGATTTTTCAGCCTCTTATGAGTCAAAAGTAAAAATTAATTTATTAAATCATTCTTGAATGATATTGAAAGCAGCTGAGGCTAAAATTCTAGGACTTATCAAGAGCTAAGTTCCAGGGCTAGTGTAAGCAATCTAGAAAACTGGACTGGCTTCATAGGAATATCAAACTTTCCCTGTAAACTTCCTATTTCTTTTATATCAAAATTTCCCTGCAAATTTCTTAAAAATAACAATTTAATTTTTGATGCTGGTATCCCCAGTTATCTATTCTGTTTATGCTGTATGTTAAGGTCTGTAGCTTTGAGACTAAGTAACCCCTGATAAGTAGCAGCTGTGTTAATCAACCAATACAGCCTCGCCCCTGATGAGTAACAGCTATATCCAATAAGGATGAGTGAGATAAAAGAGAACGTTAGCTGGTACTGGGAGCATCATCATGGAGGTGCAACCTTGAGGAACATGAAGCAGAGAGTTATGAAGCAGGATCCTGGAGAGAGATAATCATGGCTGTGAGACTAGTTCCAAGAGCGAAGGGGGAGAAAGAAAATGTGTGGCGTTTGTTTTGAAAACAGCATTGACTCCTCTGCATTCCTGCTCCTGGACTGTGCTTGTCTGAGGCACAGACAAGCAGCAGCACAGAAGCCTGCTTTGCTCTTATTTAGTTTTAGCTAGCTGAGGCAGAGAAGCACTCTGGACTTTTTTTTTTTTTTTCCTTTTTTCTTGGGACTGTTTAAACCTACTCCGGACTGAAAAACCCAGAGGAGCACCAGGAGCTCACACCTGTGGCCCACTGGGGCCTGGGCCTCTGGAGGGGCTGATAAGAGACTGAGCAAGCTGAACTACCCATGGCAAGGGCTTTCTGAATTTACCATCTCACTTCAGAACAATTAAAGGTTTTATTGTTCTTTATTCATTCATATTGTTTTTATTCATTCCTTATGCTTGTGGGCACTTTGTTTGTTAAATAAATAGGTTTTTTTCTGATTTTCTCTAAGAAAGCTGTTTTCCCGGACCTGGTTGAGAGGGGCTGTTTGGGTTTGCTTCCCAGAGGGACCCCATTCAGGGGTTCTCTCACAAATTTGCCCTAAACCAGGGCACTTCTTCAAAAAGCAAACAAACAAAACCATACTATTTTACTTCCTCCCTATTCTCATGACAAGAATTAGTTTTAAATATGAAAAACTCTAGCCTTTATTCTGTAATATGCTCCAAAACCTTTCTAATTCTTAACTGTTATTTACCTCCTTCAAGAAAGATAGAATTTCATTTCTAAGGTGCACAAATATAGTTTGTTCAGAAATCCAGCAAACAGGGCATTCCATTATGAATATCATATTTACTTATTCACTTCATGCTTTCTTTACAATACATGAAAGAAAGATTTTACAATTCTCTTGCTGTGCTGTAAAAAAGTGTGCTATGAAACACTAAGAAATTCCCGATTATTCAACATCTAAGGCTGACGGCAAACTTTTTTCAGTTCTGCTCTCCAGCAGCTCCTGATCATTGTAAACAAATAATATTGAGAACTGGGAAAACACACAGCACAGGAGCCTGTATTCTGAATAAAATCCGTTCTTCCAAGCAGAGGACAGAACAAGGAAATCACAGCACTCTGTGAAATGAACAAGCCTGATGTATTCTCTCACAAAAAGAAGAATAAAGATTACTAAAAAGTGAAGTTAACAATAGTATTTGAAAGTCAAGCTAATGAACCATCTTTTTGAACTTGTATCCTTCTTAATGTAGTAGTGGACTTTTTAAGGGAAGTTAGGTTTCATTGAAAGAATAGTCATAAAGGTTTGAAATGATGCTGTAGATTTTGTAAACACCTATGAATTTGTTTCCATATAAATGCAGTCTACATGTAGTACAACTCCCAAAAGGATACTGAAGCCATGCTGAAGTTTGGGGCACATGAGAGGCAGAAATCAGTCTCTCCGTCCTCTTATTCACTCTGTAAGAAGGAATGTAGCAACAGGAGTGAACGGCAATAAGGAAAGTGGGATACTAAGGAAGTACCATGTTTGAAACTTAGGAGTTAAAGGAAACAGTAAAAGATATACAGCCTGATTTTCAGCCTGCCATATAACATTATTACTTCTATTTCAGATCTTGGCATTCATGGATCCTGAAGTGACTTGATTTTGCCTTGCATCATACAGAAAAGCTATTTACTTAAGACTGTATTTAATTCACAGGAGCTAGGTTTTACAATATGTGTCATTATGGCTTCCCAGGTGGATTCTGTATAGAGTATCACATGAGAGCTTTACAGTGTGTTAAATCTGTTAAATCAGCTTTTCTCTGTAGCAACTAAAGCTTTGTTTCATCAGGTGCTGGGGCATGGATATATGCCCAGTTCTAACTTGAACATAGGCCTGTGAGTCAGAGACAGGAGTATATCCATCCATGGAAGGCAGAAGAGCCTTTCAAAATCTTACAGCTATGTGACTGGAAGCAAACAATTCACTCAAAGCTCTCTATCACCTCTTCTTGTTGATAAAATTAAAGTAGTGATATTTCCTTTCTTCTAGCCCTTTTTTGTCTGCTTATATTTCAAGCCAAAAAAATTATATATTATGTCAAACTATCACTAAGACAGCCTAAAGATGTATAATTGACCTACCAATATTACAAGTTTATTTCTAAATAACACAGCTCTTTATTGATACACTTAGCTTTCAAAAAACTGGTATACAAAGCAGATGCACCACCATATAACTGAGACTTATTCAAGATGTTTACTCTTAATTTTAAGTGTGTTCTATTGCTGAAAACTGAGACCATCAGGGGTGTTTTTGTGTCCTTTATCACATATCACACCCAATTCTGCCACTTCTGGGAATGTTTTAGTCATGTTGCTTATATAATACACTACTGAAGGGCTTAAATACTGCGGTCATTATCACAGACTCTATAATTTTGAACAAAATCTTTAAGTTCTTTTGTCTTGCTTTTCTTTCCCAAGATATTGTACTCAGTTTTGTGACAATTCAGCCACAGGCCATTTGGGGGAATGAAGTTAGCACATTATAGCTAATTTCCAGATGGACCAAACAATGGCAGCTGCAGCATCTGGTTTTGGCCAGAAGCCTAGGGTGTGAATGAAGCCCACTCAGTATTTCATGCACAGCCAATGAATATCTCTCATCTCCTGATTACAATATACTGACTTGCAGTTGTTATTAGAGTGAGTTTCTGCTAACAAGTGACAGAATCAGACAACCCTCACAAACTCCTTCCACTAATATGTAACCGCCTATTAAAAAAATAAACCAGTGTAGTTAAAAAAGAATATTAATAATTACAGAAGGATATCTTATTAGTGTCAGAGGTTCTACTGTGACTGCAGCAAAAATTGTAAGTAAGGATCAGCTCTGAGCTTTGAAACAGCTGTGAACATCTGTAATTATGTGAATTTATCGGGAATGGCAGGAGAAAAATACTGCAACAATCAATAAGAGACCTTTCATTCATTCAGGATACCATGGGGTAAGGCTCTGCTATGGTACAGAGTTTTCTGTCTTCCAGAGAGAACACAGTTTTCTGCAATCAATCTACAGTTTCCCTGTAGCAACCAGAAATATAAATTAGATCAATATTCAACATAATTAATCAATAATTGTAAACTATTAAATATTAATGATTTAATAATACTTCAAATTTATTAAAATATCAAAAGATTACACCTTCTAAAATTTTAGATCAAAGTAGTGTCCAAGAATTAAAGTGAATAGACTTGTTTTTACCAATACTCACTATTGAGAATAACAAGCACCAAAGTTAAAGCTGCTCAAATCATTAGATCTTTGTCATAGAGGAAAGTCAAAATGCTGGTATGCTTTTTCCTCCTTTCTCATTGTAGTATGGGACTGTTTCATCTACAAGTGCATCCAGAGGAGGAGAGAAATAAAAATTATTTTAACCTCCACAAAATCCTAAAAGCAGGAGTTGGAGATTTGTGGGAGTTGGAGATCAGCGTGGAAAATGAGGGTTACTGCTAGTAAAGATCTCTCTAAGCATAAAATTGGAGGCTGAACAGTTCTGAGTAACAATTTGTACTTGAAGTTTCAACAGAATTTACCTTTGAACAATAAGAGTGTTAGAGCTTCTACCTTTTCCCTAAGCTTACATTGGATACATATATGCACAAAACTTTAACAAGTTTGTTAATTGTTTCTTCATTCTCTAGGGGAATATTTAAATAAGTTAAACAGAAGACGATAATAACGCAGTTTCACTCTGCAAAGGGAACAGTATTGAAAATCAGAGGGCATGCCAACTTAGGCCTGAGATAATGATGGCTGTTAAGAAAATATTTGAATAGCTTAATTTGGGGATACTTAAATTTAGAGTTAATTATGAATCTATAATGAAGAAAGTATTGGGAAATTGTTTCTGAATATGATTTCAATTACATGCTATATTTGTCTGAAATTATGAAGCTTCCTTCAGTTTTGGACCAGAATATTATTTAATTGAATTAGTAGTCTAGCAAGAAGCCTGGTTCAATGAGTACAACCAATTGCTGGAGTATATTCAGAGAGCACAGACGTTCTGTTGGAATGGGAGAATTCACCAAGCAAATACTTTTGTTAAATTACTGGGCTATTTTAGTTCTGTGTTGACAAAGAATTGGGCAGCTTACCTTTTAGAGTTCAAAAGAATAGATTATTAGACCAAAGATTCATTATTAAAAAAAAAAAAAAAAAAAAAAAAGGACAGCTATTGATTTGACCACTCAATCACATCTTTTGTGTATTTACCAATCCATTCCACTTACCAATACCATCTCAAATGAAACTTCTTTTGGGGAAGTACATTACTAATCACAAAAATCTTTGAATGATTTCTGATATCTACTTTAAGTAGATACTTAAAGTACTACTTAAAGTACATACTTTAAGTATGTAGGGAAGAAGAGGCTATTTTTAAGAAATACTCAGCATTCATTAAAAAGAAAAGTGCTACTGTAATCTGCATTTAATTGCTCGTACACTACATTGGTTAAATCAGAGATATATTAATGTATGAATGCAAACTACTCCATTGCACACAGGCCTTTTTTCAGTATTGATGACAATTAAAATTTAACAAATATTGATGAAAAAAAAAAAAAAAGAGAAGCAACAACAGCATTTATAGGCTTGTCAGTGACAAAAGGAAGACTAGGGAAAATGTGGGACCCCTTGGGAAGGAATTGGGTGACATTCTTATCCAGGACATGGAGAAAGCTAATGTACTCAATAACTTTTTTTTCCTCAGCTTCCACCAGCAAGTCACAAAAACCAATGGAAAGGTTTAGGAAAAACTAAGAATTGCACACTGCAGGAGAAGGTCAGGTTTGTCTCCATCTTAGGAACCTGAAGATGTACAAATCTATGGGACTGGTGGATGAAGAGACTAAGTCACTAATCATCATATATGAGAAATCATGGCTGTCTGGCGGATATATGACTGACAGCTCTCATTATTCATGGCTTCAGTTTAGAAATCAGCTAAAATGATACTTAAGTCCTGAGTTTCAGATACTGCTAGACTAAATTGAAGACACAGAATATTGATGCTTTTTGCAAATTCCTTTCTAAAAGATGCTAATGTATGTGTAGAAATTTGATTTGGAAAATGAGCTAAATTTTAATGAGCATAAATTCACATTCTTTAAGGTACTTACTAAATGTTGAGAATATGAAGAATCTTTGTAGATGAGGTAGCTATTTCAAAATTACCCACTATAATTTTTCCTTCTATTTATTATGAATGTCTAGCACTGACTACCATAGATGGCTTGTTGATTTCAACTAATGCAGTTACTGTAATCAACTATAAATCCAAAAATATTGAAATGAGGCCATAATAATTTGAAATTAAATTATAAACATCTATAAGCATAACATATAAACTATGATTCTACTTAGTGTTTCATTAGCCTTATGATACTGTAGTGCCAGTGTAACTCTGTGGTTTTACATAAAATACATATTTGATCACAAAAATTCTGATCTGTTAATGTATAAAAATGGATCTAGCCTTTTAGTGTATAGTATGTATATTAGGCAATCACACTTGAAAACATAAACTTTTCAGCAACATAGAGTGCCCAAATATTTTAAGCAGTGTGCTTTATTTTACATGTGCCACATGCTGGAAGTCGCAACAGCCAAACATTGTTATGTCATTGAGAGACTTTATAATGCATAATGAAAATAACTTGTCTCTTATGTCAAAAATCTCATGACTATCAGATGGAAGTCAATTTGAGGCTGCTTCAGCTCTATTTATTGTAACACAGCTGAAACTATAGCATGGCTAATATTATAGCAGCTACCCTCCTGATGGTTCATCTTTATGATTTACAGGTGTTACATTTAAAAACAATCTGCTGCAAGGCTATTGAATATTATTTTATCAGATAAGAAAATCTTATGTAGGAATTGCATCTATTTGTTTCAGCCTAGCTGAGGGTGAAACAAGGCATCATGAACTCTGCTTTTCTTTGGAGTTATTGCCTGTTATTTTTTCAGCAACGAGTTCTTTCCTTGCTTGGTTTGGGTGAGGTGTTTCTTTCTGCCTGCGTACCTGTAAACCAATTTAATTGACAGAACCAAATTTCCCTAGCTCTGTAAAGTAGACTGTATAATATTTTTTCCTTTCTACTGCAGAGAAAAAAAATTGAAAAAAGTGTTCTGCTCAAGTATACTTTGCCCTAGAGGAAAATTTGCAAATATATTTAATGACTCTGTTTATCACTTTTCCTAATGCACGTGGAAAACAATGTGATTTCTCTTCCAAGTTTCTTTTCCTTTATTTTTTTTCTTATGTAAGTGGAAAAATTCTTAGGCGAGAAATAGAAGCACTACTGAAGCTGAGACAGTAAAACTGAATAAAAGAATAAAATCCTGAACACTGTAGTGAATATTAACAGTAAAGGGTGGTTAAATCTTGCTCCTTTTGAGAAAAACACTAATAAAGGAGACAACGACTGTTTAGAAAATGCAGTTGCATTAGTACATGAAGTTACTAATTGCAAAACAATATATTAGAAAGCCGTTAATTCAAATTTCCTGTGACTAATCAAGTTTTCTGTGAAAAATCAAATGACTGTTTACATTTGCAATGCACTTTCATATTAAATGTGATACTGATAATGGCAAATGTAGTTAGAAATATATTAAACAAAATCAATTTTGAAGGCCGCATATAGAAATCATATTTTATCTGATTTCCTCTTTCATTGAAAGACCAATGCTCTTTACATGCTAAGTATGTTCAGCATTTGCTCAATACCTTGTATCATTGGAGAAAAACAGCTGATTCCAGAACCTGAATTGAACCCAAGTGAAAACCAGAGTGTCCTTATAAACAGGCTTTATGAATACATCAGCATAGAACAACCTTAACTGCATTGAGCTGGATCCTCAGTTCACATATACTGCCATAAATCGTTCAGAGGCAACACAGATTGCTACTGGTGTAAGAAAAAAGTGGAGCAATAAAAGAACTGTACACTCATCATATGGAATAAAAACAAAAGGCAGCTTTGCCTATAGATGACAGGGAAATTTCTGTTGTTTAAAGAAACAGCAGAAGAAGGGGGAAAAGAACATACAGTTGCAGTAGAGAAAAATAAAACCTAAACCCACAACTAGCTGAAATCAGATTGGACAGCAAGAATGAGTGTTCAGTTGCCAAATTCATACTATAAAATTTTATAGAATCAGATTAATGATAAAGTCATTGGAAATCCAGAATATTAAATAATTCTAGAGTAAACATAACTGATGAATACTAGAGATAGAATATCTGGATGGGAATATTTAAATTGTTTGCAAATATGTTTACTGTATTTGCCCAGGATAATTGAAGTTCTGCTTACATAAAATTAAATCCAAATATTCAGTTGCCATAACAACAAAATGTATTAGTTCTCTAGTTTATTTTTGATCATTTTACTACAGGATTGTTTGTTAGGATCTTTGTGACTTAAGACTTGAATGTTCCTCAGTATCACTCGAATAGAGACTCCACATATTTATTTAATATTCACAATACTTTTTCTCCTTAGAGGTGCAAGACAAGCTTAAAGAATTTGATACTTAAATAGCAAAACCAAAAGGAAATATTGTGCTTTTCTTGGTAGAATCACAGAAATTATCAAAAAATAAAACTAGGTAGATATGTTTAATTTTTTAATGTTTTTATTGGCAATATTAGATGACAGTATCACACCTCTTTCTATCTAACCCCCACCCTCCCACTACTGAATTATACTGTCTACTTATGAGCCCTACTCTTAAATTAGTCTCTTAAGTATAGTAGTGCCTGTATCATTTTTCAAATTGCCACCCTTTCAGAGAGTTCTGTGTTCTGAAGTCTGCATTTCAGTTCCTGCATGGTAAAACCAAAACTGTGTTCAAAAAATGCAAATCTTAACACATCCTCCTGACAATCTAGATAATTTTTTCCAAGTGGAGAGGATGTCCCTTTTAGTATGTCTGTTCCCAGGGAAAAACCCAAATGGAGGCAACTGTGACAGCTGTGAATTTCTGTCTATGCCTTCTGTCTAATGAAAGCTAAATCAGGACTCCACATTTGTCCCAAGAAAGAAGGAAACCTTCTATATCAGTGGGGCTAAATTTGTATTAGCATGTCCATAGCAATGAGAAATAGGACTGCTTGCAAAGGCTAAGGTTAACACTGATCAGTTGTTAATGGTAGCAACAGGTATACCAGCTGCCCACAGACTACTCATAGATATGTTAGTATAAATATATTAGTATACAGTTAATTGTAAAAGTGTTCATGCAGTAGGGGTCTTAACTTTCCACTGAGTCATCAAATATCTGTTTACTGAAGGACCAGTAAATAACATAAATTATTTGAATAGTCATAAGTTTACATTCAAAGAGTAGATTCTATCTCTTGGCATAGTCTAATTTGTCTTCTGACCCAAGCTCTTGTCATCTATATTAGATGACAAAGTAGAGAAGTAGATGCAACAGTAGCAGACTTAGCGAGTGGAAAATATTATTGCCAAAGTTGCCAGTGGAACTAGACTAAGATATGTAGGTAAAACTGGATTTTAACAAAAAACAGCAAAATAAACTAAAATACACGTTCATTGAATGTGTGTGAAAACACATCCAATGAAGTGATAGAAGGAAAACCCAAAAATAACTAATAAAAATAAAGAAATAGCTCAGTATTTGGGGAGGGGGTTCTACGTTAGTTCTTGAAGTCTGCCATATTTTTTATCTTTTTCAGTTTTATGTTTTTACCTGTCATATTTCTTTATTATCTGTTTCATACAATGAATTTTCATTCTTATCTCTTGCTCTTAAGTTATAATAAAATTGGTAAAATACCAGCCTAACAAAGGTTCACACTCACCAAGCAACCAAACATAAAGAAAACTGTTAGATGTTGAAACAGATACTGAGCAATGTAGTCTTTCAAAGGCATTACCTAAGCCTAGGTGGAAAATTGTGTATGATTGAAATTTCTGAGCTAACACTAACCTCAGCTTGTCCATGAGGTTCAACCCTGTGGCCCCTAGACAGGGCTTTTTTCAAATCTTACAAGCAGTAAAACCTCATTAGTACATTAGCAGTTCTGCAGATTGTTTTATTGTGCTCATCATGTGAAACAGGCATTCCTTAAAAGGTGCAAAGAACATGAACATTAAATGACAAAGAAAAAAGGGGAATCATTCATATTTAATACCTGGAGAGAAATTTCATTTTAGCTAGTTTAAAGAAGCTAATCATTTATGCATGGTTTTCCAGGTAGTTTCCCATTAAAACTTGCAGGGAAACTTTACAATACATTTTACCATTTGGGGGATCATCCATAACTATTTTCAATTCATGTTCATATGTTTCATGAAAGGACTGGAAAAAGCTGCAGTGCTTAAGAAAAGATTCTGGTATTATTAAGTAAAAGAGGAAAAAAATCCCACAGAAATTGTTTCTGTCAACAGTATTTCGTGTACTAAATTCATTAGCTGTTGTAGTGCAAAATGAAATCATGAACCTATAAAAAACAGTAAAAACATCAATTTTGTGTATCAGGAGTTTGGATAATTCTAGTATAATACTGTATAAAAATACAAGCATTAATCAGAAAGTAGTAATTTGGAGCATGCATTTAAATAACAAACAAACAAACAAAAGACTTATCTATTTTATGAAAGAGCTTTGTGTGTGACAGGGTAAAAGTGAATTGCTAGGGTTGCCCAGCGGATGGAAAGGCACAATGATCAGTGATGGTGACGAGGGAGAGCAGGGGAGGGAAGTGACAACTGAGCTCAGCTCAGAAGCTGAGGAGCAGAAGAAAATCTATTTTGCTCCTATATTCAACATTAAGACAAATCCCACAAAATTTCAAGACAGTGACAAAATAATTAGTTTGCAATATTTGAGGATAATGACAAAGGAATTAGTTTTCAAGTGCTCTTGTTTAAAAGACATGTTTATTTAGCTGTCAAGGGCTCTGAAATTGAGCTGTCTCTAAAAAAGAGGAAGCTGAACAAAACCATTTATGGGAAGATGAGTTGGCAATAGATGTCCCCGTGTTAATGCTTCTGAAAACCAACTACAAATGTATGAAATATGATCATGTCATTGTTAGAATTGCATTAAGTTTTCTATTAGTTGATCTAGAAGAAGTAGAAAGCAACCCTGCCCCAGAAAATTTCTGCACGCCAGATGATACAGGGGAAATGGATTCTCCACTCTCCAATATTCTCTGGCAATACAGAGAATAATCATTTACTGCCTTATGAGAAAAGGGAATTCAGCGCATTGCAGAACAATAAAAGTTTTTATTCAGCACATTTTAACAAAATCATTACCGTCAAGTTAACCATTAAATAAGAGGAGGGAAAAACAAGTAAATTACTATTGCTTGGATCTCTGGCTTTGAAGTTGCTTATTTTGGACAACAAAAATGCCTAGAGAGGATTTTTTAGTAATTGCTGGGTTAAAGACAAGCTGGGACCAGAAACCAAACTTAATTCCAACATTTCTATGTGGCCTGCTTTGTAAGATGCAGTATGTGGGACTTACATTTTTGACTTTGTGATAGCGTGCGCAGAGGACTGATTTATAGACTTATTTGTTTGTTTTCTCTAATGAAATGTGGCTATGAACTCTCCAAATTGAGAAAAAGGTAGAACCCAGATCTCTTATTTGACAAGTGTCTCAAGAGTTTTATCAGTGCCTGATAGTTTCATCTCTCATTTCTACTTCATATTCAAAGATTAAATCCTATACCTGTCTTTTAAACATAATTAGAGCAAACCTTAGGAAAGGATCCCAGGAGCATTTCCTTCCTAACATTTGCTCAGATAGCTACAAGCATGACAAGGACATGAGTCCAGGGCCATCCCTCTTGTTAATGTTTCCAATTGACTAACTTCCTGAATCCCTTTGCTCAGTACAAGAGTTCTAATAGATTAACCTTATCATAGAATCAGAGAATGTTTTGGGTTGAAAGAGCCATTAAAGTTCCATCCCCTCTATCATGGGCATGGACACCTTCCTCTAGACCAGGTTGCTCAGAGCTCCATTCAGCCTGGCCTTGAACACTTCCAGGGATGGGATGCCACAACTTCTCAGACAGCATCTTCTGGCGCCTCATCACCCTCAGAGTGAAGAACTTCTTAATATCTAATCTAAATCTCTTCCTCTTTGAAATAATTCCCCTTGTCCTGTCACTACATGCTCTTGTAAAAAGTCCATCTCTGTCTTCCTCATAGGCTCCCTTCAGTTAGTGGAAGGCCACAGTCTGGGCACCCTGAAACCTTCTCTTTTCCAGGCTGAGCAAACCAAATTCTATCAGACTTTTCTAATAGGAGAGGTGCTCCATCCCTCTAATTATCTTGGTGGCCTCCTCTCATTTCAACAAGTTGATGTCCTTCCTGTACAGGGAGCCCTAAAACCTTTTAACAACACAACCTTAATTTCTCTTAACCTCCTTTGGCAACTGTAATCAGGGAAGGTGGCGATCAGGTTGTAATGGTTTTTCCATCCCTCAGGCACTACACATTTTAATACACCAGTATTACTGATCTTCCACAAAGCTTTTTTTTTTTTTTTTTCACTCTTTTCACCTTATATCCCTTCTACATTGCAACAGTTCTTACTGGTTGTTACGCATATATATTTACAAGTTATACACTTAACTATAACTGTAGAGATAACTCTATACTTCTTTCTTCTACTCTTAAAGTTTTAATTTTGCAAAATTAAAGCACACTAAGCTCAAAATTTGTTCAAAATTTGTTTTTTTTCTTTCTCTTTTTTTTTTTTCCTAGCAGTCTTATATCAGCAGAAGAGCTTGTTTAACATTAGAAACATGATTTCTACATGCAATAATTGTGTGGGTCAGTCCCTTAGTATAATTTATTTAACAAGTCATTATTCTATCCTGACTCTAAATGACAATCTATTCCTGTAAGTATTTTCCTAATGATTTCAGTTAAGGACTATTAGCTCTCTTTTCCCTAAAGCATTCAGTTGGAGTTCTCAACGGCCATGGTATTGATATTCTATAGTTGTGAAAGGCAGAGACAAGCAATTATCCAAGTCCAAAAATTTAATGATACTCAGGTGGATTTGAAACCACAACCTGATTTGCCCATTATATTAGAAGTCTACATGCTGTAGTTTCCATGTTTCAGAAAACGATGTTTTAGGTTTTTGTTCAAATTAGATTATTTTTATTTTTATATTTTTTACTACTTGCACCAAAAACTCTTCTTCACTTTCTCAGTATACCTACCTAATCTATAGAGTACTGTTCTACTTTAAAATCCTGTGCTACTTTCTCATCTAGTCCCAGAGCCCTCAGAGATTTAGAATGTGCTTGATTATTTAAACCATTAACCATTTTTCAGCACTTAGGGATGGTTTTATTTTAAACTGACAAAATGCCTATCAGTTGGCATCAGTGCTAAAAACAAAACCAAAATGCTTTCATTTCCCCTCATAAAATAAAAAAAAAAATAAATTAATAAATGTAGAATTCAGAAGTTAACAGCAATTAAGTTGAGCTTTGTTTAGATGAATGTTTCCTGATTGCAGCAAAGAGGTGACATCAACATTTGGAATTTTCTGAAGGGTAGGAAGTCACTTTGTTTTTTGTTATGGAAAGTGCACACATGTAGACAATTTATAAGACATTTAGTTTGAGGAGGACCCATGGTGTTTCAAGGCTGCCTAAAATTTGAGATTTCCTTTTTTGAATAAAAAGTCTTATTTGTGTAAAAGGAGTGGATTTTAAGTATGTTTGTTTAACCCCACTGTTAAAACAAAATGCAGCTATGAGTGAGAAGATCATGAGTGAAAAAGGGCAAGGAAGGATGGCACGTGGGACTATCAGCCTTGATATCCACTCACACAGCATACAGTTATATCCCTCAAGCAATACCTTTGGACATTCAGTCTTTTGAAGTTGAAGGCAAAGCACTGAGGGTTATTTTGGCTGTCAGCTTTAAATAACAGCCAACTCCCTGCTCCCTTTCTGTTTAGCATATGCTTCACAAACAAGGAGGATCACACTGTAACAAAATGTTAGGCTGTAGAGATGGGTGTAATGACCATTATAGTGTGTCACATGCTGCAGAAAGGTATCTGTGGTGACAGGTTAGATTGTATTTCCCTTTCTGACTGTGCCACTCTATGCAGGAGATCTTTTTATACAACTGCTGAGATTTCCTGGGAAATTTGATTCCTGTTTACAAGCACCCTTATGATTTTTTAATTCTAATTATCAGCAATATATTGGTGTTTATATTTCATGTGCTGCCCTGTAGGTTCCTGCAAGTATCAAGTATTTTGCTGGTTGCGTAACTATTGGCATCTGTAATTCAAGATACACTTTTGGACACTGGACTATTACGTGCACCATTATTATATAAAAGCACAGGCTTTTCCCCATGCATTTGCAACTAGTTTTATGTGGTACAGTATGTTTTCTAGGAGCTCTAGTTTTCCAGGAAGGCTTTGGACAGAACATCATGTTAAAACCAGAAACCTCAATTTATGAGGAAAATGTTTCAAAGTATTCAAGTCCCTCTTGGAGTACAGCAAATTCTAGATTTCATATTACAGATGACAGTCTATGCTTGTCTTATATGTTAATACATATCGTTTATATTTCCAGAGTTTTCCAACATGAGGAATGCCTTTACCCAACTTATAAAACCCACTGGAATAAAAAACCTTGAACGGGGTAAAAAAATCTGTTTAAAAATTTCAGAGATTCAATAAGAGCAAAAATGAAAGGAAATATAGGGTTTATATTCTCTAATATTATAAGAGAATTCTAGGGTTTGATAGCTCTTAAAATATCTTCATGGATCTTTTTCTACCAGCTCATTTTCCTTTTTGCTGTCAGGGCATAGTCCTGAGCAACATGACCTGTTATTATCCTTACTTGGAGCAGGGGGTGGACCAGAACTCAGAAAACCTCTCTGTCACTACTGCCACAGCAGAAAAAATTCCTGGCAGTATTTCTAGGACATTTGCTTGGTGTGTTAAAAATTACAAGCTGCTCACCTATAATATTCTCAGTATAAACAGTGAATTCTTAGAGGTGTAACATTTTAGTTTTACTGAATGCATTTCCTTTTAACATTCCAGTGGTTTTCCAAAAAGGCTTAGGGAACTGGTTAGAGGTCACCAGCCAATCCCTTTTCCCCCTGATAGCCCTACACTCTAAAGGGAGGTTCTGTGCATTTGGATGCCTTCTGCTCCCCTGATGGCAAGATGTAATTCCTCAAGTAATCCCTCACCTTCCTACTGTACATTAGTGTATTGTATTATAATAAATAGGCACAGCTGAGCTGGATATGGGAGATCCAGTTTTGCTGTAGTGCAATGTATTTGATTGAACCTGCTCTTCTACTTCCCACATTTTTACCAGGTCAAACATGCTCCCTGTATTGCCTACCAATGACAATCTTATTTCAACAAGAAATTATTCCTCAGCTACAAAAAATCTCACCAATGATGTGCCCCTATGAAAAGTTTTTTTCCCAAGTAGATGATATTCTTCTTTCTCCCCATCTTCTAATTTTCTCCCTCTGATGAGACATTTGATTTCTTTCCAACAAACTGATACTATCTTTAAGAAAATAAGCATATTTCATAGGACTCAGTCTTTTACTCCCTGTGAGATATCAACACTAACTGAAGCAATTGTGGCAATATTTCTTCTGGCTTCTTCAGAGCTTGCTGTGATGCGTTTCATCCAAACCTATGCTCGTATTCCAATTTATTCAATTTTTCTTTCACATTTCTGCTTCAAATGTCACTTTTTTTTCCCTTTAACTATTAGATTATATACCACTAAATTGAGAAATAGCCTTAATCAGGACGTTTCCCAAGGAATGGAATTAAACCTAATGATACTTATCAGCAAGAACTGCAGCTTAATTGGGATGGTAATTTGCTTAACTGGGATGCCTGTAGGTTATTTACTGTAATCAGATAAGGACATCTGATCCTTATTTTCCCAAGAAGGTTATCAAAAGTGTTAGTTCTAGAAAGATGTTGTAATTATATCTGTGTAATATTTCAAGAGTGATACCCTCATTTGAGTTGTTCAGCTGTTTGTGTCTGCATTGTATTTTTATTCACCATATAAGCTATAGCACAGACATCCTCCTTTCAGGCACAGGGGCCAAGGAAGTGACATCCTAAATGTTCCCTGCCCTTTAGGGCAGAACAGTAACAGCTCATGTTATGAATGAACTAGGGAACTCACTTAGTCATCACAGCAAGATCACATAACCAGGACTGGACTCATGAAATAGTTAAATAATGGTTAATAACAACTACAGAGTAGCTAATGCCAGCAAAAAATTGCTCTTGTAAGGTCTTTGAGGATGTACACATACAACAAGAACTTGTGCCACAGTGATTTCATAACTGCAAAAGCTCTCCGTGAACTATTTAGGAGGCTACACCCTCTGGGATGGCTATATTAAAGGAGTGTTCAGGAAAGTGTTTCAATATGCTACTTTATTTCACTATGTTTTAGCTCACTTGGTCAAATATAACAAAAGTTGAACTGCTGACAATACAATAGAATTTTCAGCTCCTTAATGAGACAATAGTTTTGAGATGGGTAGGGAAACAGAAACATTAGAAAAATAGCATTTTTCTAATTATACTTCATCACAGCATTATGCAGATGAAAGTATTCAGACTCTCAGTACTAGACATAATGGAACCAATCATGCAAAGCATCACTTTCAAGACAGAGGTTGTTACAATTAGGATGAAAACTGACAAAAACCACCCCCTGATTATTTTTTTTCTTTTTCATTATTAATAATTTTCCTTCAAGTTGAGTGCAGCAGAGCTTTAAATGTTATAGTTAATGGGCAATCCATTTTTGACTGTTCTCTTCCTGAAACTCACTGTTAGTCTTTTCACTCAGTTGAGTCTGATGCTTTGCTTCAAGGTCAGGAGTTTACTCCATGTAAGCCATCAAAGATCTTAGAAAGCAATTACTCTATCCTTTGCTTTTCATTCTCCAGTGGACATTTCTGCTTTCTGCTTCATTGTATTAGACTGTGCTGAACCCAAGAACCATTTGCAGACCTTGTCTGAAATTTTGGTAAAAAAGAAAAATATTAAAACCTGAATATTTCCATAAAGCTACCTTTCTTGCTTTTCATTTTTTTTTTTTTTTTGCAGCTACTGATGTAGAAAGGAATCTTTTCAAATTCATTAACTCACAATAATCTGCATGATCACTACAGTTTCTTGGATAAGGGTAAGATAATATTAAATTTTAAGAGTAGTCCGATAGCTATTTTGCAGGTTCTCAGATTGCTTTCACTCAGCAATCCCATCCCAGAAATAACTCACAGAGTTCATATGTTCATTCCAGGATCTTATTAACAGACAAGAAACAGGCAAGAGAATGATAAATATGCGGTGGACTTCAAAGAAGCATTTGTATACTCAATCATACAGATATTCTTTCTGGTCCTACTGCTGCTGACATCATTTGAGGTAATATTCTCCACCTGACTAATTTTTTTCCAAATAAAACAAAGTATTTCTGTTTAACACTTCTATTTTATCAATATATTTTGACTTAGATTTCTAGGACAGTTGAATAAAAAACAACTACAAGTTAATTTGGCATGTTTTGAGAGATGGATCAAGCTTTTGAAATGGCTCTGTATAGCAGGGGTCATAATGAGCCCTTTTAGCAGCCTCCAGAGACACTCTACTATGTGCAGCAACACTGTACATCTTCTACAGAATATTCCTAGACATCAATCTTCTGACAGATATTTGTAAAATCCCAAAGCTTTTTCAAGGCAGCATGCAGCCTGCTCCCTGACCCAGATCCATTAGTGTGTGTTAGACTGGGTGATGATGACAAAGGCTGTAAAGCTCTGGCAGCTCTTTTCCAGGAGTTTAAGGCTGCTGACACTATTGGAGCTGACTTGAATTCCATGTTCCTATGCCAGAGCTCTGCTCTTGCTCCTCACAAAGTCTCCATGATCCTACTGTCAGAGACATGTTTCCAGTCAAAAACATGAGTAGTCTGTAAAATCTAAAGTGAAAATATGGCTATACAGTGAATGGTACAGCAGTGGAAAGACCAGTGAGTTCTTTTGAACTGAACTAAGCTTGTCTCACCTTTGAATTCTCTGTGGGAGCCATCAGAACCACATGCACAGAGGTTGGATATTTCTTGCTCTGTACTGTAATCAGCCATCCTTCTTAACTAGTAGAAACATGCTATTCACAGTAATTCTATTTAGGGTTTTTTCAGTGTCCCCCCACTGTGTAATCTAGATGAAGAGACAAATATTATTTCTTGATCCAAGATCTCTTAATCTCTTTATTTCCGGAAGCATGAGATTATGATAATGAATGAAATTGTCTTTGCTTTCATTTTTTTATACACAATATTCAACCTGCATTATCTGACATTCATGATTTAGCAGCATTTTTCATTTAAGAAAGTATATCAAAACCTCACTGTTCTTTTCTCAAAAAATCTGAATTAAAATATCTTTGTGGCTTTTATTTTTGTGAAAGAAAAACAAAATCTTTTCCTATTATGAGTTTAGACAACTCGTAGCTACTTAAATAAGAGGTATTTATACAGAATACTTTAAAAGATTTTTCCAGCTATAAAGATTTTATTTACAGCTGGCTTTGCACTTAAGTGATTTTGAATTTACGCATAAATAAAAGCAGTCTCCAAGACTAAATTCTTCAGGCCATTAAATCCTTGAACATTTAAAATACTAGGATGCATCATTTTCCCATGACCTTGATGCAGAACTAAATTACTAGCTAGTTAAACAATGAAGACATCATATTTAATTCCACAAGAAGAAATATCTTTCATTTTCAGTACAGAAGTGCAGGATTTATCATTACATCTGACCTTGCCCTTGAAAAATAGTGTAAAAATGTGATACTTCCAGACATTTAAAAAAATCTTAATTTTGTGCCAAATTTGCAAATAAATCTGGCTTTCAAAATCTGTTCTTTCATCCAAGCAAACATTTCATTTGGAAAAAAAAGATTAAATTAATTAAAAAATAGAAACACTTTGAAAATTCCAAAAGCCAAAATCAAATGGTTTAGAGTGAATGTCACTTTGACCCAGCAACTTAACCCTAAGCTGTTTGAATGACAAACTATTTTGTATTTTTAAAAACTCTTAGATCTGGCTTAACAAGAAGCTATGCATTCATCTTTCTTTCTTTGGTTTTGTTTGGTTTTGTTTTGTTTATATCCAACATATCATTTAGCTAGGAGACAGGACAGTATTTTTATTACAGGAATGATGTCCAAAAGTCCTAAAATTCTCTTATCATTTAGCTCTATCAGAGATATTTTATTTTTTGCTTTTTAGTTTTGAAGAAGCCAAAATAAAAAGGAAGACAATAAATATAGTGGTCTCACAGAGATTTTTGTCCAGCATAATATATGTTTAACAGCTTGGGGTTTTTAGTCTTTTCAATTTTAAAAATTGAATTAAAAAATCCCAGGAATACTGAGTGCACATAATTATATTCATGCAGTCCTATAGGGAAAATCTATAGGGAAAATCACAGGTAAGTAAAGTTTTGCTATGGTAATTGCAGTGTCTCCCACTTTCAGCATACTTTGTTCTAGGAGCTTACTGACAGTCATACACATAGGGATAGCTCAGCATGTCTTAAACACTTTCCAGTGACTCTTAAACCAATTGGTTTACTTCCTAAATTAAACAAACCCTCAATTTCAATTTTCCTTAATTCACCACAATGTGATTTGCCACAGTTTAGGAGCTGTCACGCTAACCTCTGAGCTGTGCTAGCATTCAATACAGTGAGATAATCTAGAGGGGTTCTGAAAGCGGTAAAGCTGCTGCAAGGAACAACTTTTCCCAGCTAAGTTATTCCCAGAACAAATCAGCCTTTACATAGTAATTCAGTGCATACTGAGGAGACAAGCCTCACTTAAATCATTAGCAATGATCTAAACACAAACTGAGATACAATTACTAATTTATTACTCATTAATATTTAATAATGTCTTAATTATAATTGAGGTAAATTATTTTTCATTGAATCTCACACAGGTTTGTAAAGTTCAGGCATTTTTCTTCTCTTGGAGCTCTTATGGTAGTATCCTTTGGACAATGCATACTCCGTTGCTTAAACGTAAGATTGTTCTGAAGACATATCCTCATCCAGTTCAAAAGTAACTATTATAAAATGCATTGTTGAGTCATGAAAATGTGCTTATTTTCTGTAAGCCCCACGCTGTAAGCTGGTGTTCATTGATTTGCTTGTGCACCTGTGTGTATTACTAAGATGTGACGATGTTACGCTGGGCTGAGCAGCTCAGAACGGCAGAAACCTTCCCTAGGGAAACTGAGTCAGCATTAAAGGAGGAAAACCATAATCATACATTTTCCTTAGGCAGCATCCCTAACTACACAAAATAAGATATTAATGTTATTAAAATCACAGTGTAGTAGCTCACCTAAATGTTTCACCTAAAAAATCACTTTCCATAACTAAACCCACCATCTCAGTAATGGTCTCATTTTTGTAACTCCATTTGCATTTGTTTGCAATTCCTGACCTGTGGGCCTATGATGATCATACTCCAAAGTAGCACTTTGACAATCCAAGCTGTCGTCAAGGTCAAACAATGTTTTTCATTTGCCCTTCTAAAGCAGCATTTGGAAAGCTGTCAATTATATGTTTTATCAGTTACTTCAAACCTAGTCTGACACACTCATTTCTATCTGAGTAAATTAACCTCCTTAATTCCTGATAAGCATAATTAGTATGTTAAGATTTTTTGCACTGCACAACTGCATTTTAATATCTGTGTGATCAAGAGGACATTGTAAACAAAACATGTTCTTTTGATATATAAATGAATGGATTTCATGATTTAGCTCCCTTTATAAGTCTGAAATATTCAAACACTAGAAAACAGAACACTAAACAGAATTTTAACTTGAAGTGGTTTCTCAGTAGTAATTCTCTTTTCAGCTGTCGCTGTTGAAATAATGTAGTAGTATAAACTCTTTTTGCTGTACTACTAAAGATAAACAACTACAGACAAAAAAACCCCAAAATATGTGATGCTTATCCTTCCTAGGCTTTAAATAAATTTGTTTTGGTAACAGCAAAAAATGAAAAATTAAATCCCTACTCCCTCAAACCTTGGAAAACATATCACTCCCTTTGTTTAGTGCTTCCTTTTGAGAAACACTTTTATGCTGATTTTGTAAGTAAATGAACTTTAGGATATGAAATTTTAGGACATAAAATGAAAATAATGTATTATCAAAAATATGTGCATTAGAATCATAACAAGATAAAATACAGCAAGCAAATGAAAGCTTCCTTCAGATTTATTTCTGGAAATTTTCCATTGGCAGAGCCATAAATAGGAGAAGGACGGATATTATAGCTCTAGCTTTTTTAGATTTTTTTTAAGGTGGGCTTTCTTGCTTCTGGTAGGTCAGGAGTCTCTTGTGGAAACAAAAACATTTTTTTAAATGTTCAACTTGTTAGTGGCCTAAAATTCAGCTAAATATTAATTAATTCAAGTAAAACGATCCTCTTCCAAATTAAACTTTATGTAATCAATATACTTTACTCTGCTAATAGAGAAAACTTTAAAATGTCCTCCTGTTACACCTCAGTATTTGATGGGCACAACGGGTATTTTAAGAAAACACTTTTTGTACTAAAACTCGCTTTGAGATATGCAGTATATGCCTGGAAACCTGAGCCAAAATGATACATGCCTGAGAAACTATAGTCATAGTAATAGGCCAGTTTATTCTGGCTTTTAATTTCTCTGAGAGACAAAAATGTAGACTAATTAAAAGAATCTTAAATTACTTTTCACTCATGACATTAACCTTCTTTCCTACACAGATACAAATCTCTCACAGGCATATAGAGGATCACTAGCCTTCTCAAAAAAATATTGTCCAATAACTGAAGAACAAATGTAAAAAGTCAAAAGTCTGCCCAATTTTCTGACTGAAACTAGAAAACAGCTTTGAGTTCAGGATAATCAGATCCCTTTCAATGCCTAGAGGCAAGAAAGAGCTCTGACAAGAAAAGTTCTAAATAACAAAGTCAATGGAAGATAGGATGGATCCTCCAAAATGGGAGCAAATCAATTATAAAGTAATCCATTCCTAGGATAAAACATCACAGAGTTACTATTTCAGATTTATAAAAAAAGTCACTAGCTTTTTTTTTTTTTTTTTTTTTTTCCTAACAAGGACTAAGACCAGAGTATAGCTTTTTTGTTGTTTTTTTCCAAGTGACTTAAAATCAGTCTCAAGATGCTCCAGCTTGAAACTCCTGACAATATGGAAAACATATTCCTATCCAGGGACACAAGTCAGTGGGCTGGGAATTACACGAGGATGAGTCCCAGCTAAACCACCTTAGAAGGCAATATTACATGCAACCTTGGAGTTTCTACAGGCAAATAATGAAAGTAAATAAAAATGTTTTCAGTTTTGATTATTTTCTCACAAGTCTGTTGAATAAGAAAATGCAGATTATACTTCAGTTCATATCATAACATTTCCTCTTTAGGTAACTCTTAACCTTAGTATGATAAAATAAACATCATGTTCTCTACAAGAGTTAACCAAATGTTCAACTATAATGTTAGTAGTTTAGTTATGTAGAGTCATGGATAATTGCCATCCATATGAAATTAAAACTTCATCAACTGTGTTGTGCTTGCTTGCATTCCTAAAAGCATTGAAAATAGTGCATTTCAGGACCTTAGAGACTGCAAACTAGTAAAAAGTAATTAGACACTTTAATGTCACTTTGGCTAGAGCATAAAGAAAACCTAGTAATAGGTTCCTATTAGTTTTTGTTTTGCATGGTACATAACCACACAAACACCCCCACAAAGCAAGACCTTGTTTAGTGCAGGGCTTTTGTTCAATTTTGTACAATAGAGAAGCAACCATTAAGAAAGAGTTCATGATAGGTTTAACCACTAGCAGACCTAGTCAGCACTTCCAGAAATTTTTCTATTGTGAAGTTCCTCAGAAATATTTTCATACTTCAATATCACTTGAAAATACACATGAGCTCTGGTGAACTTTTCAGTGAGCTTAGCACAGTAATTGTAACTTTGTTGTAGGGACAGTGCTTTTGACAGTAAGATCTTCTCCTCTGGACAGGTGCACACTGCATTTGCCTCATCTTGTGATTTAAACCACTGGTGTTCTATCTGCTCTCACAGAGAATAACATCATCTTCAAATGACTAGTAAGTGTCCAGAGAACTGTGTCCCAATCACTAATAGACAAAGGAGACACCTAAAACACTCATGTAGAAAAGCTGTGGGCTGTAGAAGTCTAAAAAAGCATACACTAAAAAGAAAAGTTAAATCTAACACTATGCCTGACTGGTCGCATCTGAAAGGAAGGCCCTGCTAGAAAAACAAGTTGTAATTTTTTTCTAGTATAAGTCTCATTGCTGTTAAGTACTCAGAATAAAACCCACTGCTGAGCTGAAAACATTATGGTCTTTTTTATACAGTGTTTATCAAACTCATAATGATGCTCTTCTTTATAAGCAAATATTACAGTAAAATGCAGAAGCAAGGATGAGTGTAGATTTATCCTTAGGCAGTCCTCACTGTAGGCAGATTCAAAAGTGTGAAAAGTGTCTAGTTTTCCCTCTGTCAGAATACGCTTATGATATTAATGTTATTAAATTTAAAGGTACTTTAAAATACTAACACTGAATGTTTTTAATTATTAAAATATAAATATTCACATTAAAAGATTAAATAAAAATTATCCAAGTATATTTAATGTAGCAGCTAGAAATATGCATAGTCTACAATATATGTATCAATCTCCATGACTGATACCATCAATCATAAAATGATATATAAGATAATTTTCTAATGTGTTAATTCTATCTAATAAAGTTGTCATTCAAAATTATTTTAAGAGACATAAATAAAATTTCCCCAAAGAAGGCTCCCAGTAATTTTGGATCAGGCACCCTGCAGCTTCATGTGGTAATAATAATTATTGTTAATAATATACCCATAAAAATAAGAATGAAAAATGAGAACTTTTGTAAGATTTTTAGAACCAAAAGTTCTGAAAAGAAGATCTCTTCCTTCATCAGTTCATGGCAGAACATCTGAATGAACTGGTTTCCACTGCTTCCCGTTTATAGAGTTTTATCCTACTTCCTTCTCGGTCCTAATTTCAGTTGCTTATCACACACACAAGTCTAGCACCATGACTAAGACATTTCTGAGTTCAACATGTATGCAAATTTTTATATACAGAATATGATATTGTACTAGTACTACATTGCAAAGTCATATCTTCAGAAGTTGTTTAATACCAGGAAATTTCAGGAGTACCCAATAACTGGAAAATGTGGGTAGAGATAGTGAGATAGAGATGGAGATGATAGATAGAGATAGAGATAGAGATAGAGATAGAGATAGAGATAGAGATAGAGATAGAGATAGAGATAGAGATAGAGATAGAGATAGAGATAGAGATAGAGATAGAAAATGTGGTTTAGATATAGCACAAAAATGATTTAAAGGATGACTGGAAAACTGTGTTTTCTTACAGACTATCCTTATAAACTCCTCAACTTTCCAATATTTTGACTGCCAGAAATTCAGTGGATTAGTTCTAGAAGCAGCTGACATGTTCCACCATCACTGAAAGCAATGCAGCAGATGAGTAGTTGAGCACACCTATGTTCTACTTTTTCTTTCTTCCTCTCATTCCTGCAAATCTACTAATCCAAGTAATGTTTTACATAGTGCTTAGGAAGTGAATGGGGCCAAACTTACCTCACCTCTGCTACATTTTAAAATTATTCCGAGAGAGGAATTCTTTCAGTGCCCCAAAGTCACTTATGACTCATTGGGGTAGAAAGCAAGAGTGGCATCTGAAACTAGATCTCAAGTTTAACTAGTGGGAACAAGAAAAGCAAGGAATCTAATATGCTAGCCTCTGCTGCAAAGATTAAATAATGTCACAATCTTTTTATATCTCATATCTGCACAGCTCATCTCCTCATGCCAGGCAAAGCTCTGCTGATCACTGCCCTTGAGTTCTTCTTGGAGTTCACAGTGGCGAGCAGCACAGCCTCAAAGGGAGATGTGGAGGGTTTCCCTCACAATGGTGCATTCTTCATGACCCACATGTTCTCCAGAGAAGTGAGAAGTCATTTGGGATTACGTCAGGAAAGAGGTAAATAACTAGCTGGGATTCCAATGTCCCAAGTAGTGGGACCCCAACAGTTAATTGTAAAAAAAGAACAGCACCTTTTCCTCTGGTTTTTGAGCTTAGACATTCACTTTCAGATGGAGGTTAAGGGGGTTCTAGGCTCCACATATCGTCTTCTAGAGCCCCATCTTGACCAGCTGGTATCATATCACGGCTTTCCAGACTGAATTATTCGGGCGAGGAGAACCAAGCAGGTTGCTTAACAGAACAGAGGCCTGATGCAGGAAACAGGATTAGCCGCCACTGCTTAAAGTGCCAGACTTTTTCCATGGGCAATTCTGATTTGCCTGATGAATCAGGTATTATTAATTGAGGAAGGGAAGTGGATAAGTTATTGTAGTATCACAGTCAGTCTGTGAGTTGATGAGAATTGGGGTTGCTTAATTCCTAACATGATAAAGACTTTAAAAGTTAATGTGCAGCTTGTACTGAATAATAACAGGAAAATATTATAATGAATAGTTAATCATCACATAATTAAATTTTCAGGATACAAGGGCTACTAAGCAATTAAGCAAATATTCTGTACTTAAGGGCATAATTAAAGGGCCTTCCTGCTTCCTGCATATAACATAATTTCAAAAACTTCACATTTCTCATGATCATTTCTACCAGGAAATACCTGTAAGGCAGAAAACAGATTATGCAGCAACATTTCATTGTTTCCTCAAGCTGTCACAATTGAAAATAATGATATAAACAATCTGCTTAATAATCATTCATAAAAGCAATTGTTTGTTAAGTCTAGCATATTAAGGGTCATTGCGTTATAACGAGATTGCTGAAATAATAGAATGTGATCTTTACAACAGTTTGATACCAGTGAATGATTCATCATATCCTTCCATCGGTAGATAATAAAATCTAACTGACACTCTGCTTTTGAACCTGTTAGCTGTAGAATTTATATGATGGAGTGTTATGAGACTAGATGTTGTCTAAGGACAACAAATATGTATTTTAGGAAAAAAGTCAAGATTTATAGATCAAGGTTTTTTGAATTTAGCATTATTTATGAGAATAAGTTCTAGTTTGGAAATCCACATAATGACTCTTGGGATTCAAAACACCAAAGTCAATTTTCAGTTTTTGATTTTCAGTAATATGAGTAAAAGTAACAGAAAAAGACATTTCAAATTAATTAATTATAAATGTATCAGTTGATTCAGACTCACACTTTCCTTCTTTATCAATTTATCCTGCTGTTTGAAACATTCTTGCCATCATGGCATCATAAACTGCTAGAAGCAACTCAAGGCTTTTGCAAGAATTCAAAAAAAGTAACCACTTCCCATTCTATAGTGTCTTCTGCGTGTCTCTGTTTGTAGAGGCCTTATTAAACGGGTTCAGTAGGATGCTGTGACAGAGGTATTGACTACTCTGTTTACATTAGGGACTCCTTCTTATTCCATTGGTCTCTACAACAATAACATCTATTCCATTTCTCCTACCTATCTTGCCACCCAACCAACCTTCTGTACATTCTCTGAAATACATACATAAAATTTTCCTAAATTCTACAGTGTTGAGAATAATGAAAAATCTAATGTAGTTATGCTCCTTTTTTATGTGCTATCTTTAAAAGAATCGTTTAACTGTATCATGTCAGGAAACACTGGCCACTGAGAAAATGTAGTAATAAAGGGACCAGATTTTCACAGTTACTTTGTTCTATTTCTGACTGACATTTTGATGGATATTTCTTTGGGTTTCCTCCTGGAAGGCAGGTAGGGCATAGTTATTCTAATTTTAATGTGTGAAGTGGAAAATCAAAAGTCACACAAAGAAAGAATTTCTTCATTATTCCTCGTCAAAATCTTATGAACTCACTGAGTCATCAGATTACTTTGCTATTTATCCTACCAGAACAGTTTATTTGGATGTCAGGAAAATCATATCTAAATCCCAGTCTACACTTTCTTACAGAGAATTGGTTGCACAGTTCTTCCCACCTACTCATAGTCTACTGCAACCTTCAAAAAAATCCCAAAACACAACAACCAAAAAAAACCAAACCAAACCAAAAGAAACCAAAACAAAACCAAACCACAAAACCCCAAACAAGCGAAAAACAAACAAACAAAAAAACACCTACTCCAAAAAAAAAGCCACCTCCACACTCCAGCTACCTCTATAATAGCAACATTGTAAATCTGCTAGTGCTTTCCTGTCTCTCACTTTCTCTCTGGTTAAACACTCATGTCATCACTAGGATACACCATCTCATCTCTTCATGAAGACAGCTGCCAAGATCTAAGCTGCTGAGATAGCAATGACACCAAAAAAACCCAGGCAAAAACAAAATAAAAACAAGATATACTTTTCTGGGGCTGATCTCCAAGTTCAAATCAGTGCAAAGTTACATGCACTGGTGTTCAGCCTCAAGAAGAAAATTTAGCGGTAGACAGAAGCTATGTGTTATTGACATAAATTGATTTCATTTTAAATCTTTCTTAGGATCTTCTACAGTACACATTAGCATTTAACAGTCTACCAGTGTTTTTATGAACAGAATGCTAATGCGACAGCACACCTACCTTCACTCCTTCATAATTTTCTGCATAAGAATCCTTACAAAGCAGAATAAATTTTATAGCAACACAGCATTTGAAAATTTCTTGGAGGAGTTCTATTTGAAACTATTACGCAAATTCCTTGCTTACTCAAAACCAGCACAAGCATATTGATTTAATGGAGGTGCTTTTCATTAGTCAGCTGGACATCTTTCTGTTAGGACACAAAAACCCTTTAAACAGCACATTTTCTGGGAAATTTTTGCTTCTTCAGAAATTGTTCTGTTGGTGTTATCCAAGTAATCTATGCAAAGGATGTTAGGCTATTCTAAAAAATTGGCTAAAAATTTGAGATCAATATATTGAAAAAGCTAAAATTGAGGGTTTCTTTTCATAAAATATTTCTTGAACTTCACTTTCTTAACATTTCTGTCAGGTCATTCATTTCCCAGGAGCCCACTCATACTCCTAGATATATTTTTCTTGAGCCTATAAATTCTGAAATTGTACAGCTTTCAGGGAACTGTGTGTGCTTGGAATCTGAACAGCTAGTTCAGTTAAGAATTAAAAAACAAATATACCGCAATCCTTTTTGAATTCCTTTAAAATCTACAGTGGAAGGTAATGTACGGTCAAGGCTTGCAGAAAGCCCTGTACATCAGCTATTGGACTCCAGTATCAAATAAGAACCTTAGAAGCATTTTTTCTGCCTATGAAGAATTTATTCCATAATTAACAAAATAAAACCAAGAAGAAAGAAGAATATTTGTGTCACTTATTTGTGTCACAACAACCTATTGTGATAGGCTCAGTCCCTCTATAATCCATTGGATTTTAACAAAAAGGTGATAGTAGTGTGGTATTACAAACTGATCCTTGGATACTCTTCTATACCTGTCATTCATTTTTCCTGACAATAAAGAATCTACAAAATAGTAACTTAAATGAGTGATATGGATACTCCTAAAAAAATTATTTTCATGGATGTATATTTTGTCAGTTGAAGAATCTGATTTCTGTATTTGAACAAAAACAAACATTAAACCTTGATATACTCTGTAAACCCCTCATTTTCTTTAGTCAGTCTTAGCTATACACCTAAATGTCAAAATATTCATGATTTTGTGCAATATTCAACATCACCGATTTAATACATCACCAGTATTAAAGGATTTGCAAATCTATTGCACACATGAATCTTAAAATCAATGAAGAGCAGGTAAATTTATGTAGGAATAAGATAGCACAGGGTGCTTTAAATTCTCCACCACCTGAAGTCTGTATACTAAAGAAGGTGTAATTTCTAAAGCCTTTTCCAACCACAGATACTACCAGAAATCATCATATTTGAAGTAAGCACATGAACAAGATTGGAATGAAGTGTGAATTATAAACAAAAGTGTAAGGATGCCAAAACCTCCCTTCCTTCCTTTTATCTCTCCAGAGAGACCTGGAAGGCTGACTGAAGTCACTGCCACTGCTCCAACTAACAGAAGAAGTGTCTAAGTGTTAAGTACCCGAATAATAAAAAGAAGGAAGAAAAAATTCACAATGGTGTTTTTTTCTCCTTTTTTCCCTTGCTCTTGTGTATCACCTTGATGTTGTATAAACATATTTTTTATTCAGTGATCAAGAAATTCTGAGCTTTTGAGTTGCAAAAAAGCCAGGGGATTCCTATTCACAGAATTTCATTTGTCTTTGTATCTGCAGTTTTTGTCTCAGAAATACAATACCAAAAGTCTGAAATATGAGCAGGAGTAACAGCAGCAATAACATAGCCAAAACATAGACTTCTTGGGCATCTTTGTGAAAAAATGTCAATTGAACAAGATACTAGCACTAGTTGTCTTATGATGCAGAGTTCACTTCTGATTATATACTATTCCATAAGCAAAATCAACATATGTTCAAGTATGTTTGAATTTTGTTCTCCCAATTATTTCTTCTCCAGGTGTATGATTTGGAATTTCTCTATTTTTCACTCCTGAGTTTCCATCCAAGATATTTGCTAAATACTGCCAACATGCTTTTAGATAAAATTGAGAGTTTCCTTTATAAGAAGTATTGCCCATCCTTGTCTTGTAACTAACTTGGAGTAAATATTGAAGGAATTTAATATTTACCTAATGCCAGTTTTAATGCTGGCATACACTATTTTGGAAATATAACCTAAGGATAATTTATCAAATGAAATTTTCAAAGGAAGAGGAATTTTCAAAGAGATACTTTCTAATCCTGGTTGATAATGTTGTTAGTTTATGATTCTGAAAAGTTTAATATAATTTATGCCAGACCACAGAGCTTGCCTAGCTTCTTTGATATTATTTTTTGCTTTCAATGATATAACAAAAAAGATTAGGTCCAAATAATATTCATAAGTCTTCTCACATTAGGGATATAACTATTCAGTAAAGCATAATATAAATGCATATGGGTTTTTTTTCTAGTTCATATTTGTATAAGTTTCCCTTTCTGATGCTCACTTTAATTATATGTAATGTAGAGTCATGAGTGTGATTATTATTGGAATATAGATTCTAGTCTGGTACCATTACCAAAAAGACTGTCACAGTCCTTGGATACCTGAACAAGGGAAATATTAATTAACATTGATCAATTTTTTTTCCATTTATTTTTAGTGGTACCAAGTTTGCAAATGGTTTAAAAAGAGTAATGAAAAAAAAACTGGAGGAAGTTCAGAAACAAGGATCTGGAATGATATATGGGCTGTAAAACATGATATTAATACCCATTCAACAAAATTCACCCCAAAATCTGTGTAGCTGATCACATTGTAATTAAGAAGTTAATTAATCACCCCTGATTTATAGCTTAATATAATCAGATGCAATGCTTGATAGTGAAAGTTGGGTAGATTCTTACAAAGGATTGAAAATTTTTTTTTTGAGTCATGGTAAATATCTAGTAGAATTTTAAGTGGTCATTTAACCTTTCATTTTTAACCTTTGTTAAAAATGGTTATTGAGATTTTTGAATTCTTGGGAACTTGTTTTATTCAGTTTAGTTTCCAAATGCAGGTTCATTAGGTCTGATAGCAGTGGATTGGGGTCCTAGGAGCTCTGTTTGCATTCATGACCTTACTATTCCTCTGGACTTCTAGTCTGTGTCTCTGCAGAAAGACTGTGAAATCAGTTCCCTGAGACATAATTTTACAGCTCTGCTAATGACGAATGGCCACAGAAAACTGATGCCTTAGTTTTGTATTCCCCTTCACATGCAAGCATGTTCTGCTTGAAAATATTCCTAGTTTGGATTGCTCATCATAGTTTCTTTTGGGCCTACCACTACTTTTCCTTGTCAAGGAGAGCTAATCTAGCCTCATAATTGAATACGCTTGTTACACTACTTTTACTGTTAGTCTAAACATCCTCAAGCAGAATCTCAGTATCCTCTTGCACCCTTTTGCTTTTAACAAATAAAAAGATGTATCAAAATAATTTTAAAATTTATTCAGTTCCAGTTCACTGAATGATAGCTGCTTTTTTATGTTTACAGACTTGGAAGAATTTTCTATCATATTGTAATAAAGGCAATTACAGTCTCTTTGTATAAGAATCTGGAGGTTAACATCTGCAATTGGCAGTTACTGAAAGGAGAGAAGAACACAAAATATGCTTGCAGAGAGAGTTAAGTGGTTCTCTTATATGCAGAGCAAATAGAAAGAGCCATATATTAAGCAGTTTTAATAATGCAAGTACATCAACTTCCAGATTTAGAGGCCTGGCTTTGAAATACTAAAGTGTACAGACTTTTTTTTTGTAAAATGAAGCATTCCAGAATAACAAAGGTGATTTTCATCAAGCATTGAGTTGCAGGCACAAGAAAACTGAGAACCTTGCATCTGACTTAGTACTGAATGAAAGCATTTACCAGGCAGAATTTTTTGCAGGGACAAGAAGAACTGTCAAATGCAATCAGAAATTGGTCTTTTAAATTAAGAACTGTAAAATGCTATAATTATCTGAAAGAAATGGCAAGCTTGGGCTTGATGTTATTACTGACCAAAAGTAGTCTCAGATGTTTTGAAACTTTGTTCTTATTCTGAAATCTTAGAGATTTATTATTTGAAACTATTATTTTTCTGTATCTGTCTCAGTTCTTGTTAGACTATTGTGTTAAATGAATTCTAGATTACTTGCAAATTCTTTTATTGCCACAAAAGCTAAAATCAGGCTTTATATATAAAATCTCAAACCAATCCACCCCCAAATTTATGTTTAAAAATTATCCTTTTTGTTTACTTTCATTTTTCTCTTGTTTTTTTGGTCTCATAAATGAATATACAGATAGCCCTAATGCAATCAAAATTAGAAATCGTAATATGCTGTATAATTTGGGGAAGTAATGTTCTATCATTTTAACACATTTGTCATCAACAGAACATGTTAATTTATTTTTTTTTTTGGAGGGCAGGGATTCTGCTGCTGTGCAAGCCTTCTTGCATATATGTTGGCTTTGGAGAAAAGACAGATAAAAAGTACAATGCTGAAATTGAAAGATTCCTCTCTCCAAGACACCAAAGCTCTGCAGCAATCAAGCACCATCATCTATTTCAGAGTGAGTAGTAGGAAGCTGGACTCAGTCCAAGGCACCCTTGAAGGTCAAAACTGAGAGCCCCCTGATCTTAAACTTCAGAGCTCTAGAGCTCTGGAAAGCAGATCAGACCTGGATTTCCCACTGCACAACTTCCAGTGGACTCCTTCAATCTTTTTTCCTGCTTCCAGAAACTGCAGAATTCTGTCCTCAGTCTCTTTGCAGCCTATATTTTAAGTAAAGTCAGTCATTTTCACAAGCACAGAAGATCTTTCTTCTGCATAAGGAGAAAATAACATTATATGAACAAGAAGACAGGCTCTACTAGCACCCCCTCAGCTTGGAATATTTTGATACTCAAAAGATAATCACTTGATCTAATCAAAGACTAGTTCTTTTGGAGGCAAGCCTTCATTAAAAAATGTTTGGATACTTTTTTGTTTTAACCTATCAAAATTCTCTTTAAAGAGTCATAGAAGCATAAGACCTTATAAATTAGGTAGTTCCAGCCATCCTGTCATGGATAGGGATACTTTCCACTAGACCAGTTTCCTCAAAGCCCCATCCAACCTGGCCTTGAACAGTTCCAGGGATGGGGCGTCCACAACTTCTCTGGGCACCCTGTTCCAGTGCGTCAATACACTCATAGTGAAGAATTTCTTCTAACAATTTCTAATAAAAACCCACCCTCTTTCAATGTAAAGCCATTTCCCCTTGCCTATTACTACACACCCTTGTCAAAAGTCCCTCCCTAGCTCTCTTGTAGGCCTTTTAAGTGCAGGAAGGCTGCAGCGAGGCCACCCCAGAGCCTTTTCTTCTCCAGAGTGAGTGATCCCAGCTTTCTCAGCCTGTCTTCACACGAGAGGTGCTCCAGCTCTCTGGTCATCTTTGTGGCCTCCTCTGGACTTAAGCTGGTCTGTGTCCTTGGGGCCCCAGAACTAAACAAACTACTCCATGTTGAGTCCATCCATCAAATTCATGTCTCTACAGTTGAAAGACAAGGATGTCATGCTGGACAGTATCAAACGTTTTGCACAAATCCAGGGGGATGATGTCAGTTGCACTTCCCTTATCTACCAATGCTGTAACCTCATCATAGTAGGTGACCAAAGTTTTCAGGAGTTATTTGCCCCTAGTGAAGCCATGTTGGCCGTTACCAATCACGTTATATACCACATGTTCCTGTAGCAGACCCCCACTATAATATTGCTTGTCCCTGCTCTCATTTTAATCCTGACTCATAAACTCTTGGCCAATTCCTCTTCCATCCACAGGTAGAGCTCCTTGCACTCCAGCTGGTCATGGACATGGAGGGCAATATCACCTCCTCATCTATGTTGCTTGTCCTTCCTTGTATCCTTTCACTCTAAGAATCTAGTCTTAGGAGCAATCTCACCATGTCTCCACAATATTAATAAGATTGAAGCCCTGCAGGCATGCACATCTTTAATTTCTGGTTTTTGCTATGTGCTTTGCATAGAGGCATTTAAATTGGGGCCTCAGTGAAGCTGACTTAGTGGCTGCAATTCCTTTGTACTGTTCTTCAGGTGGTTTTCTGCTGACTTGTGACCTCTCTCTGCAACCTCTGTGCATCTGTTGCTGGCCCTGGCATCCAGCTATTAGGAACAGGACAGATTGAGGAGTAGGGCAGATTGTTCCTTCCCCGGCCATTTTAGTTTAAAGCCTTCTCTACCATCTTGGCCAGCTTACGACCAAATCATCTCCTTCTCTGACAGATGGACCCCATCAGCTCCCAGTAAACCACATTTTTTAAAGTGAGTGGCATGGTCTAAGTAGAAAAATCCCTGTCTGTGGCTCCAGGTCTGTAACTGTTTGTTGATTCTACAGATTTCACTGGCCTTTTCAAACCCTTTCTCTTTGGGAGGACTGAGGAAAAACTAACCTGTGCTCCAGATTCCCTCACTGCCACTCCCAGAGCTCTGTAATCCTTCTTTATACTCCTCAGTCTGTACTGCTGGTGCCCAAATGAACAGCAAAAAACAGTCAGCGGACTGAGAGAAAGAAGTTTTATTGCCAGCCAACAGATCAAATGTCAATGTCTGCTTTTCCCTTTCCTCAACTAGAAAGCATAGTGGACACTGAACCAAGGGTAAATATTTCTGAATGTTGAGACAGACAGCATTTAGAGTTGCAGGCTTGCACTTAACAAATTTATTTCTGGCTGTGTTTACATCAGTTAAATAAATAAAGTAAATAAAGAAATATTTCAATATGCAATAAATTATTTACATGTCATAAATAATTAATATGTCTTGCCCAGTGTAAAAATGAGATGTTTCAGTACTAACTGGGAAGTTAAAACAAGCTGCTAGCCTCTGCTCGGAAACATTAGAAGGACCACGAAGAAGCACACCCTTGGCTGAGACACAGGCATCTGGCAGACTGCCAGGTAGGAGGTGTAAAGCATTATCACCCACACGGTCCAACGACAGAAACAATTCCTCCCACTTTCTACACTGTGCCTTAGGCTCTGACAGCACAAGATAAACCTTGGTTAAAGGCAAAATTTCAGCAAAATTACTGTAACTTCATGCAGACAAACTCAAGGTGGCACATCTATGCTTTACCTTATGCATGCAATTTAACAATCTGTTTAGCATCACTCCACAATGCAGCTCATTTCCTGAATCAAGAACCAGAATCATGACAGCAGTAACTGATTTCAGCTACCAGACCTGGAAATCTTAGCAAAGCAAGTAATTTGATCTGATTTTCTTTCTGTCCTATGTTTCTATGATTTATCACATAAACTACTCAAACAACACTCTGTAAAATTCGTTAGACACAGGCATAATGCTGTTTTGGTGAAAATAAAAGACAAATGAAAGGAGCAAAAATATCAGAAATTAGCATGCCTTTTAACACCAGTATTCTGCCCAAGGTTTTATTTGTTCAAGCCTTTTGCTCTACATACTCATTTCTCCTAATCCAAGTTCTAGAAAAAAACAACTTCATGTTTTTACCTTTTTTTTTGTAGTCATTAAGGAATAATATCATATGTGATCCTACAAGGCAGGTGAGTTGAGCTCAAGTAGTGTGTGCTTCTCTATGATGAATAAGAAGGGATTCAATAGAGTTAGCTCAGATGCAGACATGTATACCATAGGCATGTAATCGTACCTAAAAATTCTCATGATATTCCTCTGAATGTGTCAGACATGCACAAGGTCCGGGTAAGAAATGCAGAAATACAACTATTTCTTAACTATCAAAAATACCACCTCTGTGCAGTGTCCCTGGGTTTTGGGTGTAGAAGGAAATCAGGACAGAAATTTAGTTCCAAGCTAAATGTAATGTTTCCTTTTCATTCAATTCTAATTGTTCGGCACAGTCAAGAGATGGGTGTTACTCCAGAGAACAAAGAGGATAGTTTGCATTATTTTACTACTGAAGTAGGCTGAAGCTTCTGACACAGGAGCTATCATATGTGGATTTTTGGAACCCAGCTTTGAAGTAGCTGATGGTTTACAGTTACTAACTATAGATAGCTTGCTGGAGAAGTAACGGGCAGAAGAGGAGAGAATGATTTGGCATGAAGCTCAGCAGTTCTGCTTGATTTATCTTCCTAGTCAGGGTGAGCTTACAAATTCAGCTTCAAAAAGCCATTTGCTTCATTCGTTGCTTCCTCCATCCCATACTCCCCAATTTCATTTTACATCAGTGATGTTCAGATCTGGAAGGGACAATCACCGTATGCAAATTCAGCACAATATATAACATCCATTCTTTTTAACAGCAAAGTGCTTTTTTGTCCCTTAGAAAAATCTTTCTCCAATTCATATGTGTTTGTTGTGTATCTTACTCCAACCTAACCCAAGTCCAACCAAAAAGTTTGGATTTTTTCCTGGCATTTTTTAAAATTTCAAATATTTCTTAATGTTTTTATTATCTATCTTTCTAGCAGAAAAAAAACCCCCAACCTTACAAGTATTCTGTGTATAATCATCCTCATAGAACAAGCACTAAAAGTATCTTGACACATTCCACTCAGGGGGTTATTTCCATCTTTGCTATATTTTTACTTCAGAACAGCTCCAGTGAATCTCAAATTTCTAATTTGATAGTTATTTAGCTAGCTTTTTTAATATGATGAACTATAATTTTAATTGATATTTTATTTAAAGAATCGACATGATGCAGCAAAGAAGTGACTGCAAAAATTATTCCTTAAGTAATTAAAATATTTATTTACTCTCAGAGTTGTATCTTTCTCTTACAATAACAGCAAGAATCATCATTCTTATTGTTGTTTGCTTTTTAATACTCTCAGTAACAATGTAGTGTCTTTAAAGAAATGAAACAAGAATTTTCCTCAAATTACCCATTAGTAGAATTTTTAATTGATTTGGTCCTTATCTATATTTCTCCACTGAAATTTCTCAGTATTACACAGCTCATTCTAGCAATATTAGTCAAGAAAGTCCCACAAATTAAGAATGATGGCTTTTTTTCAACTTAGTTTACCACACCATGATTAAATGTCAGCCTCATTAGTATAGGAGTATTTTCACTGTTTCAATTATTGCAGCATCAGTGCAGATTGATAGGGGAAGGAGATCACTGTAGACAACAATTAAATTTCATCTGTATGATCTGCATAAAAATCAACAGTTCTGGTATAATAGAATGAAGCTATAATAATAATTATTAATGGATTCATACATAAAAATACAAGGACCAAGACAACTTTTAATTCACAATCTGAGTTTCTATGCATGCCAGCTGAAAAAAAAATATGTGTGTGCTGTTCTTCTTGCAATTACATTTTAATTCGGAAGTTGTTGAAATATGTAGAATCACTGAGACATCATGAAGATGAAATCACTTTTTCACAGGAACAGCAGAGTCATTGCTATGCTGCCTTGATGGAGAGATGCTTGTCCAATATTTGCTAGTGGATGAGGAACTGCTACGCAATGATTGAAGCTTATACAACAAATCACAATTATCTGTCATTAATATTTCATTGCAGCCACTGACTGCAAGTGGATTTGGACACGAGCTCCCTCTTACATATAAAACCCAAACTCTTACAGTAAAAAGGAGGCAAAACTGTAACAGCAGTAAATCTGAAACTAAATAATTTAATTAACACATTTGTGAGCAGAATTAAGGTATTATTTCAAAAGTAACTTAACTGAACGTGAACCTGAATTTCAAAGACATGTGCTTGTTTCTGTTCCTTTGTTATTTAAAAATAAACATCATTGTTTTGACCTGGCTAAACATTTCAGTGAAATGAAGAAGTTGTTCCTCTTATAGCATTAAAAATTCTTGTGTATAGAGCTTTGATCTTTTGTGTTTTATTATTTTTAGGTGCATCTGAATAAATGCATAATGATTCTACGACCATTTGTTTTCTAGATTCAATATTTTCATGGAATGCTCATCAAATTAATTTTAAATTTGCCTCTAAGCTCCGTCGTACTTTCATTTCCCTAATTTGAAGCTAGACTTTGTTGGTCTAGCCTATCCCTCAAGATACCGTTGGAGATTCTCATATTTAGTAAGTATATCAAATATGTATGTCAGGAAATCTGGAATGATGATCACACTGAAAATCAGCCATTTTCTCTCAGTAATTTAAGAGCTAAATCTATTTCATACTTCATATTTATGTCATATTTCATAGTTATTAAAGGTCCTATTTTGATTGATCCTTTTTCCCTTGTCTCATTGGTATAGTGGCATTTCATTATTCCCTCTAATTCACCAGCTGAATCATATTCAGAATCAAATTGGGAGTCCTTGAATCATGCATCTGAAACCTGAAAAAAAAAAAAGATTATATCTTTTTATAGAATGTTTTTAAGCTGATTAATCTACTTTGAACAGGATAGGTGCACTCAGAATTTGGGCATACAACAAGCCTACAAGATAAAATTACCCTAAAAAGCTTTTGGGTTATATTTGGTAGAACGTCTGCAAGAAATTCTACTTTAGGGTCTTGGTAGCAAATGAAACATTTATTCAAATACTGAATAAGTCCCAAGGCTACAGTGAAGGTAAGATTGTGCCTTCATATTTGTTTCTTTTTCATTCCAACGAACTAAGAGCTTTTTTTTATTTCCCACAATGAAATGAGCAAAAACGTACCATGTGAGGGATAAAAATTTAGGACAGAGAAGGAGATTTTATTTCTTAAGAGCTTTGTTTTAGTTTTTAGAAGAAGAATAATACAACTCAATGTTCTTTGTTGCATAGAGCATAAAAAGTCATGCGCAATATCTCATGGTGTTTCCTAAAACTGAAAACATGTTAATTGCTTGTGAATGAAAGACTTTTATTTTTTAGTGTTGTGTATTTTAATAGGCCTGCATTTTGGTAAGAGTTTTTGTTTTTATTGGCTTAGAGAATACTGTAAATGGAATTTTTAAATCCTATATACTGTTTTTTATCTAAGTTAACTGCATTCTTCTTTCATATAGAAAACAAAACATTTTCAAATGAAAAAAGATAAAGTCCTTGTCCTAGGGTGACTATGATGCCCATATCCCCACGTTGTCTGTTCTGTGTTCTGTACCTTTAAGACTGGTTCTGAGAGTGAGCAGGGAAAGAAGAAGCGCGCAGTTTGTTTTGAGAAACAAACTCACTCCTCTGAATCTGCTCTCGTCCTTGGGACTGTGTGGTTTTTTTCTTCCTTCGTCAGATGCACGGAGGGCAGCCAGAGAGAGTTGTTTTTTTTTTTCCCTTTGTTAGTCTAGCTAGCTGAGGCAAAGAAGCTTTCCTGGACTTTTTTTTTTTTTTCTTTGAGACTGTTTAAATCTGCTCTAGACTGAAAAACCCAGAGGAGCACCGGGATCTTGCACCCGTGGCCCACTGGGCCGGGACTCGGCATCTTCCAGCACTGAAGCGACTGGGATTGATAAACAGACTCCTGGCACAGACTCTCAGTTTTGCCATCTCTCTTCGGAGCAGCGAGAGGTTTTATTGTTTCATATTATTATTGTTGTTATTATTATTATTGTTATTCATTCTTTATACTTGTGGGCATTTTGTTTGTTAAATAAATAGAGTTTTTTCCACTCTTCTTTGAGGGAGTTCTTTCCCCGGACCTGCTGGGGGGAGGGGCTGTTTGGATTTGCTTTTCAGAGAAAACCCCATTCAGAAATTTCCTCCCAAATTTGCCCTAAACCAAGACAGTCCTTTTTCAAGATTTTATCATGAGTGTTCCCATACCTGTGGGTGAAAATGCAGTGGCTGTTTCAGAGCACTAGTACATTCATTTGCTGGAAGTCAGATATGTGTTAGTGTTTCCTGACCATATTTCATCTCAGTACGAGAGTTAAAAGGAGAATCTGCCTGCATTTTGCCTCAAAAAAAAAAAAAGCACAAAAACTAAAAACAACAACAACAACAACAAAAACAAACAAAATCCCCAAAACAAACCCAAAAAACAGAACAACCCATCCCCCAAAAAAGAAAACCAACCAAACAACCAAACACACAAAAAACCCCAAACCAGGAAACAAACAAAAAAACCCCGAAACATTTTCCCCAATGCTTTCCATTAATACTATCCTCCAAATTCAAAATAAAATCCCAACCACACCCATAAAGAAATCAATACACAGATCAAGGCTGTTATGTTTAATTTCTTTAGAACAGTGGAAAATAAAACTAGGGGTAAAAAAAATGATCAAACTTCATGATAAATTTTTACCCTGATTACCACTTGTTTCACCCCCAAAAAATTGGCACATACAAATTGTTTTTGATAGTCAAATTATGCAGCAAACAACTACACATCCATGAAAAAGAGCACACAGTGTTTATCTGTTGAAATCCTACATGTTCCCAAAACACTAAAAAATAAAGAGATCTATAACAATAGAATATATCACTGTAGATTTCTACATTCCTCTTGCATAATACTTCAAAGTAAATTTCTTCAGCTAAACTGCTGCAGAGACATTTAATACATCCTCAAAATACTGAAAGGGGCAAAGAAAATGCCTACAATGCTGTCCAGAAATTGGATGTGTCCAAGACCTTGGTAACGATTAGGGTGCCCCACTTCATCACAGGACATCAGATTCTAATGTCCTCATCTGAATAATGTGATTTAAATGAAACTAGAATTACATATGGCTTTTCATTTGTATTGTTCAATTGTTAACTCATGAAAGACTATCACTATAATTAGATGAATTAACTGACCCTGAACCAGTACTACAGGAGCCTGTTTTGATACTTGAACTAGAAATGGTTTATTTTATCCTCCTACTGGGCTTTCCTATCCTATACTCTACAATTAAACTTATGATACTGGGCTAATGAGAAGATCTGGAAGGTCTTTTCCACATTTCATGTAGCTGAATATAATCTGCAACATAACTTTGCCAGCTCATATGCAGCTTTTGGAACAATGTGGATTCCTTTCTTTCGCTTGGCTCATACATAATAGATAGAGATGAAGTTTGTGCCATGGAGGACACTGAAAGTAACTGCAGGATGTAGAGCACTGACTGCTGAAAGGCTTTTGGTCAACAAAGCCCAATATAGCAAACGAGGACAATTAGGATTTTCAGTTCTATTTCAGATGGTTAAAATACAGAAACTTTAGAAAGCATTTCTTCTCATATTTTAAGGCTATGACGGACCAACAGTCTTGGCGTTCAGTGCTCCCCACCTGTAATGGCTTCTGTCTGAGACTGCAAGCAGGACTGAATGAGATACATCTATTAAATCCTGTTTTTTGATTTCTTCAGATATGTAAGTAACATAATAAAAAACCTGCCACTATCTGAATTTTACCTAATAATGTCTTTTAATAAATGCAATTATATTCCTGAGCCATTTCATCTTCCAACATTAACTTTTATTGGCCTGTATGTAGCCAACAAAAGCATTAATCAAATGTAATTTAGGAAAACTGGGGTCTCTATTTTAGTATGATATATAAGTGGAACCCATGGCAATTTATTACATAGGATATATAAAAAATGTGTTTCTGTGCACATGAACAATTACCTGCAAGCCACATCACCATAATAGCTCCATGTTCTTTTCCATTCCACTTGCTTTTGCTCCACAAAGTTGTAGCTCCTTAATATATCCCTGCTCCAGCTTTTCCATGTTCCATAAAACATATCTCAATGTACACACCTTCCTCTTTTCCCCTCTAACTAGAACTGGACCAGCTGCAGTGTCTCTAATGGCTACGGGAGACCCTGTTGAGTGGTTTGAGTAGCAGGTGCTGCCTGATCAGAAGGGTGGGATTTTATGTCCTCTTTGACCCATTTTATTTTGGCACAAAGGTCTCTGTAAAGTTCAGAGTGGTAGGGTGCCCACAGACTATTGTCTTTGGTGATCAGATCAGTCTTCTGCTTGTGGAAAGACAGTCCATAAATCTCTCTAATGAGATCACTTGAAAATTTATTTCCGGGATTGCTGTGTAATACCACTGAGTTTGTTAAGAAGTTATCCCTGTGTGGGCTGAGGAGATTTGTATGATGGATATGCTTCAAAAGAAGAGATGCAGCAGCAGTGAGATGCACAAACACTGAGAGCATTCTTGGGGCTGAAATTCCACTGTATCAGAGGCAGGTAGAACACTGCCAACTCAGCTGTCCTGTCTGTTACAGCATGGAAACACATTTAATAGGTGTTGATAACTTGGACTTGGCCTGCCAGTTCATTAGTTCACATTCAGTAATAGAAAATCTATTGCCCATGGCAAAGAAAAATAAATTTTACATTATAGAAGATCTATAGCCATGTAGGTGGCTTGATTTTATGAACCCTTATTGCCCTGCAGCAAGTGACACAACTCAGCATGCTGCACTGCATTACTTGAAGGAAGATACTCCTCTATTTGCTGCCCAGGAACCCACACAGACCCTTATAATTTCTTTGAGTCTCTGTTTTCCAGTCAATCTGCACCACTGATATGATTTGCACCAATGATATGCATTTTATATAACAAACTGAGGATGTGTTGGAGAAACACATAGCAGGAAAAACCATTTTAGTGTTGCTTACAAGCAGGGAAAAGATAAAATTAGTCAACATTTACCTCTCAATCTCTGTGTCTAGCACTTCTAAAACCATGAGTAAGCTTTCACCTGTATCTGCACCCACCTGACTCACTATTTTTTAAAATAATACTGATTTTATCTCATTTGCCTTTTCTGCTAGAGTAACACCAACAATACTGGATATTATTTTTTTAGCTAAACTTTTCTGCAAACAAGTTTTTTCCCCACTGATTCAGCAAACTTTCATGCACAGACAAATTTTGACTTTAATTATTCCATTATGTGGAAACATAAATAAACCATGTACTTTTAGAAAATGATAAAAATCAAACCTAACATTTCCCTAGTGAAGACATGAACAAATATCTAATACTTTTCTTAAAACACATTTATTGAGAGACTGGATTTTTTTCTTGCTGTGCCTCTGTTTATGTGTGATTGTGCATTTTAACTACTGAGGATACATAATTATAATGTATTATAGGCTGTCAGTAGACAGTCAGTAGACAGAAATTGTAACCTCTAGTCTAGTAAATGTCCATAAAAAAAAAGTACTACTACCATCTGAACCAAATTTTAACACTTTATTGAGACAAGTATGAAGAAAAAAAAGCCAACTATCTTGAGATACATGTGGCTCTGCTGAAGATATGGTATCCATAAAGCAATATTCACTTTTAAGGGAAATATATGTAACAAACACCCACAAGACAGAAATAAATATATTTATAAAGACTTTGGACAAGATCGCCATAATTTTTGTCTTCCAAAACTATTCCACCTTATGTATCTTCCTTTTTAATTACTATACAAATATTTTTTCTCCAAATTCTGAAACATTTCTCATTTTTATGTGGGCTTTTTCAGGATGGTACATCAAATAACATGTCAAAGCAAAGCATTTCAGGAACTTTAATAAATCTTCAAACAATATAAACAATAAAAATGGTACTGTGGAGGATACTAGGGATGGCTGTCTGTACTTCATCTTTATGATACCTTATTTACACTATCTTAGCTACAACATTGTATTAAGTCAGCTCCAGGGTGCTCCAGATCTCTTATAAATGGGAAATACTTTTTTTTCTGGAGTGAAGGCAGTCTTTTTCTTAATGATTAATCATTGAAATGGTCCATAGAGAATGAAATAGGAGATTCATACCAAACTTCCATTTTTAAAAACACAGAGTAAGAAACCTTACCAAAGAAGCTGTGAAAGCAATTTTATCTTACAACTTAGACATAAAATTTCAATAGTCTAGACTTTTATCTGTAATTTGCTTATGAAAAATATATAAAATTTCTTGAAAGAGAAAATTTTCATGCTGCTGCATGAATTATCTTTCATGGAATATAACTATGAAAATATTTGACTTTTGTCATTGCATGTGAATTATGAACTATATGGAGCTATACCAGTCTCTTCATCAGAACAACTTATTTTCTCTCTCCTTTTCCCATAGATGATTCAGTAAACTCTCTCTAGTGACCTAGCCTGCTCAAAAGTCTGGAGCAGAGCTGGTAGTTTTTTACTGGATTAGTTGTTGACCCTGGAGAAAACTAATCCATTCACACACTTTAAATCAAATCAGGATCAAAGCAATTTATTGATTTACTAATGTCATGTTATTAATCAGCAAACACGATGCTCAGGATCAGGATAAGAAACACAACAAAACACACAATATTAGACACATGTATACATACCTTCAGGTTTCTAAATTCCATTTATATCTCATTCCAAGAAGCTCCAACCCGACCCACCTGTCCCCAGTGAGATAAGCCCCAGCTGTGAGGTTCAGATGCTCACCCCAGGAGTGGGTCCTGCTTGTGCACACCACTTTTGTGGGATAAGTAGGTGCCCTGATCTTTTGGTGCTCTTTGTTGTACTCTTCACCCACTGACTCAGGTCCTGGTGAGAAAGCACTTCACCCTGGTGGGATTGCTGACCTATTACCCCTGTAGCAAGTTTTTTTCTGCTGTGTCAGAAATCTCTTTGCAATCCTCTTGCTGCTTAATTTTGCTGGTGATTGCCTTCCTTTAGTGTGACCAGTGCAAGGCAAAGGCCCTTATGGACAGTTTTGAGTGCCCCCAACCCCTCACAGACAAGCACACAGAGCTTATTCCCACTTTCTAATCTTACCATCTGTGGTTGTAGAAGTCTTTTTGTCAAACGACAGGCATGTGACACCCTCACGATATTTGAATCAAAGTCTAAGGGAGAGCATTTCCAGCTAAAGCTGGGAAAAGAGAAGGGTATCAAATACAACAGTCTCAACAATCATTCAATAAAAATCTTAGGTGCTTTAACTACATGCTGTTTGCATCTCTATACTGACACTTTGCAGGGTATCTAAAACCTGCTCTTATGGCAGGAAAAGAGAAGGCAACCAGGAAGGTTATTAACACAAAGGAGTACAACTAATTTGCAAGTCCTCAAGATCTAGGAAAAACATACAAGTCATAAAGGATAGCAATCGTACAATGAAGTGATGAAATTATTAACTTTTGGCTGTCTATCACCTAAAGTGAATCTCAAGCTCCAGGTGCCCAGGAGCTTTCTCCAAGGGCCCAGGCAGAGGACTGAGGTACTCCAACAAGACTGTTACTAACACAGACTGCAGCACAGCTCTAACATTACTGCATTTCAGAATAGAATCCAAAGTAATGCCTGTTGTGAGCTGAGAGGAGCCAGCTAACAAGAAAACACTTGGTTAAAATGTGAGTGGCAAGGCAGTGGAAGAAATAATCACAGCCAATATGCAATAGAAGTCACAAATCCCTAGAAAAATTGAATTCACTGAAGGGCACAAAAATCAGGGAGGCAATTATTCAATTGAAGGGTGTGACCTGACCAAGTGTTAGGTGAACATAAGAATAGAGGAGGTATTGAAGATATTGAATAATGCCTGTGAATTAGGTAAGTAATGGTTTCCAAGACAAATTTAGATCTAATGCAAGGTTCATTAGAGTCTTCGAGGCCTCCTGTCCTCCCTTTTCCATTCCCTCCCTCTCTCATCCTTGTTTCTACCTTATCCTCAGTGTATTTATGATATTACCTTAAAATCTAAAGAATTATAGCTTTGGACAATGAGACAATTAGACAATTACAGTATCAATAGACCCCATCTAAGGTAAACCTAGGCTGAACCATTCTGAAATTGAAAAATGAAGCCAAAACTAATAGAAAAATGTACTTTTTAATTCTTTGCATGAACCTAAGATGTCTGTTGGCTGGTTATACAAGAAACAGACTGTGAACATTGTCTTTTATATATGGTGACTTCTGACCTACATTCACCTATAGCTTTCCCCTAACTTATACAGTATCTTCAAGTTCTTGTAATTTGAATTGAAGGATCCAGTTGCTTTTCTGTTGTCAGCAGCTTGAGCAAATTATCTTAGAGGATCAGATCCTCTCACTTTGTACTTGCTTTGTTAAATAAATCTTCACTAGAATTTCAGTTTTTCATGGCAGAAAATAAGTATTTTGAGATATAAAAAGGCTCAGAGTTCATTAAGAAAATTCTAGAACATATTTGATAAATAAAGGCTTCTATATGTCAGAAATACTTAAGGAATTTCTTCTGACAGATTTATGGACCAGCTTGGTAGGGAGTTATTTCCTGGAGAAAATGAGAACAAATGTTGACTAACCTACTTTACAACTAAAACTGATCCCGCATTTCAGGTCCTCAGAGGCTGACAACGGGCCGAAATAGCATGGAAATTACCTCTTTACTTCCCTGAAATTTTCCTGATAATTCATATTACACAGCAACTTTAACTTTCAGTAATAGCAACAATAATTAAAATAATATCAATGTTATTAAATTTTGTTATAATAATGATTGTTTTTCCTTAAGTGTTGTTGGGGGATACTGACAATTTGAACTAGTGAAATATCTAGAAAGAACTGGCATTTTAATGAAACCACTTACAGCTATAAATCTAGTGCTCTTATGCTTTATACAATAAGTACAAGTACCCAGTAGTACTGTGATACTTAAGGGTCTGTCATAACTTCCATTGTAAATCCAGTTTTTCAAGGATTAAAAGTCAGAAGAAAGAATCTACTTTCTTCTTCCTAAGATTTGGCACTGCAGATTCATCTTATGAATGGATTTCTTTAGTGTCAGATATCTTGTGCATCCTGACCTATATCAACTTCAAACATTGTGTTTGAAGTCTAATAAGGAAAAAAAAATTGAAAAATTAAATTCCATCCTCAAAATTGTTTTCTGAATATGTTTGTGAGGAATGCAAACAGGAAGACCGAGAATCAATCATACTGTGTTACTGTAGCAACACCTAGTAGCTTGGGAAATAGACCCATATATGAAAACATAATTTGGACTACTTGATTTTAATCCAGGTCTTAGTATTTTTCCTTTATTTTTTCTGTCTTATATTTCTCTTATTTACTTCTCTTCTGCTATCTAATCCAGACCATCAGAATCACAAAGGATCCAGAAGTAGAAACAACAGTAGGTTTTATTCATTCTGAATTCAAGTTAGGCATCAAAGTTTAAGCTAAGTCTCCACATTTGTCGGAGGACAGACTCAACACAAGAAAAATTTCTTTAAAGATTCATATTTGGGACAGGTTACTGAAACTATCTTATTCAAATGTGCTGTTCTAACCAGGGTCAAAATAAAACAAGGACAGTATTTGGAGCACTTTAGCATTTTTCAATTATTTGAAGATAGTAAATTTTAAAAAAACTCAGTTTATATGTTATCCCCAAATTCATATCTCAGAATATCTTTTTTCTTTTTCTTAATTTGCTCTCTCTTGGAAGCATTCAACAATCAAATTTTAATGAACAAAATAGAAAAAGAAATTATGCATCAAACCAGCAGTTTTGTGATACTGATTTCTGTGCTGTATAAAATGATCTGAATTATCTGAAAAATTACTAATTGAATTGATGTTGTCAGCAAATGTTTAATGTTTTGCCTAAACAGCAATTTTTATAGAAATTGACTATTTCCTGTAAGGTCAAGAAAGGCTTGGCTGAGAGGCAGCTGTTTTTAAACAGCAGCATCAATCAGTACTCACCTAGCTGACCCAGGAGGATTATAATTCTCACAAAGTCTGTTTCAGACTGAAATTTGAGGTTTGGCCTCCTGAATCCCAGGGACAGTCCAGACCAAGGATCACTGGATCTAATGGACAGCAAACAAAAATATTCAAGAGGTCTTATTTCATCATGGGGATGAGGTAGATGCCCTATTGATGCCTTAAGTTTTAGCTTTCATGTTTTTCAGATTCTGTGCTGCCTAGGTGTGTAGTTCTGAGCCTCATATTAAGTGTTAGTAAGCTCTCTTCACAGAGTAGGTACACAAAAGAAATCCTTTTCCTGCTGAAGACCAAGGACGATGAATACAAATTTCAGGCCCAACAGCATAAACAATGGTGGACTGAAGAGAGAAAACAAGAAGGATGAGACCTCGCAACCTGAAGCTGTAATTGGATAATTAAACTCCAATATGCAAATGGACCAAAACTTATGAAAGTGTGAGACCTCATGACTGGGTGTCCCTTCGGCCATTTTGGGTCCATCTTGGGTGTAGCCCAGGCCAGGCTCTTGTCCTGCCCAAGGTGTACTCTAAAGGCCTTTCAAAAAATACCTATTTCATTCTCTAGCTCTGTCCAGTCTCTGTTTCAGGTCAGACTTCCCAAAGCATCACTACTAGATCTTAAAATTTTCCAGTTAACCTTCATGAGATATTTTTCTTTATGTTTGATACTCATCATCAGTTCTCTTCATGTAAATATATCCAAGATAATATGTTATAAAATATTAAAAATAATTATAATTTTAAAAGTATTTCTGAAGGATTATTTAATTTCAACTTCAAAGAAAAACAGACCAAAATTATATAAGCTAAAATACATTCATGAAATGAGATATGTAGATACGAATTCTACATACATATGCACATTAATTTAGATATAAACACCTGTTTAGGTATGTTTACATGCATGCATTTGATAATGTTTTTCACTTCTGCAGTGTCTAGTTAGGTAAATTCAATTAAGAAGCTTATTCTTCTGGTATTTTAAGCAACCTTTTCAGAGCTCTACTGTTATACCCATGTGTGAGTTGGGAAGAATGAGAGGAAGAGGTGGGGGAGGATGAGACTGACTGCTTTGGAAAGATTCCTGTTGGACTAAAGTAAATGGATCAAACACCATCTTTCTTAATTGATTTAGACAGTCCTTTCTTATGTGGGCAGTCTGCAGGACTTTAATAGACTATTATTCATTAATTTAATGAGGAGTTCTTCAGGAGTAAAATACTAAATGTAAGGCAACTGGAAAAAATATGAGGAATAAAGGTGTTTAGATCAGGTCTGAGGAGCTGTCTCCACTGATGTTTTATCACATTCAGCTTAATGAAAGAGTCAAAAAAGCAGCTCTGAGAAATGGGATCACAAAACTATATCTTGACCATTGTCTAAATGGCCAAAACTTGTCTTTGAAAGCATTTGAAATACGTCTACTTGCCTCACTTTGGTAACTGCTTATGTTTTTTCTCCTGTGTTTTTAAAAGAAATGACAATGATAATATTTAGAAACACATAAATGAGCACAGTAGGTTTTGTGGCAAAGCCAAGGTTCTTTCTTGGCATTGAAAATTTCACTCCTAATATATAGTGATAAGGGTAAAGTTCAGATAAGCTACCAGCTATAGATAACAAAAATGGATGTTCTACAACCATTCTTGGCTGTGGTTTTTAGTGAGTGCTTGTGAATAACATCTGTGATGGTTGTAAGAACATTTTTCGCTCTTATATCTTCTGTGCAATCTATGTAGGGCTTTTTCCCCATTTAGGGGAGAGATATGTATTTTTTCTTGTCTTTTCTAGAACAAGGAGATACATTGGAAGTTCAAAATACTAGCCAATCTTGTTTGTCACAGGAGGTATAATAATATATATAAAGTATAAAAATATTGATGTTTTCTGTCTTCATGTTCTTAGCATAGTCACATAGCCTTAAGTTCCTGACATAAATGAGGTAAAACAGGAGAATATCATAGAGGTACTTTCAGTGTTGTCTAACTTCTCACAGATATAAAAAAAAATAAAAATAAAAGCCCCATACGTTTCGAAGAGAAAACAGGTACTTAGAATTTTCATGTTAAGACATGCACGGGAAGTCTTTAGAATCATGCTTAAACAAAATTGGCTCAATCCCTTTTAGATTATGTAGGAAGAAAACATACTTCTACTACAAAACCAGGTTGTGACCATTTTTTGAATAATCAGGATTGGTCCAAGCTATAAACTTTGTATAAACACAGACTTTCATGAAGAAATCAGCTCATCACATTAGTTTCATTTCTTCAAATATGAAATAAAATGTGATTTAGTATGCATGCAAAATGTGAAAAAAACCTCCAGTGAAAACTGTCTGCTTTTCAGAGCTTCAGTTATAACATAGTTTTAGTGAGAGAGTTAGGAGGAATCAATTCTGTAGGGACATGGGAGCAAAAATGTTGTTGCTCCACTCTTATCTTTTTCTCTAAACTCACTAATAGTGCTAGAGAAATTAAACTTACTCTTTTCTGAATCATGTTAGTATTACTGTCTCTAAGAACTGGTAAGAAAAAGGTGTGGTGATGGAAAGCCTCCAGCATCAGATGTATGACCACGTTACAAAAGAAAGAGGATATCTCCAGAGAGACAGTGACAGGGTGTGCACCCTCTGTATTATGACAGATTTTTTGCATCCCCAGGGGCAATATATCTCACTTCAGCTCCTGCCAAAGTAGTGCTCATGCCCCAGTCCTTATGCAAGATTTAGACAACAAACCACCATCTGTCCTGTAGCTTATGTGTAATACCACTTAGCTAGGATATTAGATTACTATTCAGTTAGTTATTTGTTTTTAGGTAGATATCCTCTCCAAATATATTTCTTTTTGCAGTTTTCAGGAAAGGATAAAGGTACTCAAAATATCAAGTCTGTAATACTAATGAACTGTGCATGTGCCTACAACAGAGCCTTCATCCCAATGTGCTACAACAGCTCCTTTTTTTAATGCTGGTTTTATTTCAGAAGAATCATTCTGAATGTCTTGTTGTCTCAAGATTTTTTTGGGAAAACACCTGAGTTCCTTACTTTCAGAATTGTTATACTGATTGAATAAATGAGGGACTTTGTGTTGTTCTAAAAGTGGCTATCACAAACCATCATCTTACTTCTAGTGGAACAGTCTGACCAGCAAACCCATTAAAACTGTAATATTAATTTTTACCAGACTATTTCAAAATTTAGCCATTTAAACTAGCATTACAGACTTGAAAATTATTTATTAATTATTTTGATTGTTTAACTTAAATTTAATTTATTAAATTGAAAACTTACACTGGTTAAACTAGTGCACATTACATTTTAATAAATAAAAAATAAAAGTAGGATTCATGCCCCTTCCTTTAAAAGCTTTCTCGAAGGCACTGCAATTGATAATTCACCTGTGACAGATAAAATAAAGATCTTCATGACCATATAGGGAGTCTAACATCTATGACTTCAAAGGGAAAATTCTGTCTTCTTGTGTTGCTTCTATTATTCTCTGTTCTGCAGAGGCTACTGCAGTTCTGGTGCTGCATAATCATATTTCTCTCCTCTCCTAACAGGGCTCTTTCACTCCTTCTTAGTATCTTGGCAAGACTGTCTCCTCATTGTTTCCTGCCTCCCCATGCCATCTCTTTTCTTGAGGAGTTCCTTCATAGCTCCCAAAATATTCTTTTCATTAAGGATGTTCTCAGGGAGCAAAGGCACAGCTCTGATCAAATCAAAGGCTCTGGAGTAATCAGGCAGCCAGGGAATCCCTGGCGATTGCAGAAATGAAGTAAAGCACTTCCCCTGTGCTTGCAGAGGTAAAGTCACAAACAAAACTTTTGCTATGTACTGTATGGATATATGTTATAGCACGTGTTATTAACTTATATGACCCTTAGTTTCCTGGGAGGAAAAAAAAAAAAAAAAGGTTATCTATTCAGGTGAAGCACGCCATGCAGCACAATATGCAGACAAACAGCTACACACACTTGACAACCTCTGTATAAAAAGGCAATGTTTGATATAATAAAACCACAGTAAGTATTCCCAGAGTGATTAGGTGCTGGCAGAGGACTCTAGACATGGCAAGAAAATGGACAAATACACACACAAATTAAAAATATTGGAGAAACATAGAACATAATATCTTCAGAGATCTATTTTGCTGTGCATGTAGAAAAATAGGAGAAAAGATTCTGCCCCATAGAAGCGACAGTTCAGAATCTTGACCACAAAAACAAAGGGCTGAACTTGATTCAAAAAAGGTGAATTTGGAACTATTCCCATGTGTCTGCATTCAGAGACACAGTACCTCAGAACAACAGGATCAAAAATACCTTAAATATACTTCTTCAAACTGCCTGTCACAATGGTGGTGTCACAACATTTCTAATCTCTGGCAGGGCTTTGCTGACATTCTGGACAGGATGCAGTGTTAAACCACCACTTCTTGTCCTATCTCCACTGGATACGAAGACAGTTCCCTCCCTCTGAAAATGATCTCCTTTTAATTTGGCATGCTTATATTGAAGTAGATAAGCTAGATAGATTAAAGTAATATATTTAACAGGAGTGGGTGAAGGACCATAACTGTATCTTTTCCATATGCCAGCTATGCTAAAGAAAGAATTTTGCACATTAGAGAGCATAAAATCATTGTGCACACAACTGTTATCAACAGTCAGGGTTTCTCTGTACCTCCCTTAAGTATTACTGTTTTCCACTGTAGCAAGAGTAAAAGTAAAGCTGAGATTTCGGTTGTTGTGAGAAAATGTTCTGGCAGCAACTGCTGTTATTCCACTAATTCAGTGTAAAAAGGTAGCCATGATCATGATGACACCAAAAATTATACTAGAGAAAATGTTTTGAAAAATGTTACATAGTCAGAAAAGAGGCCATCCAACTAATTTTAGAGCATTATGGAATACATAATTAAGAAGCTTTTCCATATGATAAAAGCTCATCATTCTGGCATTCATCTGTTGGAATCATTGCTAGAATGTTACTTAACCCGCATTTTAGAACAGAATTTCACAGTAATAAGTACTTCCTTCTTCCTGGGTCTTCTTTCTGGATTTGAAAGAGGAATATTCAAAGCACAGATAACAGAATATAATAAAAGTTATTCCCTAGTTTTTAGAGGTCAATTTGCTTTGCAATGCATTGGAAATTATTAATAGAAAGAATAACACAATGGTAACGTGGCATTAAATTAGGCCATTTGTCCAAACACAGCCATTTCATCGATTGTTAGATACATAACTACTTTGTACAAATTTCTGTAGCAGATGTTGAAAGCCAATATTAAAAAAAAAAGGAAGAGAAAGAATGAAATTGAAACAGAATTTTCTTCTGACCTAAGATTCTTTCATTCATTGTGTTCTCATACAACGAACACTCCTACAACCACTATTTAATTAATGACATTTTGGTCTCTCAGTACCTAACTCTGTGCAGGAATTTACAGGAATACTCATATGCTCTCTCCTCCTTCTGTGATTGTGCAATTAAATTGAAATCAAATTTTTGAAAGGGTTCAGCTTTGAAACCTGGTTCTGTACAGCACTTGGACAAGTACCTTGAACTAATCCCCAAGACACAGGGTATGGATTAAGACTTCCTCTAGATCAAGAACAGCCTTAAAGAGAGGCTCCAGAGAAAATTTATAGGTCATTCATAATGATTATTCCAGGGCTGCACACAAGGTGTACTTCTTAGAGAGCAAGATGTATTCTCTCAGGAAAGAAAAAGGCTCAGTAGAAGAGCAGTGAATACTTGTGCTTGGGCCACTTGCGGTGTTACATCGCCACATTGTAGGTGACAACCTAAAAGTGTCCCATCTATCTATTGGTGATATCACATGAACAAAGGTGTTAACCACAACCTTGAGACAATTACAACTTTTCATGTCAAAACTAGGATACTGCCTGCCACAAGGCAGATTTTTTTTGGTAAGAAATCCTTTTCCAGCCTTTTACAAGAGTTAATTGGATCTGTCCTGATGTATCTCAGAAACCCACTAGGATCTCCACACCATTTATGCCAAACTGAAGAAGGCACAGTGCTGACATAATCGAGGTGACTCCAAAGTTGTTTTCCACATCTTTTTTCTGATTGACCCAAGAAAAAAGCATGAGAAACTGAATATTGTTTCAGCAATCCACTGTTCATTCTGCCTTTAAAATGTCAATTCAGCCTCAATCCCAAAACAAACCTAGAGCTGGAAATACTATTCTCTATAGCTGAAGGAAATCAGGAGAGTAATTTCCTAGCCATCTACCCATTCACAGTTAGGATGACTGACAGTAGTTTTTTAAAACCTGAAACTATATATATCTAATCTATAACTCTGAATCTGTATGTTTTAAACATGCTATTCATTTACATTTAATCCAAATGAAATCACTAAGCAACTCACAAAAATTTACACTAAGCAATAGTCCACTTGCTGAACCACAACTCTACATTTGAATATCTTAACAAAACATTTCTTAAATATGTCACCCAGATTTCAAGCTTCTGATGTATCTGAAACTCATTTTCAAAGACCTTATCTTTTTATCACACTTTAGTCTTTGAACCAGGGACTTGGCTACCCAGGACATGGAGAAGCTTGAGGTACTCAATGACTTTTTTTCTCAATCTTCACTAGCAAGTGCTCCAGCCACACCATGCCTGTTGCAGAAGGCAGAAGCAGGGACTGGGAGAATGAAGTACTGGTCACTGTAAGATAAGATGGGGTTCAAGATGCATCTTCAGGTCCCAGGGGAACTTGCAGATGAAGGGGATAAAACACTAGAGAATATTCCTGGATATTTGAGATTTTATTCATTGACTCTTCAGTGAAGTTCATACTGATGAAAAATAGGAATCTCCCCCATTTGTGGAGGAACTATGAGCCAATCATTCTTAACTCTGTGCCCAGATAGATCATGGGCCAGATCCTCCTGGAAATTTTATTCAGGCACATGAAAATAAAGAGGTGCTTGGTGACAGAAAAAATGGCTTCACTAAGGATAAATCATGCCTGAAAAATTTGGTGGTCTTCTTTGACAAGCTTAGAACTTTGATGGATAAGACAACAACTGACATATTTCCCTGGACTTGTGCAAAGCATTTGACAGTATCCAACGCAACATTCTTGTCTGTTACTGAAGAGATACGGATTTGATGGTTGGACCCCACCTAGAGTACTATGTTCAGTTCTAGGGCATACAAACAACAAACAGGATATGGACCTGTTGGAATGAGTCCAGAGGAGAGCCATGAAGGTGATCAGAGGACAAGGGGGCAAATATTAAAACGGAAAGACAATAGATTTAGATTAGACAGGAAGAAGAAATTCTCTATTGTGAGGTGATGAGACACTGAAAGGTTGCCCAAAACAGTTGTGGATTCCCCATCCCTGGAAGTGTTTAAGGTCATGTTGGATGGGACTCTGAGCAACCTGGTCTAGTGGAAGGTGCTCCTGGCATGTATAGGGGGTCAGAACTGCATGATCTATAAGGTCCTTTCCAAACCAAACCATTCTATGATTCTATGAGTTTAATCATTTGGATGACAAGTCAACATACTCAAACAGGGAATCTCTAACAAATTTGTATTACTTTTATCCTACCTGTGATGCAAAGATTTTTAAACAAGCAATCTGAATCTTATTATCTAATAATATTTCCATCTTCTATGAGAATCAACCCTCTTTCTGAACATCATGCTTATAGGAAAATGGGTTATACTGTCTGAATTTGCAAGAAAAGTGATTGTTTTCAGTTCAGCTACTGCAGTGTAACATCTGTGCTGAGAAATCTGGTTCTAATATACCCTGTCTTAGTCTTTTTAGAATCATAGTCATTATACCTCAATTTGATTGCCAAGGAGACAGAAGCAGGATAATGAATTAGCTAAAACATTGAGATCAGCAGCCATTAAGAATATTCACACTGGCATGATGGTCTTCCCCTGTGTTTGGTGCAGAAGTCAAAATATATCTGACCTACATTAATAGCTTTACATTAATTTGACTAAATGTGATCACAGAGAGCATAATTCATGCACAGCATAAGCAACTGTCTTTAAAGGGAAATACATTTCATTGAGCTACTCAATCTTCTGTGCTGTGCCCTTGCAATAATTGTGGCACAGTGCTGCCAACTGTCTTATCTGGTAACAGTCTAATACCACTTTCTTTAAAATAGTTTTTAGAAATTTCAACAGAACTAGTACTATGATACCATCACAATATGATATCTTCTCGGGTAATATGTTTGCTATTCCTTATGGTCCTATTTGCATGTAGATTTATACCTGTGGTAAATGAGTTTTGCAAGTTTGCTGTAATTTAGGCGTGTATACACACACACACACATTTTTTTTAATGAAATATTGTTTTCTTTGCCCATGTACCACGTACTTACTAAGTTTCTGATTTAAAGAATAACACAAAGCATTTATAATATTTAATATTAACTGGTAAGATAGTCTTTACTAAAGATTTAATATACACATTTCACCCAGTATGTTCTGAGGACCAAATTTCATATTTTTACATTTGCGTCAAGAGAAACATTTTATTGCAGAATATTTTTTCTGTTTCTGTCAAGAGGTATTTAAAGCATATGCTTAAGGAGTTTGCCTAAAAGAGATTATCTGAAGAATCCATTTGGGGTCAATTGTTTCTTAGTCTAGCTGCCAGCTGACTTTGTTGTAGTTCTCTGAACAATGAGACTTCTCCCAAGGAGGGAAGGGTCGAAAGACAATTCATCATCTTACAGTTGTAGTACAACTGACACATTGAAATAAACCATACCCAATTTAAATAATTGAAGTACCTAAGTATTACTGTATTAGCTAGTTCATGTGTTAAACTGTGTAGTTCTTTTCTCATCAAGCCATTAAGATATAAGTCAGTTTGATTTTATGTTTGCCACTACGTACATCTAATTATGAATTCCTCACATCTTTCTGATGCGCATTTATTGATATCAGATTTTTAGGCAATCGTAAATACTTGGAAAATTTGAACTTAAATATTCAGGAACATTATGTGACTAAGGAGTTTGAAAAAATAGGAGTATTTTTATATTTTAATAAGTCCCTTGCTCTTTCTTTGCAGCCTCACCTTTCAAAATTTTCTCACTCCACTTTAGCAATTCCACATGGATTTTATTTTCTCATTTATTTCTGATTAATTATTTCCAGATTAAATTTTCTGTTCCTTATTCTCATCTCAAAAATAAGTTTTCCTTGGTAAACTTAAGAAAACTCTTCATTGTTACAGATAGAGAACAAGTAGAAAAGGTAATTCTTTTTTCTGTGAAATTAAACTCTGAAACTAGATTTTGTATTAAGGTTATTTCTTCTTACTTAAATAAAATTAACTGCTCTGACAGTTTGCTAGACAACATGAAATTTTGGGAAATTAAGTGAAATAGTAAAAGGCAGTGAAATAAATAATTTTGCAGTGCCTAAAGTACATCATGCTCACGAACTTTTAGAGTAATGACAATCTTTAATAAAACCTTTGCTCCCTCCCACAGATTCCCTAAGGAATAAAGAACACACACAAATAGAGGCAGAAACCCAGAGAAGATAAGTCGTGCCTTTGCTAAAGTAAGCTTTCTTTCCCTAAGGATGGCACAGACCCATACTAACAGACTGAGTTCTTTTGCTTTCTAAGAACTTCTTTCCTCATTGGTAAATTTGGGGTTTTTCTTTTCCTTTTTGTTTTTTTCAGTGCTAGTTATTTCCTTCCAACTATTTTATTCCCAGTTATAGGAGCTTCATGTTAAGAACATTACTCAGATGTTTTTATTTCCATCACTGTCTCCTTTCTTTACAATCTGAGAGTTTTCCAAGTCCAGAGGAGATAAATAACCTCAGTTTCTCAAGTCAATTACATAAGTCCAAAGTTTCATTCATTTCAATAAGTGTAAGCTGATCTGGCAACAAAGGCAAGAGCACAAGAAACTCCCTAGCTTTGGAATGCCGTCATTTGGCATTTGACAAATGTTTTAACTTCAATAAAGAGAACACAGGATTCTGTGGATATATAATTTGTTTTAACATAAAATTCAACATTACTACACCTACATATATATCAGATAAAAACAGAATTTTGTCTCCCAAACAGGAACTTGGTGACATAAAAGACCTTTTAGGGTGAACAACACATTTTCTTTCTAGAGATTAAAACGTCTTGAAAATGATCCCATAAAAACCACAGTTATTCAATATTTGGATCTTTTGTATCAGATCTAGACATAATCTGTTTCAGTCTCATTGGTCTCCTCTTCTTCCAGCTGCTGCTGTTGAAGGCACTCACAGATTCCCAGAGAAGCAACATATATTTGACTTTAGGGCTCCTTGCTTCACAAGGCTGTTGTCAAATTAAAGACACTTGGCAAAGGAATTTATAGGGGTATTAACTGAAATACTGGCCAGCCTTTTGCAAGATAAAATACAGTGGAGGACACATTTTAATTAAACTTCTCCTACAGGAAGATGTCCTCAGGCAGCAAAAGCTGGTCTCCCCCTTGCCTCTCTGGTCCTGGTGATAAAGTGCCAAATCCTGTGCGTACCAAAGGTTGCTGAGCTCCCATGCGTGTAACTGTGAAGGAATATTTTCCCAGTCACTGTCACAGTGACACACCGTATATCTTCTCTGAGTTTGTTCTCAGTTTTAAAACCATGCTACTAAAATTTTCCCAGCAGACATGAAGCCAATCAAGATTCAATCTCCTATTTTGAATTTGCTCCTAGAGCGGGATGGGCAGGGTTAAGAAAAAACATATATTTTTACCACGGTCTAAAGAGTAAATTTTTCTCCTCAGTGACAATATTGGCCTGAGAGAAAAGACATATCTTCCCTTAAGTATTCCCTCACCAAACCCTTCTGCTATATTGACTTGTACTCTAAAACACAGACAGTGTATAATATTAGAGCTCATTTCATAAATATACACAGATTTCCTCTTTGAGCAAGAGATATTGATTGTAATGAAATCTGTAATACAGTAGAAAGGAAGCGTATAAATATACTTAAATATTAATAGTGTAGCAATTACACTATTAATTTGCAGTATCAATTGGAAAATCTACAAACACAGATATTACATATTGTTATTTTCATGTATCCTGTTTTTCATAATCTTTAATGGTTAAACCCAGGAAATTTTAGTTGAGTATATAGTCAGCTATTAAGATGAAAGTTGAAAGTATGAACTACCATTTAAATTATCTACTAAATACGAACCATTAGCCAGATACTGTACCAGGATTTCCTTCTGAGGAATAGAGTAAGCTAAATCCTGTAAATCCTCATACACATATTGGCTATATGTATAAAACACCAAAAACAATTTCAGTGAGAACTCCCCTGCTCAAAACCAAATGGAATTTGATGTCTAAGGATCAAAACTCTATTCTTTAAGTAGACTTTCTCTTTCACTGAGATGATTTCAAAAGTAAGATCCTACGACTCAGGCCAGGAATGCAGATTCTATCTCACCATTCATGCTGTGTAGACAGCTTAAAACTCAGAAGATGCTTGGAGCATATAAGATGAAGCTCAACACCCACAAAACAAATAAATTTATTTGACATTAAACTTGAAAAATATTTTAAACGATATGTTGGAATTCTAGTCACAGTAACTCCCTTGCCACATCAGAATTAAATCTGGGTTTGGGACACTACTGAGAACATACAAGAAATAGTCTCAAAAACTGACTGCACTGAAGTGTGAAAAATCAATTAAAACTTCCAGCCACCTCTGGATATAAACATTTTCCATTAAATAAAATGTTGCTAAAAAAGCTCATACTATAATTACACACTTTAAAAACAATTCATTTTGTTTTAAAAAAGTTAGAAGATAATTTGAAATTTAATAGACACAGAAGATTTTAATTACAAATTTAAACTGGATTAACTGATCTTTAAATATCAAACCCATAAATATTATTTTTAACTCATATTTTTTGCTTTATATCTATGCATCTCCTTGCATACGTAACACATTTGCTTGGACCTGACCAGGTAACCTTAGATAAGTGGATACTCCTTTTGATCTGTTGATCCAAAAATCTGTGACTGCTGCTGTGTAACTGAAGCCTCTTGACAGCTGAACATCACCAGATTTGCAGTACTGTTCTGCAACTTTGGACATAAAGCCACAGTGTGCCCTCACCACTCCTACCCTTCAGCCCTGCCTGTGTTTTGTGGTCTTACTACATCCTCCTTACAGTGGTGTATCAGCTCTGCTGCTTTGTGGACTCCTCTCTTCCTGCTACCTTTGGAACCTTCTTTAGTGAGAGGTAAGGAGTCTGAGTGAATGGATCCCTCGGGAATTCTTCAGTTCAGCGAAGCATCTTCTGGCAGCCAACAGTGATCTCAGATATGCAGTAATAGGGGCAAGGGGCTGTCCAGCCATTCCAGTAATGAGCTGGGAGGACTGCACTAAGGATACCAGTCAAGGTGAAGCAAATTTGGCTGCCACTCCTACTTTTAACAGCTAGATAATTGCTAGTTTGCAATTCCCAAAACTCTGGGAGAGTTTTAATTTTATTTCAACAGGAGAAAATTTACTATAACAACCAAACAACCTAAATCAACTTTATTTTGCAGTAATATCTAAATTACTCAGAACAGTATTTTTATACTGACAGAGCTGCTGAGAGACCTAGCACTCTTTCCCCAAAGCAGATTACAACACAAAAACTAATATCTCACTGGATCAGACCAGAGGGTTCAGAAAGTTTAGTTTCTTGTAGATGACCTTATGCATAGACTGTACTTACTGCATTTATGGAAGTACTAAAATAAGTTTAATCTTTCTAGTTTAATAAACAAATTCTATAAGAATGTGTCAAATTTATACAAACATCTCAGAGACTGGGAATACTAGTCTATAGTGAACCAATAGTGAACCCAACCATATTGCTGAGCATTTTTTGTACTTTTTCTGTTGTGTTTTGTTTTGCTTTGTTTTGCTTTTAAGCAAAATTGTTGGATTTTAAAAAGTGCTAGTTGACTTATTGATCCTGTCATTACACTCCCAGTTGTGGTAGAAATCACACTAAATAACGGTCCACAGAAAATGTTTAGAAGGGAAGTACAAGCAAGTTATCAACTCCGTAGTGAATCACACTCACGGTAAAAATGCCTTCAAACTTAAATTGCAAAAAAATATATTAAGATATTTTAATACACCTTCAAACATTGTTTTTCCCACAGTTAGTATAAAAATTATGGACAACACAATATAATTAACTGACTGAATTAAAGCCAGAAAATTTGACATAATGTTCATTGGGAAAATTACTCACTTTGAATGGAGATTTTTCTTTTCTAAATCATTTATAAAGTGAATAACTAAACAGCACACATGGGAACATGCAGGCATGTGGATTAGTAAGGATGTTTGAACTTCAGGTCTGTAAACTATTGATTTACTCTGATCAGTTCCTTATTTGGCAACCCCAACTAACCTGACATCCCTATACAAGTAAAATATTTATTTTTACTATAAGCAGAGAATAATATGTTATTATTTCAAGTAAGCAACAGAAAGGGGAAGGTTATCTGATGAATACTAGCTGTTATCCTGTTACTGCTAGAAAGTTCATACTAGCTTAGCTCTAGCATTTCTGGATAGGTGATTGCCATGCTTTAGATAGATCGACCTTTTCTTGAAATCCATGTTCCAGTGAATCAGCTGTTACTATATACAAGGAGAACACATCAGACTGTGCTGTAACCAGCTCTCCCTGCTCATCTCTTGTCAGTCTTTTCCTGATAAGTTTGTTGCCACAGAGAGAAATATTTCCGCCAAGGAAGAAAGAAATGAAAGGTCGGAAGAGAATGTCACAAGTGGCAGAACTTCTGCTGGGACTTCATTCTCCTGCCCTGCTTGGGACATCTTCCTGATTCTTCCTACCCCAACGCCAACACAGTCCAGCTTCAGAACAGAAAATCCCATTTATACAACAACAGACCCCAAACACAAAAACCCAGGATAAAAACACAAAAGCCAGGACAAGAAACAGGCCATGAAGATGGGAGTGCAGTAAACAGCTGTGAGGTGTTGATGGTCTGCTTTACCAAGATCAGCACTGGCAAGTGAGGTAATGAGGAGGGATTTTCATGGGTCATTTTATTTTCCATACTCACCTTTTAGGAATGGCAACAGTCAAAGCAGTTGGGTACATGTGACAAGTTTATATGAGACAAAGCCTGGCACTAACAGCATCTGACAGTCTCTAACAGAGTCCTACAGAAAACAGTTACAGGAATTCACCTTTAAGTCGAGAGAAACAACAAAAAAAAATCACAACACTCATCATATATATTTGGACACAGAAATGCTTATTGACTTTATAGAGCTCACACTGTCATGTTCTGTAGGATTTCATTTCCTTGTAGCGGCAAAAGTTTTTTGTAATGAGTCTATTTGGTGAGGCTACAATGCAATCCTATGAAATGTAATGGTTCCTAGACTACCATTGTGTCTTTCCTATCTTAAAGAAGCACATGCCAATGCTTTCTAATTTGAATTAGTAATCACATCCTACACATTACAAACCATCAGATCTCAGCTGCTATCAAGCTGTTCCATGCTGCCAGCTATCCTTGATACCAGATCATCTGATTGTTGCTTGGTGGTTGTTAAGGCAGTCCTGAAAAATCTCATTCATGCAGCGTAAGATTTGTTCAATGCTTTAATTTCCAAGCTATCTGTCTTCCCAAATGAGTGCCACAATGGATTTTTGTGGTACATCAAAAAATTACATCCTTGTTCTGAGTTTTTCAAGAAATTCCCCTTATTTCAGTGTTCACAAATAAGCCGAACCTGACTGTGACAAACTTCAGATAGAAGTCCACCACTGTCATGGGTTGATCCAGGCCAGATGCCATGAAAGCTGCCCTCTCACTTCCCTCTGCAGCTGAACATTTAATGAAAATTTAATGAAGGGCTCATGAGTTAAGGACCAGGAGAGATCACTCATCAAATACCATCAAAGGCAAAACAGGTTTAACTTCAAGATACAAAGTGAATTTATTACTTACAAAATCAGAGCAAGATAATGAGAAGAAAATAAGGCCTTAAAAAGACCTTCCCCCTACCCCTCCCTCCTTCCAGCTCTACCTTCTACATCAGCAGTGCAAGGAGGCAAGGAATGGAGTTATGGTCTGTTCATCACCCATGGCTTTTCCCACTGCTCAGGCAGAGGAGTTGTTCCCCTGTGGCACCGTGGGGTCCCTCCCACAGGAGACAGCTCTTTCTCTGTGACCTTCTCCAACATGGTTCCAACCTCACAAGCAGCAGCTCCTTGTGAACTGCTGCCATGTGAGTCCATCCCCAGGCAAACAGCCCTCCCAAAACTGCTGCAGCGTGGGTCACTGCCATGGGGTACAGTCCTCCAAGGACGGGCTGATCCAGCCTGGGAGCAGGGCCCCTCACACCTTGGGTCTCCAACAGGTTTACAGCCTCCCCTCAGGCATTCACCTGCTCCAGTGTGGGGCTCCTCCATGGGCTGCAGATGGATCTCTGCATCCCCAGGGACCTCCATGGGCTGCAGAGGCACAGCTGCTTCACCATGGGCTGCACCATGGGCTGCACCATGGGCTGCAGACGAATCTTGGCTCCAGTGCCTGGAGCACCTTCTCCCTCTCCTTCACTGACCTTGGTGTCTGCAGAGTTGTTCTCCTCAAATTGTCTCACTCCACTGTTCTCAAGCTGCAGTTATAGCTGCACGGCGACTTTTGTTTGGATTTCTTTTTAAATATGTTATCACAGAGGTGTTACCACCATTTCTAACTGGCCCAGCCTTGGCCAATGGCACGTCCATCTTTGGAGCCATCAGGGATTGGCTCTGCCAGATGCGGAGGCAGATTCCAGCAGCTTCTCACAGAAGCCACCCCTGTGGTCTGCCTGCTCCCAAAAACCAGGCTATGCAAACCCAATACAACTGCACAAACCTGAATTGAAGTTTTGCATACTGTCTGATTTTGTGTTCTCCAGCATTATCAGAGAAGCACCCTTCCATTTCTAAAAGCATTTCTAATTAAATTATACCAAACCATACCCTTATTAGCAGAATCCATATTTCCCTGTAAGAGCATAGTTTCTAATTCAGATGGAGATTTGGCTACACAAAATCTAAAGTGTTATTTAGCTCACTGCAAGACAAAACAAAACATTTTCGTCCTTACTTCATTCATGCTCTGCTGAATATTGGAATCCAAGTGATATTAGGAACACAGGAACACCACTTTTTGTGCCAAAGCTCATCTGCTTTTAATACACCATTTAATCTCATGATCACTCTCACACTGTCTGTTCTGCTTTACCAAAACACTAACAAGCCTATCCTTTCATACCAACATATTCCACTATGGAAATAAAAGAAATAGATTTAGATTTAATACTTTTCTTCCAAATCACACAATTATTAAAGGAAAACAAAAGCACATCTATAACATATAACAGTTAGAATTTTAGATATTCCTTTATAGACGATGGGAAGATTTTTTGAGTTTTAGGTTGTTTCTCTAGTGTGCAGATATTTAAAGTGGGAGGAAGGCTATGTTTACAAACACTTAACCAAAGTATGCCTTTTCCAAAGCATGCCATGAACATTGCAAAATCATGTATGTATTTGACTGAAACTATCAAAGAATTTCATTTCTAGGAAAAAAAACCTGCTCAGATGCAGTGAGGTTTGGAGAGGAGGAGATGTGACTGCATCACTTGGCATGTCCCTTTCACCATCACTGTCAAAGCCAATTTTCATGTTTGCTCTCTTGCTTGACAGTGTCCCAATGTAAACCTTCTAAGAAATATTTCTAAGAGCAGATTCTTGATTTTTTTTTCATATCAATGATTTTTGTTATTAAAATTAGAAATAGTAAAGATAGATTTAGCTTGGTTATTTTTTTTCAAATTAAATCATTGGTAGAGTTAAAAGCCTGAATTTTTAATATTTTCTTATACAACAGAATGGGCAAAAATCTACTTGTCTGTTCCTAATTTACAAAACTAAAATCTTGTGTGGCATGGGCCAGTTAGAAGGTAGGAAATCACATACTTTTTCTGTGAAATGATTGTTTTATTGTAAACCTTTTTTATAAGAAATATAGCAATTTTAAAAAGAAGGCTCATTAAGTCTCTAGAGTGCTGAATGCATGTCTCCACAGAACACAAAGGATAGAAATGAAATGGCCTTTCCTGTGTTGTTGATGAACTTTGTGAGTGCTCAGATTAATAAGACCACATTTTTTCTCAGAAGTCCAATAAAAGACTGAAGTCTGTATGTCTTATTTAAATGAAATTTTGGATTTTCCTGCAGTTTTTCAAGTCAGAAACTCTACCTCAAAACAATATGACAACCTTAAGGTACGGGTATCAAATTAAGATACATATTTATGGTTTTCAGTAAAACTAGACATGACACTCCTATGATGCTTCAGTGTTCACTGAATTGAATTTTAATATTAAGCTGCTTCTTTCCTCCATAAGAATTTTCTAGTTGCATAAGGTGAACTTGTGATCTGATCAAAAGATCAGACTGCCATGGACCACATCTAATATCTATTACAAAATCTAATCAAAATTTAAGGAAATTGGTCAGAGCAGTATATCTTACATAAATTGTTAAGTAAATCTAGTGTAATTTATATCTCAGGGGTGTCATTGAGAAAACAGTTGTGCTTTATAAGTAGAAGTTATATAACAAGGGATGATTCTGTTGTATAAAATTTACTCTGCAGTACAATTTTCTATAATTTTTGTCACACTTAAGAATTACAGTGCAAGGGTTTTATCCACAGTAGCTAACACAGAAGTATTGTGAGCTCCAGTGTTCCCTGCTTGGCCTACCTCTTAGCCTGGGGTAGAGAAGGCTCCAGGGATTCTACAAGAGAGCTGGCAAGGGACTTTTTACAAGGACATGTACTGATAGGACAAGGGGAAATGGCTTTAAAATTGAAACTGAGTGGTAGATTTAGATTATATATTGGGAAAAAATAATATTTCAAAAACCGTGTGGATTATGCCTTAAATAATTTAAATTTTTACATCTTTTTGCAGCTGTGATCCAAAAGGTTCTGGTAGAAGGTGTACAAGCCTATGCTACCACCCCAGCCATAAGTGTGTACATGTCTTGACCTTTCAATTTTCTTGAGAGCCATACCCAATGGATATGATTATTAAAACAAAGAGAAGAAAAGCTTCACTGCACTCTGGCATTTTCAGGGAAAAAAAAAATCCAGCTAATAGAAAGTGCTTGACAATGTTTGCTTTTTGTCTTTTCCCTTGCATGTTCAGCTGAACTTAATCTATTGTTTGCAGTTAGACAAAAGGCAGGACAAATTACATGTTTGCCTACGCCTATTCAAAGAAAGGGAACAAAGGTTTCAGAATCAGCCATAGAAAATGGAGTTATTTTTCTCACTCTTTACAAATATTTAAGTTGTAAGCATTTGAGCTGCAGAAATAACAAGCCTAGCTGAAACTGCCTTTTCTCAAGAAACCTGAAAATACTTTAAAAAAAGACACTTCTTTTCACTTTTCATGCAAATATTTTCAAGAGCAGTTAAGAGAAAGAATTTTTAGACTTTAATTTACAAGACAAGAATCATTTTAAGTATTGCAGTTTTGTGTTTAGGTTCTTTTGATGAAAGAAGGAACAAAGTAGCCAAATCCACAAAAATATTTCTTTTATTTGTAAAACATTTGTTTACTATAAATTCTAATGTATTCCTGGTCCTAAGAAATACCATATGCCACAAATTTATATAATTTTAAATTAAATAAATGCTGTAATTTTATCAGAGAATTCTCACCACTAGTTCAGCTGCCATTTGTATTTGTCTCTGACTTATTGCTATACAACCATATTGCTTTTCGCATCATGTCTTACGTAATTTACTGAGTCCAAAGGACTCACATTCCACTGTACAATATGGACCAGTGAGAATTAATAAATTTCTCCCAGGAGACATTAGCCATTTTTTTAAAAGGGTTTAATTTATTTTCTAGTGCAATAATTTCCACTCTTTTGGGAAACAAAAGATTTTGGCAATGGGGTGGGTGGTAGCCTACTATATCACGAATTGTGTGAAGTCAATGACAGGTTTTGTAAAAGGCATATTTTGGTTAATTTGTACATTTGTAAATGTAACCTGCTCCCAACTTTAGCACATCTGATATCTGTACTGGTTTTGAAATGGAGTTGTGGTGCAGCACTGCCTTTGTTAGTTATACCACATTTCATAGTTGTTGTCCACCTCTGTGGTTCCCTATTTCTGGTTGCATGATATTTTAAGGGAAAATGAAAAATAACATCATTTTTAGAATGAAGTAAAGATCCTTCTTCCTCACAACTGAAAATCAGGCAGCTGCAGGCCAGCATTTTATTCATACAGCTTTCTGTGGACTGCCTGAGCAGCAAGGCAGCTATGGTATTTAGACAAAAAGAAATGGCAACTATCAGCTTTGAGCACTGAAGACACCAAACTATGCTTCATAAATAGGGCTACTCAATAGGGATTTGTTTTAATAATACAAGTACACAGAGCTTGGAAATGGACTGGAAAAAACACTTTTAAAGCATGATTGCTATGCTATTATTCTCTCATTTGCCACCAACTAAACAAAAAAAAATCACTTTGTTAATTGCATAATTATTTAATGATTAACCCTTCCATGTACTCCCACACAGTGGGAGAAGCAGAAGAATATCTCTTATCTAGAGTGAATGTTCAGTTTCATGTAGCCGAAGAGAAAATATTTATCTATTTAGTGCAACCTAGTAAGGGAAAACAAGTGTCAGATTTCATCTGGAAAAATATTTCAAGATAAGCAAATGAGATCTTGGTTGAGAGAATGCCATGAATATCTGAAAGTACATAAATAATTCCAGTCATATGTGTCTGAGAGGAGTCAAGTCATTCCTGTGTTTCTGTAGCAAATTCCACAGCATATGAGTATGTGCATATAGAGAAAAGACTCTTTAGCACTAACCTTTCTTAGATATTTCTGTCTCTATTCTATCAGTTGATGTAAAAAAGCTGTCCTACTAAGAAAGTACACAATGCAGTTCATTGATTTAAAAAAATGGATTTCTAATCTGGTACTAGGGCTCCTCCGCAAGAGTGCAATGGAAAAGTGTTCTTTGGTGACTGACTAAAATAACACAAGAGCAAATGAGTCTTTATCATTTGCATCCTCAGCATTGCATAAAAATTGTCTTTGCAAATAGTCTGAAATTACCAAGTTGCTTTTTCAAACTAGTTGGGGGGTTTGAAATGTATTTTTTAAATCTTTGTTTTGTGACACAAGCTGAATTTGTCACAGCAATATTGGGAAAATGTTATGCTCTTGTGCATGCCTTATGAGCTATTCATCCACTGTATTTTTAAATGAAAAATCTAAAACATTAGCAGAGGTTTATTCATCCTAAAGAATACTTGATCTGTGATGCATAAACTCCAAAAGTTAATGGTTACTTGCTGTGCATTCTTCATGAAGACTGGAAAATGTTAAACTGTCATAAAAATCCCTGCTTTGTACTGTTGGGCAGAAAAGATAGTCAAGCTCAGAGGGGCTGTGTTACCTCCTCCTAGCAGCTATCAGCACCCTTACCTATCCTTTTGCCCTCTGCTAAAATAAAAATCTGATGCTTTTTATAATTCTCTTTGTCACTGATAGCTGAATCTCTCCAAAATGTTGAAGTCAAAAAAAGGTTAATCTCGTAAAATGCCATTTTAGTTACACCCCGCGGTTGTTATTTTGAGAAAATCTATTTAAGATCTTGGAATATTTTTTTCTTTTTGATGACATGACAGGTCCCATTTCTGACATTTTTGTTTACCAGGCACATTTCAGTTAAAATAGATCTTGGTTGAAATCAAAATATTTTTCCAAACTTCTCTCTACACAAAAAGCTAGTTTCTTTTATTTTTTTTCTTTTTTATAACTACAGCAAGAAGTAAAGTAGAAGTTAGCTAAATATTTTATTTCTATATGAAGGAGACAAATAGTAAGAAGTTAAACTGACAAAAGGCAAGGAGTTAGACTACAGGAACAAGAATTAGGGATTCTTTGGTCAGTCTTGTTTTTGCACTCCAAAAATACTGAATTCTTCCCTAATTTGGCAGGCAAGTGCTTTTACCTGATGGAAAGAAAAACTGTTTGGCTGATAATCTGCACCCAGTTAAAGAAAAGCACAGGACTGTGCTGACTGTGATCAGTAAGCAACGAGATGGGCCCTCACCATGCCTGCCTTTCCTATCACATGTGGCCATGCTAAACCATGCTATTCTTGGCACAAAAGCAACACACTAACCCACCCTGCCTAGAAAAAGCATTTAGATACGTGTTGTAAAACAATTCATTTCGAATGAAGGAGAGAAAAACTTTAAGCTTTCTCCATACATATGTTATTTTACTAGAGGATCTTTTGCAACTACCTTCAGTTTTAACTGGAGTTCTAGGAACACTTTGAAAGTCTGGACCACTGTTGCTCATATAACAGCCATAGAAAATTCCTCTAACCACCCTCTAGCTACTACATAATGGCTTGTTTTTTACAGAGAACATAACAAAAGGTATTCCTAAAGGTATGGAGGATGCAAGGATAAATTTTGGGAATGCTAATAACATCACACATAAATTTTTTTCATAATTAATTTATTATAAAAAAGTGTATTTTGAAAGAAATTCTTACAATATCAATAATATATTTTCCAATAAATTTAATTTGAAATATGTGTATTGGAATCTGCTTTTATAAATTAGTACAACCTAAGCTTATCTAACATAAGCTTTGATGGGTTATAAAAGAGATTTGTTTGTGAGTTTCTTTTAATTGGAAAGTGCAACATATTTCACTTTCCTCATTACAGATGTCTGTAGGAACTGGGTTACATTTTCTCAAGTATCTTCCAGAAGCTGTAGCACAAACCTACAAACCTAGCTTTCTTCTTAATTAAAGCTAGGATAGTCAACAGTTTCAGCAACTTCCAGGTTATAGGCCCACCTGATGCTTGCTAGCTATTATTTATGAAACTTCTCTAAGGGCAGTAGTGGGTCTATGCTTCTTAAATTTGTATTCTTCCCCCCTCCTTTTTTTTTTTAATGAAATTCTGATGCACAACAGTCTGAAACTCCCCCATCAGTGTTCCCCATGGACCTTCCTGTGTCTCAGAGAGTTAAGTACACAAATGAGGAGAACAAAATGCAGCATGAATATTGATGTTCTGGCAGTGTGTCTTTCAGCTGGCAGGGCTCTTTTATTTGGGAAGCTGCCAGATATGATCATTTGGAATACAAAACTACTTTATGAGAAAAGTGTGAAATAAACCTAGAATCCACTGGAAAACCCAAAGCTCTTGTTTCTTTATTACAAATATACCTTTACTTTTAGACTTTTAGACTACCAGGATGTCTGCTAGAAACTAAAAAGTAGATACTGCCCAAAACTGAGCAAAATGCTGCAAGCCAACATTGTAGAATAGGGGAAGATGTGCAGAAGCAGATGTAGGGCCTTTGTTTCCTCTCTCTGAGATATTGAACATGTATTAGCAATGTATGTAAGGGATGCCTCAGTATTAATATGTTGTTATTTATCTCTTTCTTTCCCTCCCTTTCTAGGATGTTTTATTTTGGTAAAGAAAAAAACAAGGCTCTCTGCAGACTGTCAGTGTCCAGATGTTTCCTGTGTATTTTCTAAGCTGAACACCTCACATTATCAGTGACTGTGACACATGTAATGTCATTAGACAGGGAATAAACAACTTCAAAACCATCTACAGAGCCCAACATCTAATTAGTCAAACAAGCAGGCTGGGAAATCAGAAACACCAGAGCCAGCTCTATCATGCAGTGTGCTGTGAGAAAAACTTATGCCAAGTGCATCTTTGCTCCAAGCTAGTACTGAAATTATTGCAGGTACAAATAATCATGATCACAGGAGACTCAAAAAATGATGGTCTTGTAATTCTTGGTACAAAAAAAGGACAATATTTTATATGTTATGTCTGTGTATTAGAAAGAAAGGAGAGAAAAATGTTAACTTCTTCAATGGTTAGTGACATGGTACCATTGGGAAAGAGTAAGTGGAGAATGCTAAGGCATATTGGAGGGGAGACTAAAATTTTTTGTCTTGGAAAATTAATATAAGGTGATTGTAAAATATTCACCACAAGTCCTCTTCTGACTGCGGTGGGGCTGGGAAAGAAGAGTAGCTTTCACACAGCCCTTCAGGTTATGTCTATAAAACTTGCCTACATGCATGTTCAACCTGTGACTCTATAAATTACTTGTATTCACCCACTGCCGAAAGTGGGGGAATAGGAAAACCAGAATGAGACTATTATTCTCTGAGGTGCACTAGAAAACAGAGAGGCAATAGGCTGAATGTAGCAATTCCTGCCTGGAGAAAAAGGAAATAATATGATCCAGTTGTAAGTGTTTATACATGTGGCTGTGTTTTCCAGTGAGTCTCCCGGAGATTTTCAAAACTGACCTAGAAGTCTTAAGTAAACTGATCTACTTTGAAGTTAGTTCTGCTTTGAGCAGGTGTCTGGACTTAATGAATACCAGGAGTCTCTGATAACCTGAATTTTCTTGCAATTCTGTGACATCTTATCATGTTCCAGGGATGCTAAATTCCTTAAACTTTTAGCCAGGACTGCATGTCAGAACCGGAATTCATATTTTGGAGGGTGTTTTTCTGACACAACCAATGAAATTACTGTTTTTAAAGGTGAACCAGTTCTTAATGTGCTTACATATTTGATTTAATTTCCCTATATAATATTTTCTCTATTGCCAATTTGTAACTAGAACTTTCTAAAGCATTTCAGGCTGCTTTCTCAAGCTGGGCATCTTTGTTTAGACTATTTTAAATTGAGTGAGTCAGAAACAATGTCTTTGGTTGTTTCTGCTCTTTAGGGAATGAAGGAATATTTGGGCTTATTATTTACATATCCTTTCTCCTGACATGCTGCCATCTCTAACTCTTCATTTAATTTCAAGAGTCACTCAATATATATTAAAAAAAAGGGGGTGGGGGGGCAGGAATTGAAAGACAGATGAGGGTGAGAGAAAGGTCCATAAACAATCAAATATAAGTGATAGCAATTACTGAAACATGGCTGAATTGCAAATGATTAAAAGTTATTTTTTGTAACGAACATGAAATTTTTAGTGTTACCAGATGTGCTGCAATGTTATTAGGATGGGTTAGTTTGTTGTTTGGGGGCTTTTTGCAAGACTCCTGGGCAAAAATTATCTGACATAGGAGAATGTATGCTTTATCTTGATCTGACATAAGTAAGCCCTTGCACTCTTAAGAAATGCAATCTAGATGATGCAAGATCCTAGTAGTCTAGGTCTTGTTACTGTAGATATAAGAAATTTTAAATTCCTTCATTTATATTCAATTCTATTTATCCTAGACTTAAAATGTACATAAAGGGAAACAAGTTACTTGCTCTTAGATTGTATACAGAATTTATATCTGTTTCCATCTCCATTAAGAAAACTGTAGGAGTGCACAAATACTGCTTCTCAAAAGTAAGGTGACATGCTACTCATGAATTTTGTGGGAAACATTAAGTTAATACCAACAAAGTAATGAAAATGACAACAGATTTCTGACTTTTGCTAGAAACTGGCATGTAGACTTAATTGATTTTTAATTGATTTCTAAAGGAAAAGCATGTGAACACAATTGGTTTTGCCAAAATGCAGCTGCACATTTTTCCCAAATGTAAGGGGGTCATCTAGAAATAGAAAATTCCTCTGATAGCCACAGCTAGAATGGGTTCATGGCAGCTGAGTCAACCTCTTCAAAGGTTGTCTAAGGTACATCTTGCTGGCAAATCAACAAGATCGATATACACGTTACTGAGAGCAATGTGTTTAAAGCAGGAATACAGGTATTATAACATAAAGACTTTTTCCAACACAAGTCAGAGCTGTCCATGGACTAAGAAACCACTGCTGGAGCAAAGCGTCATAAATACCTGGTTGTACCTGGCAAATACCAAGTCTTAGGACCAAACGGACTTTTTTTCTAAAATGAATTCTACTGATCCTGGACTTTTATATGCTTTTTACTTCCTTTAGCAATTTTATTTATAGAATTTATTGTATACAGAAGTTTGTGGGCAAAATCATTTTCTCCACACATTACATCAAATGTTTGTCAGCAGATAGATCTCTAAAGACATGCATTAACATCCTCCTCATTGTATCACATTATATTTGCAGTGTTGCTCAATACACACAATGTTCTTTGGTTCTTTGTAAAATATTATTTTTTTCCCCTTAGCTAACACTTATTTCCTGTTTTGTTCATAGCTGAACTGACCCAAAAAATCCCAGTAACTTTTGAGCAATTCTAACCACATAACTATGCTGGTTTAACTATGCAGCTACCATAAAATCCATACATAAAATTTAACTATGATAAAAAATTAACTATGACACAAATCAACTTTATTTCTGGTTTGTAGACAGAATTTTCAGTTTTTAAAAAAGATTGATGCAATATTGTAAAGCAAGTGCTTATTTCATTAGGGCCTGAACAATCTTTTGTCATTCTAGTGATCAAAAATAAAAGAAAACAAATAGATGACAACTGACTTACTGTACAAATAAGATCAAAGACATTTCTGTGTCAAAGTAAAAGAACATAGACTTTTTCACCACTTCCATATTTACACGAGTACCTTAAATCTGCTTTATTTCTTCCTCACTACACAACCTGTTGAAGAAAATGCCATGAAATAACTCTTATTGATAAATGAAAAAGAGAGAGGATACATTATCAAACTAATCACTGATGATAGCAGCTGTTACATAATTTTATTATGAAGCTATTTCCTGCTGCTAGAGGGTTTGAAATAACATTTATTTGTACAATTGTAATTGTATTTCTTTTATTCCTCCTGGCCTAAATAAAAAAGCAGAAATTAAACAATATTGAAAATTTCATGGAGATAACCTCTTTAAAAAAATAATTAAATGTTTTTACTGATATTTGACATGCTATTACAAAATAACTGGTGGTAGAATCATATCCCAAACAACCAAAACTATACTAACTTCAAATATTAATTTTTCTCCTCATAGAACTAGACTTCCATCTAATCATCTTCCATTTTCTATCAATCAGTAAATTATTTACTTCTTATTTATTTACCTTTTTAATAGCCATGTACATTAAATAATATAGGGGCCATAGCATCTTCTTTAGCCATGTTAAAGACATCTGCTTAAAACCATTCATTCAAATTATCTCTATGGTGAATGAAGTGATACAGCACTTAAAGGTGAATAATATATATATATGAGTATGTGAGATATCTCTTTCCTACAAGAGATGCCTCAAGATAGGTGTGTCCCTTTTCTCCTCAGGTATGAGTACCTTAAACTATCTCTGCATCTTATCTATGTCTGTTATTAATAAATAATTAATTTTACCAGACATGTGGGAGTAATTTTTGTTAAATTATCTAGTGGTTAATCTCTAAGACTACACAATGAGACCATTGTCCCTGATCAGAGTTTTCTCCCTCTAGTTGCATACAGCTGAAGGGGCTTGCTGTCTCAATGAGCATGGGACTCTCAATGGACTGGCAGCAGAGGTCTGGGGGATTGCATGAAGCTTATCAAATGATGTTTTCAGGGGATTGCAGGATGTGAGAGACTTGTTGGGTGATGCTAAGGAGATGAGTCAAAAGTAAGGAAAGAAAGGGAACAAGGTGGCTGTGAGAGAAACAAGTATGAAGGAAAAGGTGTCAACACTGGCCAGCCAAGGGAAGCAAGACACCACAAGCTGGTGGGTTCTGAGGTGCCCATTTTTAGCACCTGAGAGAAGCTGTGGCTTAGAGACTTGCTAAGAAGAGGATTGAGCAGGTATGAGTAGCTATGCAACAGTTAGCTAGCTGCACTAATTATCTCCCATCCTGATAAACTGGAGTAGAGGAACAGTCTGTGCTGCTCATGTTGGGATGAGAGCTGTGGGGAAACAGACACACTTTTGTCTGTCTGTGCATCTAGCATGTGTCTGCTGGGAGTGTGTGCTCAGCCTTGCAGTGAGCTGGACCTGGGAAAGGAGGAGCACCATGGGCCCTGCATGTCCCCAAATTAGCTGCCACATGAACAACAGAACTTCAGTACCAGGACAGACTTGCTCTCCAGCTCCTTGTGAAAGCACAAACCTTACCTAACAGGTCATTCCACCCAGCTCTCTCTTTATTTGGGCAAGACTGGGAGGAAGGGCCTGACAGTTCTTCATCCCTGGTCATAATCTCTCTTCCTTATTATTTGTCTGTAATTTTGCCGTAGGAAAACTTTTTACATTTTAAGGTGATGGATCTATGTGTTCTTCTAGAGTTCCTGAAAATTCATATGACCTGTGGAATGGGGTTCATTACATGTATTCAATTAATTTTTAAAAGTAGTAAATAAGCTTTGACTCTGCAAAGAAAAAGTAATGAATGAAGAACTCTCTTCAATTCTCTGGTGATTTCTAGGTCCTTCTGCTTTCCACACAGCACTAGGTTCACATTCTTTATTTGTCTGTACTATTAGTAAATCAGACTGAAAAAAGGACATTAAAAAAAATAGAAGTTTCTATTCAGACACAATTATACATAAATTAAGACTCAAAATGCTCTTATCACTGATGTTGACTACAGAGTTTCATCTTGATCTCAATGCATTGCTCTTATTAAGTACCATCTTGAATGACAACAATAGAAACATGAAATGTGAATCACACTTTAATCTGTGATTGCATCTGAATATATTTCATCCATTTCCCTGAATATTTATTTTAATCCTTCTCTATCATGATCCACAATAGAGCAAAATAAAAGAAATAGTTCCTGAAGAAAAATAATGTTATTGCCTCTTATTTACTAATTTTTTCTCATTCTGTACTTGTCCCATACTTAATAATCCAAATACTTGTCTTAGGCTTCTTATCCAAGAATGAGGTGTTTGTGTTCCACTACAATATAAATATTAGCTTAAAATAAAAGCATTCTGGAGTGTTGCACTACAATCTACAATCATGAATATAACATGAATGTAAAATGAAGGCAGTGGTATTGCAACTTCTGCTTTTGTTGCTCGTGATGTAGATTCAGAACACTGTTCTAAAATTCAGATTTTAGGTGATGACTTGCTGGCAGCAGACAAATGATCAATTTACGATAGGAAACACATGGAAATACAACATGAGGGAGGATGAGAAGTAGGAAGACAAGAGGAAAACAGGAAAAAAAAGAAGGGGGAATCTTGGAGAAAGGTAGTGGCAGATAAAATTATGTACATGAGACAAATGAGCATAATGCAAGGACAGAAAATTATAGAATAATAATGAATAAAAAGACTAATAAAAGTGAAAGATAAAAAAAGAAAATAATAAAGAAATCAAAGGAAAATTATTAATTGATAAAAATTATTTTTGAATACTTTTTTTGTGCATCTGTAACCAGAGGAAAAAAGAGGGTAGGTAGAATAAATCAAGAGCACTAAAAGGATAAAGGGAAATCTCTAGAGATACAATCAAAGAAACCAAAGAAAGACAAAGAGCAAAGGAATAGAATATTTGCAGTAAATATTAACATTTTACAATTTATTTTACTTTCTCTTCATTAACATCTTTTATATTCTATACTATTTTAGAAGTCTAGTCTTGAGCTCTGTCCTAAAAGTCAGTAGATATAAACTTCCAATTAAAATCTTAAATAAACTTCTGAAAGTAAAACATTGGTGCTAAATGTTTCCCATGATAGAGCAGACATTTCATTTTAGTTTCAAGTCAATAAGTGTCAATTGTTTATTATAATAATGATATTTTCATTTTGAACTTTTCACTGAAGTTTGATAGATTTGAAATATGATTCAGAATAACTCAATACAACATACAAGTACTGAGCATATATTTTTGACATGCTTCATTAAGATTGCATTTTGCTGCAGTTTAAAATAGCTAGAAATGAGAAACCGTTGAGATACACAATGTTTACCATTCACATTTGATTTTCATTGGGATTTTCAGTGGTACAGTGGCAAAGACACATTATTAGTTGATGATTTTTTATATACATTAAAATTTGAGGGGCCTTTTTCATCCATATTTAAATAAAGGCATCTCAGAAGGTCATGTAAGAAATACCAATCATTCATCGACTAAATGAGTCTGATTTTTCTCATTTTCACAAAATGAAGAGACAAAAAGGGTAAAGTTCCCTGCTGGGCAAGTTTTCCTCCTACTGTATGCATTTTGTCAGTGTGACTGGAATGATGAAGGTCTCTAGCATAGAGGCACTGACTCAGTGGACTAGTACTGCCCCAGGTGGGTTAAGATCCACCCAGCCTTCATCCTGTTTACCATACTTGCAGATTTTCAGCAGTGTTGATGAAAAGGAGGCAGATAATATTAGCAGAATTGTAGCATTTTTTAAGTCATATCTGTCACTTTATTAAGACTCAGGATTTTATAGAAAGATTCTTTGCATTACAGTATTAGATGTCTCATGTGTTTGTCTAAATAATTAATGAACCTAAAAAAATATTTCTTTGCCTTCTTGAGTAGAATTCTGCAAGAATTATGAAATTTTTGACTTAATTTCAAATGAAAAGAATGTTTCCCTTTGTGTATTTTCTTCAAGAAAATTTGAAAATCTATACTCTGTGCATTAATGAGACAGTTCATAATTTGTTTGCTAAAGAGCACAGTTTTCTGTCTGTGTGGGCTTTGGAGAGATAGGATGGTGCTAACTCAATGTCTAGTAGAGCAGAGATCTGGTTAACTCATCTTGGTTAATGCATCCTGACAAAAATTCCCACTGGGGCAAACAGTGTAAAGAAGCAACTGTTTATATGCATGTCAGTGGTCAAACAAAAGGAAATCCAAATTAAGAACTCTGCTGAAATCTGCACTTATGGGTAAAAGGTAATTCTGGCAGGGAGAAATTGTGATGATGGAGTTGCAGGCCATCAACTCAAGAAACCAACTCAAAAGAAGAGAAAGACTGAACATGGGGACTGATTGGCATTAGAAGTGAGGGAATCATTCAACCAACAGAATAAGAGGACTGTGTATCCAATGAGCCTTAATTCCTATGTTTGTTAAGATGCATAAATGATGAAAAGTTTTGAACAACCTCAGGAATTCCACAACCAAGAAGCAGATTGTGAAGAAGGAGAAATGGGATGCCTCTAGATTCATGTGTGGTAGCAATCTTCTGCTTGATATCTCTCTCTGTCCCTCTCTATCTCCTTTTTTCTATTAATTTCTATCTCTCTATCTACATTTATTGTTAAATAAAATCTGTATTGTTGACTTTTGCATATGGCCTCATTTGCACCTTAATTCAGGCAGAGGCTTCTCTCACTAATTGGTTCTTAACATTTGCCAAAACAGACAGCTGATCCCAACTTTCTCTCTCCTTTTCTTCCAACAAATCTCAATAGTTTTTAGGCACATGAGCAGTTTCTGCAAAACTTGCAAAGCTGAAATTCTTTTGCTTTAATTCCAATAAGAAAATAAGAAATCTCACTGTTAAAGGAAAGGGGAGAGAAAACTCAATATTGACTTTGTTAAAAGGCACTTCAGATGTTTCACTCAACTGTTAAATATTCACATTCATACTTACATATTGTCAGTGGGTTTATACACTCTTAAACACTATCAGACAATTCCTGTAAGCATTACTGCAGAGTATCATTCCTGCGATGTTATGTCCCAGAAAGTACAGGAACAGAATTCTGGCATTGTCTGCTTTCTGATATCCCTTGCAATCTAAACATTACTATTCAGTGCCCTAAGGCTTTCTTTTTACCTTAGCTCTTACTGATTTTGTTGTATATAAGAAATGTCCAGAACAATCACAGCCATGCTTCATATCTTCCTATCAATGTTTAAAATGTTTAGGTTGCTGGAAACTAAAATGCTCATTATTTTGTTCCACCAGCTAAAATGTTTGCAGGAAAACCAATACTTACAAAATAAATTTCTTTTGTTTTGAAAAATATTTTGAAATCTCAACATGGAAAGGTTGCAGCACGGCATTCAAGGGATGCAGGATCAAAACTTTGCCATTTTAAATGTTATCAACGTTCACATTAGGTAACTTATAAAGGCCTGTTAAAATTTCATTTTTGTAATCTTGTGTGTTGCATAGGCAGAACCTGTACCCAGGTGTTCTTATTTTCTTAAATAAAAACATTCTCAAATTCCTTAATGCCTCAAGACATTAAACTCAGGGCTTGAAAAGACTGCATCAGCCACCAGATCCAGGCTCCTGCAACTGTGGGAAACAATTCAATAGGGACTGAACTCAAAAACATTCTCCAGAACATCTGCACTATTATCTTCTGTATAATAAATATGAGAGACACCTGTAAAATATAACACATTTAACACTTATATACAAAGGACCATATGTCTCAGGGTATCAGCAAGAGAGTAGGAGATAAGAAGGTTGCCAGTAATGAATTGAATTGCTGAAGTGCAGAGTTTGTTATCCAGAAGTGAATGCAGTCACTTCCCTAATGATCTGCTCCCATCTGCCCAGAGGAAAATTGTTTCCTATTTCCTGACATGAAATATCTAGTAATTTTATTAGGTCGGCATGTAAATACGGGAGCAAATAGCACTAACCAGCAAGTTAGAAATTCAGAAAACAGCTTGTATGGAGAAGCTGGACAATCTTATTCATCCTGACTTTTAAGCAGAGAGCTTGGGATTTGATATAATCACTACTAGAGAAAGGCAATTTCTTTCTGAGAGTGGGGTTTATTGCTTATGTGTATTGAACATATTGAATAGATACTAAGATACAAACAATTAAGGGTGATCTGAAGACCAACAAAATGAGGTCAAGGGTTGGGAAAAGAAAAGGAATCTCAAATGGTATTGAAATCCTTTACTGTTGAATACCACTCCAGTGACCACCATTAGAACAGATCTTTGGAAAATTCAAGCATGGATATTTGTAGTCATCTTCCCAGCTATGGGGAGAACAAAAACCCCAAAATGGACTTTCATTGATCATTTTTGTGAATTGTTTTCTGGAATATAGTTTAAATGCTGTTTTGTAAAAATCACCTTTTTACATTTGAAGACATAGATCTAGATTATTACTCTTTAGCAAACCTAATGTTATCAAAGGATACATTGGGAAAAAATGATGACAAAACCTAACAACCAAATCAGAAAGAAGATTTCTTTTCCCAGGACATGCTTTTTGGTGATCAAAGAATATTTCCACTTCAAGAATCCCTGTATTAACTATGCAGTTAGGAAATACATAATCTCCTAAATGGACATAGATATCCATTTTTTTTTTTTCTGAATAAATCTTTTTTGGATGCATATGCCATATGCATATATGGCAAGAAAATTTGGTAGCATTAATCAGATTTCACAATACTTAAGATATTCTATGAATAAGGAGAGACCTAAAGCAAGCCTCCTACAAAATAATATGCTTCTAAATTCAGTCTCAAAAAAAGTCTGACCTTTTACTCCATTTCAGAGATATTTTTACTTCCTTTCTTTATAATCCCTATTAATTTAGGAAATGTTCCTTCAAGAGGCACAATGGATCATAGCCTTCCCAATAAAGCAGCTGCTTAGAGAGTTATAGAGAAGTTTCCAGTATGGTTGAGAACTAATCTTATAAAAGTAACCACAAAAAATATAACATAGGAATGAAGAAACTGAAAATACGTTGTTTTAAAATTGTGCCTTGTATCCCAGGTCCATTACTTGAAAGAATCAAATTAACAAGATTATATCTTCTTATTCTAGATTCTTGCCATATTTAATAAAAGTCCTTTGAGAAGGGATTGAGTAAGAATTTTTCTTTCCCTAGACTATCCATACTCTTCAAAGGATACATGTCCCTTGTACCTAAGGCATCATCCTAGTGACAGCGTATAAACAAAACATGTCTGCAAGAATTACTTCTGAACTTATGCTGAGATCAGTTTTGAATCCGAGTTTGCAAAAGCTATTTACTGTACGCTTGTCTACTCTTCTTTAAAAATTCACATAAAGAGGCATAATCTACTTTAGTGGTTATAATTGGTATACTTCATTGGATACATAAGAAAAAAACAATTATAGCTTTTAGGGTGGACTGTGCCACCATGATTTTTTAAAGCAAAACCAATAGGATCATGTTTCCTTTAACCAGCATTTATATCCCAATTATATACTTTGAATTAAAAGGTATTGGAAAAGAGAGACTTTTATCCTGTCTCATTATCACGTAATATTGTTTAACAGTACACATGAACATTTAGATCTATTCATAGTAGTGTTGCATCCACAATCAGGTTTATGGTGCATCTATCTGTGAGCACAAATGGCTACAGTCAGGTGTCAAACTGAAATGTTATCCAGGAGCAAAAGTCTGCCAAATGCTTTATATTTGCCATTGTGGACTAGGTTTAGACAGAAATTATGTGAAATCATGTTGGCAAAATTCAGTTTTATAAGATCCAAATAGTATTTCAAGCAACATTCTGCCATGTGTTTTGGATAACTGTCTAAGCCTGGGGAATCAATGCTTTTGGCTTTTCTTATTCATAGGTGTTCATCCAGTACATCTGGTTGCAGTACTCAAGTCCTGAAATTTCCCACTGGAGAGTCTCATTTGGATCCAGCTTGAGTGATAGATACTGGAGTCCTTTGTTGTAGGGTGACCTTCTTCTCAAACCACGGATGAGAGTCCTGGATCTACAGACCTCCACTCAAACACCTTCAGACCAAAATAAAATTTAAAATTTCAAAACATTTCCTAACTCCATTCTGTATAGCTCTACTCCTGATTTATGCTCTAGAGCAAATTAAAGTTGGGTGGATTTTTTTTCTTAATAAAAACTGAATAATAAAATTACAATTGTTGGCAGGAAAAACTCTAATAATAATTTTCATCCCAATCTGCTTGCAACAGGGAAGATAAAGATGAAGAGCATTGTCTTGAGTGGTGACAAAGAAGGTAAAATGTCCAGTTCATCTTTACAAGTTAAAAGATGGGTGAGCACATCTGCAACATATTCCCAAAGACTTCTAGAGAGATTTGGTGCCTTGCCTAAATGAGCAGAAGTACATCTCAGTACTACATCTGTAGTGTACATGTAGTACATGTATTCAGTACTACATCTGCATATCACATCTTTGACTACATACTACATCTTCAACTGAATGTACTAAAATTTCCTTTTGTTTACTAGGAAACAGCCAATACATCCACTTTAAAAATTACTGATTGTACCAGGGAAACCAGTGAACCTTGTGGCATGATATCTCCTGATAAATTATCATGGTGGTTCTCATTATTAATGATTGCAAACGGCTCACCTAATGAAGGTATTTGTGAATGCTGGTTTATAACACAGATGTGTATTACCTGATACGGGAACACTCACATTAGTTAAAAGAATAAAAGCAGGATAATTAATGTAGCTACCAAGAAAAATTAAAGCCTCATTTATTTCAGGGGAAGCCTGGTGCCTAACTATATATAAACAAGGCAGCCAAAGTGACTGGAATGTCATTATTCAAATTCATGCTTCCTTGATAAAACTAACACAAAGTTGGTTGTTCTGCTCATTCATTTTGCTCCTCATTTCTTTCTATATTCTGTGTAGGGATGACAGCCCCGGCCAGCTCTTCTAAGTTGCTCTGTGTGTGGTGATTGCTAGCTTGTTTTAAATGCAAACTGAATTAAAAAAATAATACAGAAAAAATTCAATAAATTTCTCTTTAAAATGCTATCTAGAATTAGTAAGAAGAGCTTTATCCCCTTTTTTTTGGGGTGTTTTATCAGTGTAAGGTAAGACTAAAACCATTTAAAGTACTAGGGTATCTTGACTATCCTGTCTGGTTTTTTGTGTCCAGTTTATTTATGATTTTCTTGACTTTGCTCAATTAGGTTACATATGTTAAAATTTGTTTTTCTAGGTATGCCTTCTCTGGGAGTCCTCAAGTATGACCTATATTTTTAGACACTGACATTAAATAAATTCCATTTGATGAATTAGACAATGCATTTCATACCTATATTCCAGTTCTGTCATTTAAAATGGTAAAGACCTCTGATTTAATGAACTAAAGTAAACTAAGTCAGCACTGTGCACACAAATTTTCAATATCGACATTTCAGAATCAATAGTACGGAGATGTCAACCACACTAGAAACCAGCAGCTGTGAAACACACTTTCCATTAAATCTTACTGGAAAAGTCACTGAAATAAAATTAAATGCACAAATATCTCAATGCTTCCTTGCTCTTGATCCAGTATACACCTACATCTGGATTGAGTGAGGTTTTGCTTGATTTTTAACTAAAACTGAAGTTTCTCCTTCCTTCTCTATAAAAGGAAAAAAAAAAAAGAAATTATTTGAAATATGATGGTGGGTTATTTTCCTGAATAACCCTGTAATTATTCTCATGTAGTTATTTTAACTGAGAGGAGCAAAGATAATTTGTCTAATTGGGGTACAGTTGGAAGGAAAAAAATCTAAGAACATTCCATGCTTTGAAGAAAAATTACACAAAATATAACAAACCTTCCCCAAAAATCAGAAGATGGTTCAAATAATATTTTATTCTATTGCAGTGTCTCTTCACTTTCCCAAAGCCTTCTTGACTGTCCTTCCACTGTGAGAAAGAAACCATCATTTATCATACCCTGCTCCTTGCTTGCAGGGCCCTATTAACCTCACTGTCAGGCCCTGCCATCTCTTCTGGGGTAACCGTGAAGGACAGCTTTCCCATCTCAAAATATTACCACAGAATATCACCTTTTTGTCTCACTTTTTCCTAGTTTTTCCTTGCCAAAAGCAGGTACAGTTGCATAACTGTTTTATGCCCATAGTCAATTCAAGCATGTTCTTTGAAAAATTGTCAGGTGTTTGGAAACTGCGGATGTTATCTCTTTGGTATGTTGTATGTGCACTTAAAAATCTGAGGGGAGTATTTGAGGGCAAAAAAAGAAAATTCGAAGTGCAAATTTACACTGTAGGGGTCTGTTCTATTCAGAAAAACAGAAAGATTTCTTCCAGGTGACAATCTACTCAGTTCAATGTGTATTTAAATATACACTATTCATTTAAAACTTCTCACCCAAGGCACAGCAAAAAGTACTTATTTGGATTTAAAAAACACTGAAGTTTCAGAATTTTGTGTGGACACTTACTCACAGCCATCCTTATCCTTGCTCAGTGCTACCTGATAAACCATTGTCAGGGCAGCATGCATGGCTGTCTCTTCAGAGCTCCTTACGCCGAATTCCTCCCATTTCCCATGTGCTGCACAAGTCTGGGGGTATCCAGGAAGAAGGGCAGCCTCCATCCCAACGTGCCACACAGGGACTAATTTCTAAGTATGATCCCAGCACAGCATTGATGCCCATGATCAGATACCTTTAAAAGAAGATCAGAGAGTACAAACACTCCCCTCATGACCCTTCACTGTGTGGCTCACATAAGTGTATACTTACCTACCTATTTGGCTAACAATTCATGCAGTCATGCAAGCACAATACAACCAAAAATTCCACAAGTTGAATGCATGGAGAGATTTTTTGATTGAGCAAAAGAAAGTTTTATTATCATCACAATAGTTAAGAACCTTTCCCACTATTTGCTGGCCCAAATTTTTATTTTCTACCCCCAGATGCTCTGTTGTTACACTTACTAACAGCATATGTCAGAAGAAGATATATATCACAAAATCTTCACATTTTAATAACAGACATGTACTTCTGCTCACAGTTTCTGGAGCAAGCAAACAAATGAGAAAGTGCCAATGAAAACTTTTAGTTCAAATATTGCCATTTTAAGCAAAGCTGAGTTAATAAGAATGGAACTAGATTTGAAATACTGCTAAAAATTTAACACTAAAATTCAATTTCATGCAACACAATATGAGTAAAGGCATCTAACAGCTTCACACTGGGAGGAGCTGTAATGGTGAGGGAATTACAGGGAAGAAATAGGAAGATAGTTTTCAATAGAATACCTCATTTCTTAAGCATAAATTTTATACAATACATGTGAGAAGGTTCTATTAATATCCTTGGACAAGAATGACAGGTGTGGAGCAGAGAATTGCACGTCTTATTGCTGTTTCATACCTAACAAGTTCTTCACTTCTTTCTCTGATATGTACTGCTTGTCAAGCTGTGAAGGTGTTGACAAAATTATTCTCCATGTCTTTTTCCCATCCCCTCTCATAAAACATTGATGAAAACAGGAAAGGATCTGTACTGGAGGAAAGAAAAGGACATACCAAACACCACCTTAAGATTAAGTATTTTTGAAGCAAAAGCCTCACTTTCCTATTAAAAAGTGCTGAAAGCGCTTTCTTTCAAAGTATCCCTATTCAAAAGGAGTTCTAGCTGGCAGAATATTTGAAGCAATAGTCTTTAATCTATCATTGGCCCCCTGAAAATTTTGTGTGTTATTAAAAAAAAACAAAAAAAGAGAAATTTAAAAAAAGCAAAAACAAAACAAAAAAGCCCCACAAAACATAACAAAACAAAAAATAAAAACAACAAAACAAAACAAAATACCTGGGACCACAAATGGCTCTTTACTCACTATGCTTCGCTCCTACATAATCTAGTAATGAAAATTTGGTAAGAGCTCTGTAAAACAAGGTGTCAAAGAATTTAAACATCATGTAATATACATTAAAAAAAAGGCAAAAAAAAGCTGGCTATGCAGCTGAAAACATTAAAAAAGAGCCCAAATCCACCTTCCCAATGATAAAAGTGAAGCCATGACACTATTATGAATTGGTTAAGTTTGCCTTTGATTTGTCTCTTTCACAAATAGTCATTGCAATGTTTCCAGCAAAAAAATCATAGTTTTTGATAAAATATTTATATTTCTGCTGGGTAGAGACACAACACACAACAAAAATACAATCTACAGAGCAAAAGTAGAATCTTCCTCACTGCTTTCTTTTCTCATCATGGTTAAATGGCTTAAAGGGTGTTTTTTTTAAAAAGTCCACCACCGGAACCTAATGAAAGGGTGCCTAGTTTATCCTCAAATTGTGTTCACAGTTTAATGAAGCAGTTTTCCCTAGAAAATTTTCAGTAAATGATTTCAAGAAGTCCCTTGATGCTCCTAGCAAATATACATCAAATCCAGCTTCAGGTGTGAAAGCAGCAGCACAAGGACACCTGAACTGGAGAAGTGAGAAGAGGGAGAGACATTGAAATCTGCTTCTAATCTATCTCCTGAGAAACAAGCTGCAGGGAAGATGAAATAGCAACAAATGAAAGAGTTGGACTTACAGGCACAGGAATAGACAAATACTTTTGACATTTTATATTTTATAACTCTTTCTTTGATAATTACTCCAAATTCTTCACTCTTGATTTAATCTTTTTTTTTTCAAAGTCTGCTAGTATGAAGTATGATCCCTCTGTCTCTCTCTTTTTTTTTTTTTTCCTTTCCTCTCCAAAAGGTGTTTTGACATCAGGTAATACTGAATACCACATGACAACCAAAATAGATCTCCTCTCCAGCCAGTTTTTTCTGCTAAGAATGAACTTTACAGGGCAGCTTTCAAAAGAGGAAAACTATCATATGCTCTTCCATGACTCAATTTCATCAAAAAATACTGAAACAAATAGAAAATACAACTTATTTAACATTTTACTATGTTTTCATAGGAAGCAATATTTTCTCCCAAATTTTTTTTTTTAGTATTATCTCTTTTGTGATTGTCTGAGCTGTATGACACTAATAAAAATAACTCACTGGATTCCTTAATTTATAGGTTTGGGTATCTGACATATTGGATATCTGAATTCTCACTTTGTTTTGTAACCAGTTTAGTGAAATTTTCTTTTGATTTTCACCTGAAGTTTAAAAAGGAACAATAAAAAAATTCCATTCCTATGTTTTACAATTTACAAAGACATGGATGAAACTATAGCATGTCACATAAAGTACTAAATACTGCTGGGGAAAGTCTTAAAACGTTTTCTGGTCTGTGGCCATTATTCAGTTATTCAGTGTGGCCATCAGGTACTGACAAATACGTCACCAGTGACAACACTGAGCAAAAGGACTAAACACATGCAGACACTTCTTTCATCTATCTAAAAGGAGGTGTTGGAAGTGAATTATGAGTCACAGACAGTAGACTCATCATATGGACTGTAGTGGTGAAGAAGATCTTCTCTCATGAATGCTTCTCTTGAATGGTGCACATTTGGCACTCCTGAAAAGGCATTCAGTTTGGATAAAAATCTAATAAATCACACTTCTCAGGAGGAGAAAAAATGTTTTGCATCTCTACATTAGGCAACTGACAGCACCAAGTGTCTCATAAAGACACCATGGAATTAACATTCTGTAAACATGCAAGAAAATAGGGTCCTATTCACCAGTTACAAAAATGTGCCAAGAAGTGTAGTGTGATGCATTTTTGATACAGATTAAACATTTTAACAAGTTGAAAATTATCAGCTTAACCGAAGGTTAGAACAGGGTAGTGATAGAACTGATTTGATTCTAGTCCAGCTTAATTTAAATGCTGGCAAGGACAACAGAGGCAGTAAACGACAAGCTGGTCACTGCCAAGATATTTTGGACCTCTTTCTTAGAATATGAAATTGTTTGTTTCTGTGCTTTTTTCCTGCCCCCATGCAGTGTTTATACTATTACCAAAGTAGACAACTGAGATGCACATAATTTGGTGAAAAGTCTATGTTTTCACAGCATTTCATAAGAGGAGTCCTACTGTGAATTGTAAATGAATGATGGCTAAAAGGGTACGCACACAAAATACCCCTGATCTCCTTCCCCTCGGGGGTCAGTCAGCCCTATCTGTCTTTTACTGTTCCTCTGGGGACAGATCATCAAGAACAGTTGGGTCCATCTCTCTGTCTTTTATCAGTCAAGGGAATTCTTGACAAGAAACTCAGCTTCTGCTATTTCAGTATGCATGTCATCATCTTGTAATAAGTTGACATATGGATTCGCATCCAAGGTCAGTCATTCTGGCAAGTCACAAAGCTGCCACTGCATAGGCAATCCAGCTTTTAGTAGTAGAGAATGCAATGTTGCTATGGCCGAAATCCATTTATAATGTGTGAAGCAGCCTTTCAAATCAATGAGAGGTAGTGAGCTGTAAAGGAATTGCATCCTAAGGAATCTCCTCACACTTTCGTTTTAATGCACAGCATCATTACAGGTCTCACATCACATAAATCTGAATTCTTTGAGAACAAATGAGGGCATTAAATTCTTTTAACTTCCACTGACATGGCTGTAACAATACATCATGTTCAGAATTGCTTGGAAGTCACAAACCTAAAGCAGAGAAAAAATTAACCCATCAAAATTACTTAATTTTTGTCATGGCTCTATAATATGCACAACTGAAAACCTGCCTGTCACAAACAGAATTAATCCAACCAGCAAGGAAATCCAATGGAATAACACCTGTTTTGTGTGTTCACAGGTTCAAAGCATTAGATTACCTGCAGGTGCCAAGTGCAAATACTGTCCTTTCCTTCCAAATTCTATTTGAGTACTAAAAATTGTAAACATCATGTAGTATTTTTGATCATGAGATTGTTCATTATTTCATCCTCTAGAACATGCCCATGCACCAGTGAAGGTGAAATCTCCAAGACACCAATGAAAAGTTTATCAGATCTGCAAGGAACTGACAGGCTTCTCAGGAACTTGTGAAAGCTTCTACTGCTGCTAAACAAAACTGAGCGGATGTAAGGAATTTAAAATTTCAGCAACAAACAGAAAAACAGCCCCTGGCAAAAGGATTGCTAGTTGCAAACAGTACAGCAAAATTATTGATGCTCTAGTTCAAGTATCAGCAGCACATTCCCTGATGACCAGCTAGATGACTTCTCCTAATTCCCATATCTCCTACCGAGAGCAGGAGGACTGCTGTTCCATCTGTTGGAAACAGAGAGGGGGAGGTTAGAGGGGAAGTGACTTCTGCCACTTCTCAAAAAAGAAATATAATCCATTTTACTGCAGCAACAGAAATACAGTAACACAGCAACAATATGCCAATATGCAAACAGCCAAGCTCGGGGCCCATGTTTCAGAGGTTTCTTGAGTGGGCTAAAGACAGACAATGAACCTCATCTCTGCAAAAGTCACTCTCACTGTTCCTCTGTGGGAATACAATACTGCTGGCACTGTTGAAATGGAGATGCTGCATTTTCCAAGGCCTAAGGCACAACCCCTTGTACTGTGGGGAGCACAGAGATATGTGACTTGCAGGGAGGTCTTCATGTCTAAAGAGTATGATCTATGGAGACAACAAGAAGCAAGTGTTTATTAAAAATGTGGTAAAAACAATGGCTCATTGGCCAGCAGACCTATCAGTATGGCAGAAAGTTATGGCAAGCAGTAGTAGCTGGCTAAATACCTGCTTGTTTTATTCACTGTTAGAAATCTGCAGTAGATTGTCTGGCATTGTGCAGGAGCTCCTGTGGCAAACACAGCTGCTCCTGCCATACTGTCTCTTAGGCACTGCAAGAACCCATCTGATGTCCTGGTTCTTGCGTGTTTTTCAGTGGGAGATGCAAATGAGCTTCATCACAGTTATTGTCTTTTTTCCTTCACACACTAGGAAGGGAACTGTTCCCTACCATCCCTGGGGAAAGATAGTCCAGGTACACAAGGATTTTGTAAGAATAAGAAAATATTACAGTGTTTTTTTATTTTACATCTTCCCTTTGGTTAGAGCCTGTTCAAAAGAGAACAAAGCATGATTCATGTGTTCTTGTTTTATGGAAACATCTCTAAACATTACTTTTTCCCCCATGAGATTTTTTTTTTTAATTTGAACTTATTTATTACTTGAACTTATCACTTACCTTTTAAATTTCTTTAATTAGTAGTATTCCATAAAAGAAGAAGAAAGAAAAGGAATTACTCCAAGCAGTCTTTCATTTTAGGAATTCAGTGGGTTAAGGCAAGTCTTTATTGGAGACAATAAAGACTAAATGATGTCAAAAGACAATGTTCTCCTGATTATAAACAATAACATTTTTAAAAATTTGAAGGGTTTAAAAATTCAGGGGTAAGGTGCTAGACATTTATAATGTTGTTATGGTTGCAATCAATCATAAAATTCAGAAAACTGCAGCAAAAGAGAGAACAGCATGAGAGAACAGCAGACAGAACTAAAAGCCTCAGGCTGTGAATAATGACACAAAATTTGTATATGTGAAACCATCAGATACATAAAAGAGAAGTAAAAATGAATTCTAGCAGAATTAAAAAACAAAAACCCTAAGCAAACTATGGAAAATATAACACATTTTTAAGTAGGATACACCATTCATATAGAAATATACTGTTTCAGTTTCTTCAGATATTCTTTGTTTGGGAGAAAGAATGATAACTACTTTTCCTGTGAAGCTTATGAATACCTGTGAAGGCTGCTGAGGCACAAATAAGCAGCTCTGTCGAAGTCTAAGCTATAGAGGAAACCTGCATGAAACAAAAAAAGTAAATACAGCCTGAGGTTTACTTCTTCCATTCCTGTAACACTGTGATGAAGCCTGAAATACCGTGAGTTATCGCAAGAACTTTGTGACATAGCTTGAAAAGGATAGCAAACTTCCTTCCATAAATCACTTATTACCAATTAAAAACCAAAACAAACAAAAAACTTTCAACTTAATAGAAGGTCATAGAATCACAGAATAACCAAAATCCAATTATGCATCATCTAGTTCTAACCCTCATGGCATGGGCAAGGACACTGGCCACTTGACCAAAATGCTTGGAACTCCATCCAGCCTGGCCCTGAACACTTCCAGGGATGAGGCATTCACAACTCGCTGGACAACCTGTTCTTGTGCCTGACCACCCTCACAGTAATGACTTTCTAACTTATATATAATCTAAACCTATCCTCTTTCAGTTTAAAGCCATTCCCCTGCCCTTATGAATTGTCCCTCTCCAGCTTTCTTGTAGGCTCCTTCAGGTACTGGAAGTTGCTAGAAGATCTCCTTGGAGCCTTCTCATCTCCAGGCTGAATAACTCCAACTCCTCAGCCTGCCCTCATAGGAGAAGTGTTCCAGCCCTCTGATCATCTTCATGGCCTCCTCTGTGCTCACTTCAACAGGTCTTACCTTGAGGGCCCCAGAGCTGGGCACAGCACTCCAGCTGGGGTCTCACCAGAGCGGAGTAGGGGGGCATAATCACCAACCTTGCCCTGCTGGCCATGCTGATATTGATGCAGCCAGGATATGGTTGGCTTTCTGGACTGAAAGCACACAAATCTGCTCTTCCAAAGTCCATGGTAGTGAGTTTATTGTGTACCTTTCTTGCTACTCTGTCACTTCACATGAACTTATTCTCCTGCATCCAGCATCTCCAATTATTATCTATTTCATAATTTTCCATATTCTTTCCATTACTGTACTTCTCACTTGGAGTGATCAAACCCCCAGGAGACTAAGGAATGTAAATATATCAGATGATAAGGCATGAAAACATATCACATGTCCTTCAAAACAGCTGCTATCATATTGCACGCACACTACACCTACATGGCGTTCTATGTTATTCCACTAGGTTTTTCTCGGGCTAGTTCAGAAAGTTCAGAGGAGACAAACCAGGGAATCTAGAGTGAAACAACAAGCAGATCATGAACTTGTATGCAGTAGAAGTGATTCAGTTAAAGAATGTGACTTCAGTGAGGAAGAGAGATGTTAAAGCGAGGAAGGGATACACTATATTAATTTGCAGAAGTGTGACATAAGGAAAACTATTAAACAAAGGAACTTCCTCAAGGAGAAAAAACTACTCAGCGACTGAAACACAAATTCCTTCCTCAACCTTTAAAAATCATGGGAGACTTTTTAAAAGTACAGGAAATTGTGAGTGGTATGACTGATTCCTGTTCAAATAAAATAGTAAAAAGAACAAAAAATATTTTAATTTTCATCAGCTATGTGACTGGATTTCAGGGGCAAAACTGTAGCAAAATCCATCAACTCTAAATGCTATACAATTTTTCTGTCTTAATTTTGTAATGGATGTAGGACATCATTAGCTATTTAGGAAAAAAATAATGAGATTAAAGATAAGTTTATTTGATCGAATTTTTGCACATATATGCAATATGGTGCATAGCAGTTAAACTAAAATCCAATCTATGAACCATAATCCAGTCAAAATATATCCCTTAAATAAAAAAATTATTATCATCATATGCATATTAATATAAAATATATAATCATGTAGAACATATATATAATGGATACATAATATATAATATATTATATAATATACAATAATATATCATAGACTTATTTAAATAATTTTATATAATATATAAATATATTTATATAAAATATATTTATATATTTATATATTTATATATTTATATATAAATATATAAATATATAAATATATAAATATATAAATATATAAATATATAATAATATAAAATAGTTGTTATTAAGATCAATTATTCTATTGAGCTTGGAGGGTATGTGAATTGTTAGAGAGATGTTCTTCTCTCAGACTGAAATATAATTTTTTTTTAAGTGCAAACCTAAATATTCCTCAAAATCCTTCAGTAGCATGGAAGCATGGAAGAGAAGGAGCATGATGGGTCAGTTTTTTTCTGATTTTTTAAGGGAGGTGAAATGAAAACTGTGACTTGTTTTTGCTGCAGCACATGCCAGTGTCTATCCTTGGCCTGTGTGTTTGAATAATATCCTGCAAGGTGCTGTAGAATTTGAATATTCAAAGACCAAGTTTAAGGAAGCGCAGCAACTCAAATACCAGTTATACGTGTAAAAGCATCCAACGCATTCACTGAAGCTCTTTTCAGTGAACGAAAAAGAAACTGAAAAAGGTTTTGAGGCACTCAAAGTCGGTCTCAGCCATTATAGAGTCAAAATAGCCCCCAACAACACACTCCTGTATCTCTGGGGAGTGCCCAATTCAATTAACAATATTAACTTCATTTTGTGAATCTTTATGCTCAGTCCAGATCATCACATGTCTGAACATTAAACAGAAAAGAATACCAGAAATGTGTGGTGATGTGAAGCAGTATCATCCCTCTGGGCATAGCACTTCTTAGAACTATGTGTCTGTGATAATGTATGGATCAATAATCTACCAAAGCCGAAATAATGATGCTGGAGCATTCATTTCTATTGAAGGCAATAAAAAAAATTCTACCAGTGTCCATGAGGCCAAGATTCCACCTGTATTTGCTCAATGGAACATATTTACCTTTGACTCAAGGTTCTCTAAGCCTCTGTGTAGATCAATATGTGTAAACCTTCAGATCTCCTGACTGTCTTGTGGTATCTTTGCATGACATATTGGATATTCATAAGTGATTTAATATGTGGAAAAGTCCTTCTTGGAGCAAACAACATCTAGGAGAAAGAATCTGTATCTAGCTTAAAAACATTTAATGGTTGTTTTTAAATTGCCTTTAACTCAGAAGAAATTTCCTATCTATATTTACTGGAAAACAATGATAACAGAAGGCTCTGTGAAACAATGTGAATTCCAAGGGCAATAAATAATAACCCACTGATGCAAAATCTAAAGGATTGACTTCACTTGAAATAATTCTCTATGAAATAATTGCAGTGTTTTTTCAAATTACTTCCCTCTTTTTCAGAAGTAGAGAACAGTTGGAATTAGCCTCCTAAATATTTCATAATTTCTACTAAGAAAGTAGAGAAATGTAATTTTGCCATAAAATGTAAACCAGAAAAATCTTCACAGGTTGAAATGTGTTCTTTTCTGTTTTTCAACAACATATTCACTTTGAATTTGCAGTGAAAAAACAATACATATGTCCTCAACATTCTAGCCTGTGTTTTTCAAAGAAGGTTTTAAAGGCAATGATCAAGACAATGTACTTGATCCCTCATAAAAGAAATGTGATGTATAACACCTCAAAATTACCATTACTTTTTTTCCCACAGCTGAGGTTCTAATTGTCTGCATTCACTTGAAAAAAAAAGCCTTTTGTATGCATTCATTCTACAGTAAATCCTGATTTCCTTACCCATGTTTTAATTTAGGCAGAACTTCTCCAAAACTCAAAAGTGAGGATAAAAGCTACAGTAATCAGGGTTACTTAGTAATTTTTTATTTTGTGTTTTACTAAAATTCCTATTCTATTCTGAATCTTTTTAATGATTATTATTATTCTCTAAAATAGCTTTCAGTTTATTCTACCTTAAGGAAAGAGTTGAACCTGAAAGTAGATTTTTGCAGAAGTAGTTATGAGAAGAGAGATAATACACTCCAGTTCGAGAAGACTTTCCATTATGTGTTGTCATTCTTTGTGTATCACGTGTTCATTTCTGTGAAAGGTCTGGCTTTGGCATTTTCAAGCATTTTCTTTAGATTTGCCCTTTTTCCTTTGTTTTTATGTCTCTCTCTCTTTCTCCTTTTTTGTTATTTGTTGGCCACTGCTCAGTTGCCACTTACAAATATAATTCATTGCTGTTCAGTTCCCCTGGGAAGATGCTATCAAGTCTGTTCTTTGAAAAATAATCCAAATCTATCTGTTTTAAGAAAGGTAACAAAACCATAAAATGCAAGCACTAGAAAGGTATTTGAATTCCCACAGGAACCCAGTCAGTTTTTGCAGCAAAAGAAGTCCCCTTTGAGAACAGGTTGCCCAGAGAAGTTTCTTTTGAAACAGGCTGCCTGGAGATATTGTGTATGTCCCATTCCAGGAAATATTCAAGACCAGGTTGAATGGGATACTGAAAAACCTTATCTAGTGAATGGCATCCCTGCCCATGGCAGGTGGGCTGGAACTAGGTGATCTTGAAGTTGTTTCCAACTCAAAACTCTCTATGGTTCTATAAGATGCATGGATCTTGCACAACTATTCCTTTACTCAGGTAGTCCTTCGTTTGCTAAATGTAGAATTTATTTCCATATGTCTTGAATGTGCTTAATCTGGCATTGTAGAGAGCAGGACTTCTGGGGATGTGACTGCTGCTAATCAACTTTTGTACCACTATTATTTTTTTTTCAAAGTATTCACATTTTTTCCCCTGAAGTCTCCATTTGATTATAGGATATTTCAGATTTACTTCACAAGGTGGGAAATGTGATGGATATTTTTCTACTCAGGCTTAGAACCATACACAAAGATATGGAACTGAACACAAAGAGTTCGTTTTTTTACATTCATAGGTGCTTTAATATGGCTTAAATTGCTGATATATGAAGAAAAGATGTTTCTATACAAGAGAAAGAACTGTGAATTCATACAAACAAAATTCTCTCCTTTTAGTATAAGCATCCTGGATTTAGACTGAAAAAAAATACGAACACTGCAACTCACCAGTTGATAAACTAAAACCAAAGATCATTTGCAGAAATCTCATTAACTGAGGGCATGACATTGTAAAAAAAAATTGCTGAAAATGATTCTCATGTGAACAACTATTTCCTTAGAAATCTTCTGGGGTACTTGGATGCTAGAAAAATAATTTGTTTTGTTTTTACTGAATCGTATACTGACTTGCAGCGAGTCTGAGGTCACTTTTTTTTCTCATTTTTAAATAAGCTACTTCATCATATTTTTCTCACATTTTGGCAAAATTCAAAAGGATTTATTGTAAAGTCCTAAGCTAAGCAGAAAGGTGAGAGAGAAAAATTACTGAGTATGTATAAGAGTGACTACAATAAAAAATTACTCCATTGTACCGTGAATAATACCTGAATATTAAGGTAGATTCTGATCTTGCATTCTGACAGCCAAATTTATACATGTATATAGAAATATATCAATATTTAAAATACATATAATATAAATAATATATATACATTATATACACATACACACACACATGCACACCTTTCATGATGAAAAAGGATGCACATCATATGATTTCTCTTTCCAGCTCTGTGGAACAAAAAAAACAAAAACAGGGAAAGCAGAAAGGATGTTTGATCAGTATGTCAGAAAATGTTCCACACACTGTAAGAACCAACTGAAAAGTCAGATTGCAACCACACACCACCTACAGAGTCAACACAGCCAGTTCCAGAGCTTCCACAGCTATTTTCTCCCTACAGTACAGATGCCAGCAGCCACCTCTATGTGATGAATTTCCACCATGATCACTGCACCGTGTCACTTTCCAGATGATGAAGCATCTTAGCATTGAATGACTGGTAGTAAATCACTTTTACTCACAGTGCCCACAGAAGTCACCTGTTCCTTTTTAATCTTTCTTCCTCCTTTTCATGAGGGCTATTCATGAATTGGAGTTGAATAATAGTGTGGATGCTAGCACAAGTCAGGAAATGAAGATCATATCTTTGAGGATGACCAGTGACCAGTTTGTATAATAACAGGTTCATATGGACTACTTGAAAAGAAATCTTCACAACAAAAAAGAATTTCTTGCTATTTGAGTTATCTTTCATTGTACAGTAATCACCCAAACATACCAGGGATCTAAAATGTTAGACAGAGGTGGCTTATCAGCAGACCAGCATAACATGTACATCGCCTTTAAGCATATGGTTATGCTGACTGAAGTCAGAGATATCTTTGGTACAGAGCTGGGAGATAAATTATATTCCCAGTTCCAGGGGGTTTATGACTATGGAAACATTCATCCTCCCACAACTCTGAGTGCTTTCAACACATAAGAACATAACTTACAGTGATATTAATATTCCATGAAATACAGTATTATTGCACGAGAGTCATTTATGAGGGAAGGGAAGGGAAGGGAAGGGAAGGGAAGGGAAGGGAAGGGAAGGGAAGGGAAGGGAAAGCAAAAAGGGAAAAGGGAAAGGAAGGGACAGGAGAAAGAAAAAAAATCAGATTCAGTTCAGGGAAAATAATACAAAAAACAAGGAAAAAAGCTACAATGCAGTCTCAATAAATAATGAATAGCAGAAAATTGTATAAAAAAGGCAATACGGAGAAGAAAAGGAAAAGCAGGATGAATAAAGACAGGAAGAGGATAAAATAGAAATATTGAAGGGTTGCATAGAGATGATGAGACTAGGCAAGAGGAATCAGTAAGATGCTGGGAAGCCCAGAGAGGGTGGAGAGAGGAATAAGCTGCATTTCCTACTGATTATGAAAATTTCATACAAGAGGATATTATAGGCACCACCAGCTATTAAAAGAATTTCATTTGGCAGACATGCTTTTAGGAGTGTTTTATATTGGGTGTTTCTTTTTGTTCCTTACTTAATATATATATTATATTGCTTTAGTCTTTGCTTGTTAAAAAGACACATGAGTGACTTTGAGATAAAACACATCTCTAGGAAATAAGTGTTCATGTGTCATAGTTTGCATGAAAGCTCTTTTTCTTTTAATATATTATTTTTCCTGCAGCACAGAACTGCTACCCTGGGACATACATTCAGAGAACTCTTGCTCTCCTATGTATGTAAGGTCATCACATAAAGTGGCTTTAGCCTCAATCCTTATGAATGATACTACTGGAAACACATTCTAACAGAGATATTGTCTGCCAACTTCTTAATTATATCCAAATCCAGGAGATGATTATAGACACATTCTTAGCTGGTGGGACCCTGCCTCCTATCCAAAGGCCACCTTTAAGTTTTCCCCATAATTGAACATCTGGTGTCCAGAACACATTATGTCACAAAATGGTTTTCATGGTTGTTTTGAGAATTAACATTTAACTACAGAAGTATTTTGTTAATGTTTACAAGATAAAAATGGTACTCTTGGGTGGCAAATCTCTTTCACTACATAATACACACCTTTATTTCTTCTACTATTTGTTATTGGTTTTTGGTTTTGTTTTTCTTTTTATTGAGAGGTGTTTCTAATCCATGGACTAGAATGAAGCATATAAAACCAAACTGTTGGGCTGAATTAGTCATTTATGGATTTCCTGGCAGTGCAAATGACATACAGGTAATAATAATTGAATTAATTAGCACATGCATAGCACTTTGTGTCTTGGAAGAACCATACAAACTTTAACTAATTAATTCTCACAACACCTCTGTGAGGAAAGGAAGCAATTATCCTGAGCCCCATTTAATCCACAGAGAGTGGTTAAAGTATTATTCCAGTTGGAAAACATAAACCTTGGGTTGGTACCATGGTGATTTATGTTTGAGATTTCTCAGTGATACTGCTCTTCAAAGCCAGGTCAGTGGGCTGGGCTTTTATTCTGGCAGAGGAGAAGGTACAATGTGACTGGGCCAGTCTGCACCATCATGCCCTCACCTGCCAGGTGAAAAACAGACATGTTTCTGCAACCCATTTGGGGATAAAACCCAGTGTGTTTCAGAGAGAGAAGTTAGCATGTGACTTCCAAACTGAATTCTTCTCCCTTGTGTGTGTGCAAAATAAGCACCAGAATTTAAGTGACATCCTATTTATCTCCCAGACTGATTTTGTGAACATATTGTGCAGAGGTAAAACGTAAATAGAGCAACCCAGGTGTTCATACAACAGATTGATTACTACAAGAAGTACTCCCAAGTTTATATATATATTGGTTAAGAGTAGGTTTCAAGACTATATAAAATTTCTACTGGACCTTTCATCTCACTACTATTCCTTTGTAATCCTACAAGTTATAATTATAGAGTACTGCTCATGTAAAGTTTATGTGTTATCACAACCTGTTTTAGAGGACAGACCATTGGGGTGGATGCTGCCTTCAAAAATGCACAAGTTCAAAACTGCAGAATAGGATCCCTGTTTTCTAAACCTGTGCTGATATATCTTTGAAACTACAAACACATCAGCAGTGGCTATATTTTTTTCCTGTCTGTAAAGCACACAGGGTCCAACAGTTAGATAGTCTGTTGTTCTAAAAAACTGGACAATTGAGTGTGCTGCAATTTTCTATTCATAGAAAACAATGAGAATAGATAAAGTAATCAAAAGGGATAAAAGGATATGGTTTTCTGAACTTGCTTTGTTTATGGGTTTTTCTGAAGAAGGAACAACCTATGTATTGCTTTATCTCAGGCTTGCAGTAACACTTCTTGTTCAGCTAAACTTCAAAATATTCCCTCTTAGAAAGAAGCACACTATCTGACAGATGTAATATCTACATGCAGACCATTCTATGAGGTAAATCAAATTCAGAAATCTAGTCAGATTTAAATCTAGATGAGAATGAAACAATTAGGTAATTCACTTAATTAAATATTACATATTTGTAAAACAAAATTGATTTTGTAGTGTAGGTATAACAAGAGAGGTACTTAATAGTAATTAATCATCTATCATCTTTGCCAGGACTTCAACTGTCAACCACAATTATGCATAAATTCTTCTCATTAAGAAAGTATTAATCATACAAATCCAACTTAACTTATAAGTATGACAGGGCCACCAGACAGCACAATGCAATAAAAGTGTACTTGCAGGTCTGTAAATTCACTATTCCTGCAGTGACTGTAAAGTAAAACCATCCATGCTCAGAAATGTACTGCACTTGTTGCTATCCACTTTGACCTGGCTGGTAAAATACATGAAGTTGCATTCCCCACATAAATAGGTAATTTAAAAGCTTTCTGCACGACACTGTATTTCTCCAGTAAGAATGCATATTAAAGAGGAAAAGGCTAGACGTATTTTTATACACATATAAAATACAGCCTGTGCCAAAACACTGATGAGGATAAAGTTTATATTTTATAAAGAAATTAGTCTGCACAACTGCTGATAACTTCTGCTAATTATGGGAAATATATTTAAAACACATACATACTCCTTAAAAAAATTTCCAATTAACTGTGAAGAAATTAACAGAAAGGATCAGCAGCTGCCATATCCCACTTTCAAAATGTTTAATGAAGTTTTCAACTGAGGAGGAATATTGGTATTTACTTGAGTCTTTTAAGTAGAAAAAGGTTCTTTAAAACTTTATAAACTTACTAGAACTTAGCAGTGTGTTCTCTGTAGTCAGATATAGGCTCGCATACACCTAAGAATTTGAGTAACTAATTAACTTATTCCACTGCTGGCTTTGCTCCGGAGCTGCAGCCGCACTTCTACAATTGAACCAAAAGGTGGCACCAGGAATTTCTCAAAAATACGTATAAATTTAACACATTCTGTGACTGCAAATTAGATTCCAGGTGATCAGTAGCCAAACTAACAGCTAGCTATAATTAATAATTAAAAGAAATATTTGGAGTATGAAGGAAGCATATAAGGAAAAAAAAAAAATTAAAACCCCCAACTAACAAGGGCTATGAAGCTCAAAAACAGACAGAATAAGATAACCCGAACAGAGATGGACAGAACAGCTTTACAAGAACTGAATTGTGGCAGTAGCAATACAATAATATAGAAGTTGAGGCAAATTAGAAAGGCAAATAAGCATGGCATGGATTTCTGTGAAGAAATTGCTCTTCCCTTCAGAAAATAAGTTCCCTATAATATCACTCAAGCTTGACTTTAAAATTTAAAGCACCCTAAATAAAGATTTTGGAAAATTATGTGAATATATGAACATTTGACCTGTATGCAAAAATTTAAATTGTGCCAAATATAAAGGAAAATAAATGTCTGAAAGGACAGCACAGAAAACATGAAATGCATTGAAATGGTGACAAAGTGTACCTGTGGTCCAGGGAAGGATATTCAGACATCAGTCATATGACATCCTGACCCAGAAAGGCCTGCAATGGTTTTTGCAAAATTTATAAAGCATGAGAGAAGGTGCTGCCATGCCAGGACACATTAAAAGTAAAAACCAGAAAGTAAGTATTTCTAAGAAAAGTGAAACAGTATTCAAAGGAATTTGCTGCTGGATCCTATCTAGAATTCTACCACCTAGTCAAGTACTACACCACATTATAAAAACCAGATATTCAAAACCACACACAAATGCACACACCCCAGTGGTTTTTAACATATCCTTCCTCCTTCTCCTCATGATCAAAATGAATTCTTACAGGGAGACTATCACTTACCAGAGAAATGTTCACCCAAAAGATAGCCAAAATTACTGTTTACAATATTTTGCTTAAAAGATTAAAAAAATAACAAATGTATGAAGGAAATTAATTAAGTATGCTATATGAATCTAAAGAAATACTCCACCTTAAAATGCTTTACAAAACAGCAGATGACATCAAAGAAAGTTTACTAGAAAACAAAGCCTTTCAAAAAAAGTAAGAATATTTTCTTAAATAGGCAAGGGTTTGTTTTCTTAAGTATGAGTGTAATGGAAGGTGCAGATATTTAGATATTTTTTTTAAACTCACATACCTGAATGTAATCCAAAAAATTATATTTGTTTAAATCTGAAATAAAAATGGTTTACTACTAAATTTTCACTAAATATAAAACTACATGACTATGTACATTTAGGATGGAAAATAATGCTATCCTATAACAGGCTGAAAAGCTTGTTTGGAAGTGTTAAGAAGCAACATAAGGAATAAGACAGTCTGAGGATCAAATCTTTTAATTTGCCTCCTAACACTGAAAAATTCTAGAAGCATAAACTTGGCATTATCTCAAGATGATAAAACAAAACAAAACAAACAGACAAAAAACAACATCAAAAACCCTTCCAAAATGAAAGAGCAGAAAAACAGATGCAAAGAGCCAGGATTTTGCAAAATCTGGCATACAAACCTTCATAGTTCTGGTAATTGTTAATATCTAACTGAAACACTCTGACACTCTTCCGATACTTGTGGGAGCTCAATAGACAAAGCTCAGTAGTGGGGAGGAAAAAGAAATCATTTCAGCTTTTAAAAATTGTCTTATTAAGAAGAAAGTTAGAGACAGATGTTATTAACATCTGTCACAGACATCATATACAGGTTTCCAGGAAATAATTATAAATATTTATTTAATCACTTGAATATTTGCTTTGCATTAAAGAAATTTGAAAGGAATATAATAAAAAAAAGAAATATTTACCAACTTTTCCATTGTAAATGTGGTAAATGCAAAGGACACTTTTACTGAAAAATTTGAAAAATCAATGGCAACAGTGTAAATTCTGGAACTGAGGAAACATCTGTCATAATTAAATTAAATAAAACAAGTTGCAGTAGGAAAACAAGGTTGAGATTACCACATTAAAAAATTAAAATTTTAATTTTTAAAACCAATATATAAAGGGGAGAGAATATCCAATTGCAATTGAAGAGAAGAAAATAATTTTTAAAATTTTCAAACCACCCACCTTTGTCATTCAGAGAAGGTAAAAAACTAAAATCAGTAAAGAGTTTGAAATCTCTTTGGTATGTCATGCTTGAATAAATTTCTTAAGGGATTAAATTAAATGAATGAAATTAAAAAAAAAAACAAAACAAAAACACACACACACAAGAAAACAACAAAAAAAAAAAGCTTCTGCTTCTCAGTCCTATTTTACAGACTCAGAGGAAGAACAACCCAGAGCGCTGCTGTTCACTCACCCCTATGGCTGTGCAAATAATTAATTTTTCAGTTCACTAACTACTTGCTAGAGTAGGGGCAAGAGAAAAAAAAATCAGGATGGTAAAAATATTATTTCAAGTCAGATGGAAAAAAAATCCTTTACTGGAATTTCTTTACAAAATGGAAAGAAAAGTATTTTAAGTTATCTTTAGTCAGGATTTTGGCATCTCTATAGACAGAAGTCTTATTTGAAAGAAAAAAAATATTTTGTACTAAAATACCAAAAGAATGTATTTTAAAGCTTCTCTTTTCTTCCTATGGAAGGTCCTAAATTAGATCATAAACAGGTCTCTGTTCAGTCTGTCATTGCAGACGCATGTTACTGAAGAATTTTAGTGAAATCATACCATGTGAACTTGGCGCAAATATCCATATAGAAGCCTATACGCAGTCTAAAACATGTGCTAATGTAAATTTCTTCTTCGGGTTTGTTTGGGGTTTTTTGGTGTGGGTTTTTTTTTGTGTGTGTTTGGCATTTTTTTGTTTGTTTTTTTTGGCGGGGTTGGCTTTTTTGGTTGGTTGATTGGTTGGTTGGTTTGTTGGTTAGTTTTTGTCCTAGAAAACTGCTGCTAACTGGTTTCCACTGGTGAGAGGTTGCCACTTTCATCTAACAGGGAAAACCCTTTAATCCTGTGCAAGGAAATATGCTGCAAAAGCTCCCCTTTTCTCTAGCTGAAACACCTTATTCCCACCTCGCAGGAAAAATTTGAGGTTTAAAAATATAAGAAACATATCTTCATGATGCAACACCTGAGCTTTTAAGTCCTGCTCTTCCACAATCCTAATGAGCATTCAGTGCTGATTATCCACATGCCCGGAGATATTTTTTAAATCTTACTCTTTATGATAAACTATCATTTAAGATGACTAGTTACCTAAAAGTATTTCCAAATTTATTGAATCTATGTCCACTGGTAGCTCAAATTTGTGCTGTATTTCAACTTTTTTGTAATACATTAAAATTTAAGAATTGGCAAAATTTATCCTATTGAGAGCATTCTCAATTTTGTTATAAATATTCTTCAGTAACAATGGGATATAACTTGCTTTTGTAGATAATTTGTTTGTCATAAAAAGGTGGTATCAAGATCTACAAATGGAACATATGAACAAAAGGTAGCAGGTAGACATTGAGGAGGAAATCCACATCAATATGGATTTCACCATTTGAGCCCAAATGCAGTTTCAGCTCTCTTCAGTGATACTTATAAAGGTAAAGGTTATAAGAGAGCATTGCTCTCTTTTCTGGGCATGACAAATACTTTCCCCCATCCCAAAGAAACTGTGCAAATAAAATTGATCACTTGAGACTGAACTGTTCTGAACTAAAAAAGTCTTCAACTTTTTCTACCTTACTTTCCTTTTGAGAGATGTTTGCTTAATTTTTGCTGTTTAATTTTACTTAAAGGTTTAAACCCCCAAAAACAAAGGAAGTTTTCTTGGTTGAACTCCGTAGATACAAAAAGCCATTGTTTGCTATCTCTAAGCAAAGTTATAGCAGGCCTGGGAAAGTAGCTCAAGTGTGTATATAAAATCAGGTACAATGCAAGCCAGACCACACATAACATACGAGGAAACCCCTGAACAGCACTTTCTCCCTTGTAGGAAAACTAAGTTGAGCAACAAAAGCATGAGTTCAATTTGCCTTATTAGTTGCCTTATAGAAAATACTTCCATTAGCAAGTCACCCATTCAGAACTGCAAAGTCCTACCAGTATGAACACGTTAATTTAGGAAAAGAAATACAGGACTTAATTGCTTGAGAAATGCCATGGTAATGAAATACTAGATTATTGAAAGTTCAGCCAGAATAGTTTAAGCATATTTCAGCAGACGGTAAGGAAAGAAAGAAGTCATGCAAGGGCAAAATGGAAAATCCAAGATGCTACAGGTTGGAAAAATATTCATGATGGCAAAAATCAAGCAACATTTAACTATACAACACACACACACACACACACACATACACATACACACATCCATATACATATATAAAAATATATATGTAGGCACTTCAGGGATCAGAGCAAAACTCAAATAGAATTGCCTCCATCCAAATACCTTCCTTGGCAGGTTGCATCAATACACAAAGCAATTCATCAGCTTGGACTCAGTGCTCATCCATGCAACTACATTCTCTGCCCTGCAGCAGGACTAATTTGCTTGGCCTCCCTGCTATGTGGCATGGATAGACTGTTCCCACTGCAAAGCAAGGAGAAACATCCCCTATTCCAAAAATCTTCCATAATGGAAGAATATGAAGCTATTTTTTTTTTACTAAAAAGTGTGTTTTCTATCTTAGTGTAAATAATGTAACTTTAAAATGTGGCAGTGACACATAAGGGTTTTTCTGTTAAGGGAAGAGTGCTTTTTGCCTGTGCCTTTAGAGTAGCCTGAGGAACAGAAAGTTTTCATAAGGACTCTTGCCTGGAGTTCAGATTCTGCTTCAGGCTCAGACAAATGAAAGATTCACCCTTATCCTAAAGTCATTCCAACCCACCTTGCTGAAGCCCTTCTTCTGGATGTTGACTTTGCAGACTCTATCTCCATTAGCAGTCAATGTGGTGCAATAGCAATGGATCCCTAGGGCAGAGCAGTTGGTGCAGAGTACCTGATCACCTCATTGCACATGATCCAGGGGAAGTTTACTGGTGAATAGCTCTGGTATGGTCTTGTAAATAGAGCATTCATTAGCACCTAGAGTGCCTTAAGAGAGCTTCTGGAGTCTTTTGCTGGTTAGTTTTACTTGAAAAGAGTCCACTGTGAGACCACAAAACCATCCAGCAAGTACTGGGAGATTCCTTCAAAAGTGCAGGTCTGACCTCAACCAAAACACCAATACTGGCAGACTGCAAAGTATCACCACAACAGGCCATGAACTATCTGGGAGTGCAGCAGGCTGAGAGGACGAAAACAAATGCAAAAGGCATTGTCTCAGGAGAGCAGGGAATGAACATTTTGTTGTTCAGTTGAAGCACTGAACTAGAGGGAGCAGAGACAGGATGATCTGGGTTGAAAGGGATGTTAAAGATCACCTCCTTCCTGCCCTCCTTCCATAAGCAGGGACAGTTTTCACTAGGTTAGGTTGCTCTGTCTATCAGTGATATTGAAATATAAATGAATGACCCATTGGTCTATTGATTGGAAACTGGAAACTCTGACTGCTTCACACTGTAAAAAAACCAAAAAAACCCAGCAACTACTATGGCTAAATACAGAATTAACTAGGTACCAGCAGGCCTAACAGAAGAATAGATAGCTATATCCAATTACAGGGTGTTCCTTGTAAGTCCAGCCCTCACTTACTGAAAGATATGAAGAAAGTATTGAAAAGTAATAGGTAAAAAAACCAAAAATACCTCTCAGGTAATTTTTTCTTTAATTGCCACTGCTTTTGCATTTAAAGTATAGAGGGAAAAAATTGCTTTGCAAACTACCTACAGGTTTTTACTTGTCTGGTTATGTCAAGCAGGAGTATGTTATTTTCTGCATGCTTCTAGATTAGGACACCATCATTTATGATCATAAGAAATCTTTTGGAAAGTTGTATTTTTATGATTTAATTTCATACTTTCTGTTATACTTGGTGCACATTGATTATAATTACAGTTTACAGTTCATCAAAATAGCAGTGTTCCCATACATAAGAGAAGACAACATCTTTTCAATCATGGTTAGATGCTAGATTCACAAACACTCAACAGAGTTTTTACTGAATTTTATTTTTAAAATTTGCTGAGTGCTTTAAAAATTTTATCTACCTTAGCTCAAATGGGTAATTAGAAATTCTGTATTTTATCACTATTGCATACAATATTTAGGTCTGCTTACTTATATTTACATTAAGATATATGTTTCCTCAAATTCGATTCTATTTTTTGAATTCATAGCATTTCATTGTATTTAAAAAGTACATAACTAAAAGATACAGTTTTCCACAGTTTGAGAAACAAGATAGTTCTTAAAAGAGAAGGGGAAAAAATCTGAAACAAAACAAAGTGAAACAGCAGCACTGACTTAAATCATAACTGTTCAGAAATTTAATTGCATAAAGCAGGTACAGGTCCACTGAGGTCAGCAGAGCTACATGCCCTTGCACTGCTTTAGAATGCAGTCAGAGTTATTAAACACACCTCATCCCTCCCCTTTCTTGATTCTGAATTTTGCCCTTGCTACTTGAAAACAGACTGTTAGAAATGCTCTGCATTCCAATGTCTATTTAATGACAGTTGATCTATTTTAACAAACTTTTCAAACACTGTTTCCGGATCTCTATTTTTATTTGTAATAAGGCTATGTAAAAACCAAGTATAAATAAAGCCCTAATACAATAGTACTACATAAACACATGTGTTTTGCTCAGAACAAGAACTCTGGAGAGATAATTAACTCAAATTGCAGGGGTTTTGTCCAAATGCTTGCAGTTACTGACAATTTCCCCACTTTTAACTACCTTATAATTATAAATGGTCTACATGCCAGATCACTTTGTCATTTTTCTATTGGCTAGCAAGAAATAAAAGCTCAAGCTGTAGTGTGCCGTCTTTATTGTGCCTTTTTTATTCTATACTGTGTCATCTCCATGGTTGCTATTAAAATGAGAAGAAAGAATAAATCTAACCTTAAATTCCCTCCAATTTATATGTTACTAATTTGTAAATCCCATTGAGGGCCACTGATAGCAATGATGGTCACTAATAACTGCACTTGCACGCCTTAATAAAACATACAAAATCCTTTTACGCAACAGCCATTATTTTCACATCTGAATACCCATTCATAATGACAGTGAGCCTTTCTTATATGTTGTTGGGGGTTTTTTTAATAGTTTTATTATTATATAAGAGTTTATGCAATTTTCAGGACATTATGTTTTCTTTCTTATGTACCTAACCACCATTGTTATGTCAATGGTACCCCTAGAACATGGTCTGAAGTGTCTGCTCATCAAATTTGACAGTCTGGCAAAATAAACAGCAGATGGGATTCTTTTGGTTTTGGGAAGCTTGTTAGTTGGTTGGTTGGTTTTTTTTGGAAAGAGATATATTTGGTCAAGTTAAGGTTGTGCAGTACCTATCACTCTGAAAGATGACAGTATTATTCATCTTGTCAGCAAACTGAATTTCTTGTTTTCAGGTTTTGGATGTGTTGTAGGAAATGCTTCCATTGCATTGAATGTAGCCTCTTGGTAGTTAATTTCATCTGAGCAGATACTAGGATTTATGTTGTTTTCACATGTGTATTATATCAGCAGGTCTTTGTGAATGGACAGAAAAACGTTTTTTATTCTTGAGGAAGTCATTAAGTTTCCCTGACAGCAACATGAGCATTAAATATCTGTCACTGACCATCAAAATAAAGAAAAGGCAAAACCACTTCCTCTGAGCATCACTGGCCTTTCTCCTGATTTTTTTTATGACAGTTGATATGTAAAAGCTCCAATGATGAAAACTTTCTATCTTCCTTTCTCGCAGCTCCTAAAAAACCAGATGGTTATTCTAGAGAATAGACTGGTCTACGAATACAGGTGGATTCTAATAATGATGAACTGCCAGTATTTTGTGTAAGCCACTAATTCAAGTATGTAACACTCTTTGAGGACAAATTTTCCATTGCCCTGTGGTGTTGTCTCTTTTTAATGAGCATAGAGGGCCAAGGGAATGACTTTTTCAATGCTGTTCACACTCCAAGTGTCATGATCAGATCCCATCTAGCCAGACTAATACCAAAATTGTTTAATAAAATGTCTCAAAGTGAACCGTTTAAAAAGTAATGGTACAGCAATAGCAAATGGTTTTCTTCTGTTACAGAATTACTCAAATACAATGTTTTGAGAGAAAAAAAACAGGACACATGAATACATATTTGGAAGACTGTTTTTTGTTTTTCTATTGACACAAGCAATATCCATAAAGTTAATTTTTCTTTTACCTCATGGAACTGATTATATTCCAGCCAACTTCCAAATTTTATGCTTCAGTACACATTCCTAAACAAGCTTTTTGTATTTGTGTGATATAATTATGGTGCAAACTAATGCAACATAGTTATTACAGGAAACAAACAACAAAAAATCCCCACCCCAATTCTATTTTGCATCCATGCAGACCTAAAGCCTGAATAACTTGTCTGGCATCTTTGATACGACACAATTCTTGCTGACATTAATTAAGCTAGCACACCACATTCTTGAAAGCAACCTCATTTCCTTTGAATAGGTTTTGGCATTGTTTTGCTGGACGTTAAAATTATTTTGGTCATTTTAACTTATACTATATGTATCTAATCATCTCTTGGTTGAGTAGTCACCACTCAGGCAAAGGTTCCATCAATATGATAAAAGGTTACCAGATCTGACTGTAATTAACAGCCATAAAATATATATCCAAGTTATAAATTTGTAAATTATGGGCACATAAAATTTAAAAACTATTTCTAACTCAGTCTAGTTCTATTTCAATGGAAGAATTAAAACAAGGTTTAATCTTATCATGAGATGTGTTAATGAGGCATTCTTTATTTATCCAAATGATTGACTGTACCCTCCCAACTTCTTGTGCACTGGCAGCCTATTTGCTGGTGGGGTGGGGTGAAAAGCAGAAGGGGCCTTGGCTTGTGCAAGCACTGCTTAGCAATGTCTAAAAGATAGCAACTTCTGCTGACTTTTCAGCACAAATCCAAAACATGGAACCATGCAAGATACTCCGAAGAAAATTAACCAGCACATGGACCTATCTCATATGTATAGAAGCTAATATTTTTCTTTCATGCTATGACATTTTCTAAGCTTGTTATTAAGAAAATAATAGTAATATTAAAAAAAAAACAACAGATAACTACCCCTAAAATAACAACCCCTGCAAACTCCCCCTCAAAAACTAAACCAAACCAAACCAAACCAAACCAACCAACCAACCAACCAAACAAACAAAAAAACACCAAAAGAACTCAAAGTCATCTTGGGTATTTAAAATATACACATATGATACATAAGAAATGCTGAAAACTTTCTTTGAAATAATTACTGAAATTCAATGAAAATTGCCCACATTATGCTATTCACTTTCTCAGAAGAGCCAGAAAAATCTATTTTTCCCAAGACTGACTCTGATGAGCTATATTTCTACTTGTAAGTTTATGGCTTGCACTGGTTATAGAACTTTCTGGTGGTAGTTGGATGTAAGGAAAATTCTTAACTCATGGTCTTGCTACTGTGTTTTCTTCCCAGTGAAATCTATGGCATTATCAACCTCCAGAAGGAGTGGAAAGCTAGAGGTCCTTCTCATGCACTTCTGAGCATGAAAGAAAAAAAAAATTAGGAGGTGAAATACTGATGCCAAGTCAGTAAAGCAACATTAATAGAATTAGTTTAGGGGTCCTATTAACTGTAGTGAAGTTGTTTCCTCTATAAATTTTAAAGACAGGCAAGTATTAGAAGCAAAAACATTGTAAAAAAAAAAAAAGTGAAGGAAGGATAAATGCTAGGGGAGGAGAAACAAGACAACCTTCTAAAAGGTCAGCAGGAGTGGTAACAGGAAAAGAAAAAGGGAGTGAATGTTATGTTTGATTTTGCGTCAGTAGACATGGAAAGAGTGTAGTATGATCTTTTCTATGACTGCAGGGAGAAAACCCCGTGAGAAGTGTATGATATTTTCTGTGACTGTAGGGAGAAAACCCACTGAGAAGTGCTGTATGATCTTTTCTATGACCAAAGGGAAAAAACACTGTGATGAACATAAATGAAAGGAAGAAAGGAAAAGAAAATAGTTCCAGGATACAAGCTCGCAAAAAAATGCCAGGAGAGGGTAGTTTTCTTCCTAAAATATGGACATGAATAAATACAAATCTTTTTATATGCATGTATATAAACTCCCCACATACATTATATTATATTTAATATATAATATACTATATATCATATATATACATACACGTGTATATATATATATACAATTAGTAAATATACCCTGCCTCCTTGAGAAAGGAGCTTAGAATAGTAAATATAGGTAAATTAGAGTTTGTTGTAGTAAATAGACCAGTGTAAGTCTTAAAGATATTGTCAGTGAGTTTGAACTTCCGAAATACAACAAGAATACTTGAAATCCTTCAAAATACTCCTACAATCAGTATTGTTGCCAAAAAGCTTCACTTCTGTGGAAATATTTCCACAATATGGTACAAACTTTGGCCAATATGCCATTTTTTCAGAACCATTCCCTTGGTTCCCTCTCCTTGTTTAGCCTCAATTGTGTTTTTAGGTTTCTTTGCTTTCACCTTTTACAAAAAGGGACAGAAAAAACTCCAAAAAAGCCCCAAAGTGTGGTAGCTGATTCTGGCTGTATTAAAACCTATTGAGAAAAGATGTGACCTGCTACTGAACTCAGATAACAAGCAGCTTAAGCCAGATAGCTCATGTCTTTTAGAGAAAGGAGACAGACAGAGGCAGTTGCACTGGCAACTGCACTGGCTATTCTTCTATCTTCTCTTCATGAAATGAACACATAATCCAGTTCAAACTCCAGAGGCATCAGGAATATGCAGGATGGTACTGAAATTTAAAAAAGGAATGAGGAAGACAATGAAATAAGTTTTTAATTCACCAACATGTATTTAGATGAACTATGCTGACCTCTTTCCTTCCATATTTTTTCTGTTACGTACATTGTCAACATTATTTCAAGTAAATGCAGTCTACTGACATGGATATATCTAAGCCTACTCTCATTTCTCATGAAAGAAAGAATAGAGATGTGTCTGTTAGTGGATGGGAAGGCAGTAGTCTATGGATCTTAAGTACAATAAACAAATAATCCTTCCTTCCTTCCCGATGTATTTTCAGAAACATCTAAGCATGAAATAACACTTTCCCCTATGTATGGAGGAGCTGCTGGAGTTTTGTAAAGTGCACATAGCACTAGTGAGTGTCAGGTTAAATCTGATTTCTAGGTAGAAGAATTATCTATGATGTACTTCATCTAGCAGAAGAGGTGAACTCAGATTTTTTGTCTATATAACATTCTTTCTTAGATTTTAGGAAAACAAGTCAATTGAGAGTGGGATGTTAGCAAAAACACAATAAGGGACTGGGGTATACAAAAAGTTCTCTGAACCTGAAGGGGTTGTGCAGAAATAGTGACTTTTGGATAAGAAAAAGACAACAACAACAAAAAAACCAGAACAGCTTTCTTAAGCCCAAGCTTTGTGCTTCAGAGACAATTTATATATCTAAGGCTGAATATCAAACATTTTTAGCAATAATTCACAATAAGAACTGCAGAAGATTGTCATAAAAAAGGAGGAACTAAAAGAATTTCTGAAAAATTTCTGGGGTCAGATATCTTTATCTTGCAAAAAATATTTTACAAGGCAATAAAATGAAATTAAGTATTTTCTCTGCAGTTACCCAATGTGATTTTGTGGAAAATGGAGCAGCTTTTTATATCAGTGAATATATTAGTGAAAAAATTCAAGAATTTCACTGTATTCCTTAATTATGTTTAAGCTACTCAGTTAAAAATTGGTCATCTACTTAGCATTAACCCTGAATTTATTTAAATATTCAAATAGAGACACATACATTTTTTACAATAACTTTTTTAAAAAAATATTTCTGAGTTTGATAACATGTGTATAGAAAATTTAAGACTTCTTTTAATTAATGAAGCACAGAACTTATTACAAATTGGGTAATCTTTGCTGCAGCTTAAGGAAAATGTGACTTCATTTTTATTTATGATATGAAAAATCCCAGTATATTTGAGGAGCAAAGAGATTATTTAGATGCTGAAGACTGGGTAAAAATGAGTATGTAAAAATTATTAAATGTTATATGGTTAATGGTTAATGGTTATATGGTTAATATAATGTATTAACACATTTGGGAGTTAAAATGGCACTGAATTAATGATTTAAGACTGGTATTATGATGAATATTGATATTTCTGTTAATAAATATGATTTCAATAGCTCATTTTATTTATTTGTACAGGCCTAATGTGGAGCTTCTACAAAACTAATTTCAAATCAAAGGAGCTTAGTTTTCTGGGTTTACATTTAGTCATGCCAATTGCTTGTCTTCTGAAAATGTAATTTAGAATACAAATAAATTTGTGGTTAACTCTTTAAGGTTAAGAACCTTCTCTACTGTATTATCATGCTTGAGCCACAGGACAAGAGGTCCAGCTGTGTCTGGTTTCAGCACCTGAATTAGAAGATCTCTCTTTAGCAGGAGCTTGCTGGAGCCTGTTACTGGAACTAGAAAATTATAGTCGTCTGGTATTGTGAAAATAAGAAGCAGAGGAGACACTGGAAAACTCCCAACTTTTAAAAATTTAAACTAGCAAGAACACACTTTCATATCCACTTGAACCTTCACTTTCCAGAACTAAATCAAGGAAGTTTGGGATCAAAAATCATCCAAATGGTATCTGTGAGCTGATTCATTAAGCTGCAAGCTGCTGTTCCTGCTTTCTCTGTGTCACAGTGACCTGAGAGGGAGTAAGTAGCACAGATTCCATACTCCACTCCCTATTTGATATGAAACTTCCCCAAAACCCGTTGGCATAGAAAGGTTCTACATTCATTTCAAATAGAGAGATGTAGACTGGGAGCACAGCTAAGGCCAAGTAATATTTTAGCATGAGACAGAACTAGAGCAAAGGTTTTTCCTTCAGTTGTAAAAAAAGATGTGAAGGAAGAGAAGCAGTTAATGGGAGACCAGGAACATTTGCCTGTTCTGCTGAACAGAGCAGACAGAGAGATAAAGCACAGAGATTGTCTCTAAAGCACAGAGCTTGTACTTGTCTAAATTTTCTAATTTCTTTATCCATTCCAACCAAGAAGGGGAGAAGAACCATGCCATAAGCAAAACACACATTTCTTTTAAATTAATTAATGTTTTCATCATTAAAGCGTGCTAATCACCAAATAACCAGGGACATTATTTAAATAATTACTATAGAATTATGAAACAGAGGTTATTGAAAATCAACACTTAGCTGCTAAAATTAATTCTACAGCATTTATGTTTCCTGCATTAACAAAATGTATTTCTTGCATTTGGTTTTCAGTATGCATTTACAGATATGGAGTGAAGCCATTCATGCTTTATTTATGCTCAATTAAGTACATGCTAAGAAGGAAGAGATGCCACTCTGCCTTTAAAAATGGTAGCAAACAGAGAGGAGTTTAGAGGAATTTAAAAAATGATTCAGTCACAATTTTATGCACATCTGGTACATAGCACAGAATTGAAACATTTTGCCTATGAAACTAAAGGCATTAATCAATGCAACCTGCCCAGGTTTCCCAGTTCAGAGGCTCTCTCATGGGATAGAAGCTGACATGTAATCAGTAGATATTTATTCTGAAGTTACCACCTAGATATCTAAGGGTCTTTTAGGCTGGAATGAGGAACTAAGTTCTCAAACAAGAGATGGCAATGCAACCACATTATTCTGAACCAAAAATAGCCAGACACCTTAAATGTCACCAAAATAAGGAAAATTGAAAGCTCGTGATGGAGTGCCTCTAAATTATAAAACAATACTACAGCTGGTAGCAGAAGCAGCAATACAGATGTATTAAGTCTGAGACTGTACTTACCAGACTAAAGGAAAAAGACTTCTGACCATAATGAATTTACCATCTATAGAAGAGTCATTGTCAGAGACTTAGCAAGAGATACAAAACCTTTTAAAAAGAAGCTGCTCACATTTTAAATAGACACAAAAGTAGTTTATGTGATGAATTGAACTGATGGGGAGAATGAAAAAAAATAGTTAAAACTTAGTGTTTGGGGTATTTTCCAACTTACGGACCAATTTTTGCTTCAGCACAGCTTCAATGTATTTTCCAAAGAAAAACACATCAACTCTTTCACAAAAATATAGGTCTCCCAAGCCATACCAATAACAGTGAGCTACATTTTATGCTTTAAGAGAGTTCAATTTTGCCTGCATCACTGGTAAGAGTTATTGAATATAAATACACCTTTCTTCATTATATATATTAAATATTTTTTTTAATAGTTTTAAATCACTGACTGCAAGTTTTAATGCATAAGTAACCTTTCTGTGCAGGAAACTTAGCCAGCTTCAACTGCAAAATAAAAAAAATGTAGAGTTAGGTCTGAGCTAACGTTAAGCTACTGTTGTCACTATATATGTCCCACATAAATACCAACTATTTCACTTCCATCCCTTAGCTCTTAACAGGTAGCATTGTAAGTATATTCGTCATTTATAGAAATATTTGCTGGATTTTTTACTCCCTTGTGGACGTTATGCTCAGATAGCCATAGAAAACTTGGTTTCAATATTTAAATATTAAATACTCTGTTTTACTATTTGCCACTAGTAGAATCATTTATCTAGAAACAGAGGAGCTGGTTAAGACAGATACTGAAAACACTGGATTATGAGTCACACACCAGACATACATTAGGAGTTACTTATTCCAGTTTCTTTTCAAGCCGATGATTTTTATATTTCTAGTGATTCAGCGTGTAGGCTTAGCAGCAATGTAACGGAAGACCAGGTGCCTTCTCTCAATTAAAAAATGCCTATTTTTTTATCTACATAATAAATAAAATACAACTAGAAGAAGTATATTTGCATATATAGAGATATATATATATATATATAATATATATATATATTGTTAAGTTGCACACACTTTATTGGTTTGTTTGGCTTTTTTTTGTTATTTTATTGTGGTGGAGTGGCACTGGACTCACTCATCTGCACTAAAATGAAGGTTGGCTATGGAAAATTCTCACAACTTGTGCATTTGACCTTCTGTCAAAGGGTTTCTAAAGAAAGAACCATGAAATAATTTGCAATAATTTTTTTTTTTTAGTTGGTTGATACACATATGGAGGTGAACACTCCACATATTCTCACTATCCAACATTTTTCAATTACATTGCTATCAAATAGATATGTGATCTATAAAGAAAACAACAATAATTGGACAAGACAGAATAAACTCAAATATACTAATAAAATCTTCTAGCAATCCTTCAAAGATTCATAATATTACTTTCTTTTGTACACATGTATGCACATGTCTTTTTCCCCATTTCTAAACATTTTCTGAAATCAAAAGGACTATAATTTTTCAAAGCATATTGGGGCTTTTCAGTAAAACTTGGGCAGCACATAAAGAAAACAACCAGAACCATAGAAAAGAAATATCCTTTACTGAGCTAATTACTATACTTTATACAACCAAATGAGGTCTGAAATTTTCTAATTACATAGTGAATATATTAATATTTCTGCTGGCATATGGGATTTAAGGAGTGAGTTTGAAAAGATATGAAGAGAAATGAGGACCTTGAGAGATCAAGAATGAAACCATATTGATTCCATTACAATAATTTCTCAGCTGCTTTCTGATTAAAATTAAAGGCAATATTCAGGCTCCCTTTTTATTATCATAATACTTACTATGACATTTATTAGAAAATCTTATAATGAAGGTCAGGACTTTGTATGATGACTTAATTTACTTGCTAATTACTATTATTTCAGTTTTTTTAAGGATTTAGCCTGAGTTAAGTCAAACTTGGTTTGTCAGTAGAAACTGCAATTTTGTTGCAAGAAGTTGGAAGCAATTTAGTGTATAAAACAAAGTTATTTCTTAGAACTTTATGTGAGAGGTTAAAATCACAAAACTACACAGCAAAATGAAAAAACTTGTTCAGAGCATAAGGGAAGAAAGGAATATGAGAATATGAGATATGTATGTTTATTTCTCCAGAGTGTGTAGAGTTTCATGGTAGCTTTTATATGGCGGTGTTCACCTACCACATCTCAAACATCCTGTGGGATGGGAGGATTTGGGTGCTGATTTATATATGCAAGGAAAAGCAGGGCCAAGTATTGGTCCTGGCTGAGCAGCAGGAGCTGTTTAATTCCTTGACAGTTACAGGCAATGCTCTGGGGATAAGCCTCTTCTTCCAGGAAACCAGCGATGGGACAAGGGGGCATAGCCTCAGGCTGTGCCAGGGGAGGCCCAGGTTAAACATCAGGAAGAATTTCATCACTAAACACTGGAATAGGCTGCTCAGGGAGGTGATGGAGTCACCTTCCTAGAAATGTTCAAGTGCACTTAAAGCACTTGGGGTTAGTCAGCCTGGTGGTGTTTGGTTTAAGCTTGAACTCGATGATTTTGGAGTTCTTTTCCTACCTTAATTGTTCTTTGAATCTGTGATTCTAAGTATGTTGTTTCCTGCCAATTGCTCTTCCTGACTCTTCCTAATGTTTCCACTGGCTCTGCAGGGTAAGACAAAACACCTTCACAGCTCCCTTTTTCTCCCTCCCACCAATAAACATAATTTTCTAGCAGAAAGTTAGATCAAATATTTTAATTGCTTATTTACAATGTAGTAAATCATACACACACATGAACATATGTTAAAAAGAAAATTGAGGCAACAATATGTTCTGAGGACTGATGAGACTAATCAAGATGTTTTTGCTCTTTCTTCATGAGAAGATTAATTATACTTCCAATATACTCAGGTATAATAAGCAGAGCAACAGCAAGATAGTCCTCATGGCCTCCTGCATGACTTCATGTGTCTACATTGACCTGATTTTCCAAAGTTGACAGGGGTGTGAAAGAAGAGAGAAAGAAGAGGAAATTGGCTGTGCACATATATGAAGTAAGCTGACTTACTTTTCTTCCTGTCTAGCAATGTTTCTCAGCTCCAGCTCATGAAGCACCATGGAGCCTCCCAACTTGCTAGGTAGCTGAACACAAGGCACATTTCTCTATAGATAAAAATCTGTTACAGAACACTTGTATAGCTGGAGGTATTCATGTTATTAACATACTCCTTTGTGGGAAAACCTGGATTTAAAACACAAGAGAACACAACTTGCCAGACAGTCCAGATTTCTTACACATTTTAAAAACCATTCTAAAAGAAAAACATGTGTTCCAAAAATATGCAAAAGGGGGGGTTGTTTGTTCATTTGTTTGTTTCCTTTGGATTTATTACTTTTTTAAGGAAACAGGGGAACTGACCTGTGTCACCTGCTTTGCTAGGTAATACTGGCTTTTTTTTTTTTTTCAAATTATATTGATGGAAGACTATTAAGAGTCTAATAGAACCCTATTGCTTTTATCCAACACAAGATCTCATTTCAAAAAAGAACAGAAAAGATAAAAGACCAGGCTTCATGTACAGGTCAGTTTCTTAATACATTATTTGATGTTTCATTTGCACTTCTATAGCTTGATTTTCTGGCAATCTGAACTCTAAAACATATTTAACAGTGCATCTCCTACCGTTCTCACTAAGGTATGCATGTGTGCAGGGCAGGGCAGACAAGTTGCTCTGAACGATTTTGCCCTTTTCCACCAGCACCTTATCAATTGGACAGAGTAACTGATCTGGAACAAGTAATTTTGAAACTTAGGCCACTAAAGATTTGTAAAGTAATTTTTTTCTAGGTCGAATGGCCTTTTATCTAATGTACTTTGTGTTTGGAAAGACTGTGAAATGTTAAATCTTGTAACAGTCCATAAAATGTTGCACAGTGTAATAATAAAAATGTGCTTGCAAGAATAAGACAAATCAAAGAGATACTGAGCCAAAATAAATTTGCAAAACTATTTTACATATCAAAAAGTAATAAGACTGTGCAGTTCAGCTAGTTTTATTTGCTCTTTTCAATTGTGAGATTTTTACACAGTGTTTTAAATCCTTCATGGAAGGGCATCCCAAAAATTGTTTTTAAATGGCAATTTTAAATATCCCATCAAGGTAAAGTATTTATGGAACATCCATTATCCAGATTCTATTGTCAGTTTGTAAGATTTTCTAAAGCATGCGGTCCAAGCAGTGACTAAAACACCCAAAACTTCTGTGTGCATCTACACAAGTGTGTATATTATTTTTTCATTTAAAATCCCTGAAATTATTTCCTTAGTATTTTTCATTTTAAAAAATGGCAAATAACAAGCATTGACCCTTTTCCAGGAAATATGCAACAAGTCTTCAAAGAGCTTCACTGGTCCACACAATTTAAATGACAATAAATCTTGTAATTTTTTCATGTTTATAATTTGTATTGACAAGCATTGCCCTTTTTCCTGAGTCAACTACCACTATAAAGTTATTCTTTTCTATATCTCACTATTTAACTCAGACAGCCAAAGCCACTTCATAATTTCCTTAGATCTATTATGCAGTAGTCTAGTTTGAGGGTTTTGGTGAAAAGTGTTTGGTTTTTAAAATTGAAATCACTATTTAATGATCACTCTCTGAAAATAAATATTTGACAAGAATCTTTTTTTTTCACATTTCTTTTCCTTCTTTCCCAATACTATAGCTTCAGTGTACATTGATTGGCCAAATACCTTTCTGCTCCTCAGTTCTTCGGAGAAACTTGCAGCTTAGAGAAAAGGACTACATAAACCAGCAAGGAAATACGGCGTCCCCCCAGCTAAAGCAAATGTTAAATCATTTGTGATCTCTTCAGCAGAAACCTATTGGAAGCACATGTACAGAAGAACACCTATTTCTCATAATCGATGCTGCTCCAGGCTCCTTTTAAGTCAATGTTGCTTTACTTGGCTGCTGCCTTGTGTCATAATTTCCCTACTAGGTGTTATTATACCAAATCCATTTAGCACTCACAGGAACTGAACAGAGAACAGAACAAGAAGAGAAATTGTTTTTCTGGGCAACTTCTGAAGTTTTCAGAATCATATTTGCTTCATAGTGGAACACAGGCATTTTGAGCATTTTAGTTAAAATAGCATTTGGCAGGGAACTGTTTTCCAGAAAAAAGAGCATTGTCAGAGAACAAAAGTCCTCCTGAGTGCTTGGGGTGACTTTGTAAAAAGTTACCAGTTTGAGTCCGTGGGCTGCCGGATCCACAGCAGAAATTTTTCGTTTCACATCAATAGAACAAAACTTTCAGCTACATCTCACTTTTCTAAATCAGAATTTAACCATGTCATTAAAGCCAGAATTTGCTTTCTCTGTTCTCCTTCCTTCTTTTGGTTTGGCAAAGCAACTGATTTCATACAAGAAGAACACGATGATTGGGAATGGTCTGGATGGATTTGCCAGACATAAATCATGTAAATCTTATCTGATTGCCTTATGTGCTAAAATTACTACATCTGTGGACAAAGAAAGCACCAGGAATGTATTTGATATACTTCAGGCAGGCTTTTGACACTGGGACCCTGGGAACTGGGCAGGAGCCAGCAGTGGACCCTGGCATCAAAGGTGTCCATTGTCATCCAGGGCTGTGTCAGCAGGAGCACTGCCAAGAGCTCAGGGAAGCGCTTGTGGCCTCTGCCCAGCACTCACTGCCAGACACATCTGGATGCTGTGGCTGGTTTAATGCCCTCCAGCAGAGGAAAGACACCAATAACCTCAAGTGAGTTCATCCCCACAGCTCTCAGGAACTGAGGGTGTCCTGTGAGCGCTGTCCCAGATCCTGAGGCAGTGAGGCTTATCCAGCCTGGAGCAAAAACAACTTCAGGGGGACATCAGAGGCACCCCAGTGCCTACTGCGGGTGTAGAGGGATGTAGAGGGACAGACAGGATTTTCAAGAGCTTTGTGTGGCAGAGCAAGGTACACCAGGTGTGAAGGAAAGTGAGGGGGATTCAGGCCGTGTACCGGAACCTTTCCCCATGAGGACAGGCAGGGAGCAGACAGATACAGATTGCCCAGGTGTGGCAGGCTCCAGTCCTGAAGGGCTCTGAGTCCCACCCAGGCAAAATCCCAAGAAACCTGGTCTGACTTCACAGCTGACTCTTCCTGGAGCACGAGTAAATGAGAGACATCCTGATGCACCTTTCAGCCTAAAACTTTTCAATAACATAAAATTTTCCAGAAAAAGTGTTCTGGTCAGAATTAGTAGTTCATCTTCCAGGTTTCCACAAAAGAAAGCTCATCAGATATATATCTTCCCACAATCTAACAGTGACTTTTAGAGGTTCTAAAGAACTGCTAGCAACATCTTGGCTATTCTACCAATGAATTATGATGTTTTTTTTAATTAAAATATCACCAGGACAGACTCAGAGGATACACTGGCATATGAAATATTCAGCATGTTATAATTTGATCACTTAATATTATTTAAGAGTCAAAATCATAAGCATGAGAAGCAAAAATTAACAAGGTTGATTCCATGCTGAGGCTAATTTCATGTAATGTGAGTAATTCATTTGATACTTATGTGGATAAGAGAGTGGAAAGTTTTATAGGAAGGCTGAGATTAGAAACCAAATAATTATTAAGACCTGCAGGATGGCTGGAAGGCAGCCTATTCACCTCCCAGTTCAGTTTCACCACACATTGTTTACAACGATCAGAAATTGCCCTCTTCCTCCTGAAGACCTTTTGCTTTCTTTGCATCAAACACATACCATGCCGAAAAAGGTTTCTTCTTTGCCATTCATTCACCCAGTGCTGTGCCAGCCCATTGCTGAAAAAAACCTAGCATTCACATCTTTGTCAAAACGTTACTTTTCCATAGGTTTTTAATCTTACTTCATTTCCGTTCATTTAGACACTGCAGAAATTAATGGAGCATTTCATTAGTTCCAGGTTGTGGAACTTCGATGACCACTAATAGAATGTCTTTACTTACTGAAACATTTCCCCACAAAGTGTTAAAGAGTAGCACAGAGGTATGGCACCCTCTCCCTGAAAATGTTTGCTCATGCAAGTGTTTCTAGAGGCTTCTGCATGTCCTGTGCAACATGCTTTGCCTTTATGAGAGCACTTCCCTTAAACAAGCCTGAGGCACAGCTCTTTCAACAAAAGGAAATAAAGCATTTCATGACAGATTAAGTCTAAGGAAGATTCTCCAATAAGAATAGAGTCTATTTTTTAAATTACTAGAGAATCATTTTGCTGCCAGTTTAAGTACGCTTTGTCTGAAATGTCAGAAGGAAATAAGAGCAGAGGCTGTTGTGTGGGAAAGTCATGGAAACAATCCAACAGCTCCCATCAAACCTGTATTTTTACAGCAAGACTTTTTACACTTGATATCTACAGGGTGGAGGTGCCCTAACTCTCTTTACTTACTTGAAAAATATTGGAGGATTCTGAAACCTTCCCAAAGTCTTGAGGTAAAACTACATGATAATGAACTTCACCTAAAAAGGTCTAGGTTACCTGGATAAAAAATCAATCAATCAAACAAACAAACAACAACAACAAAAAAACAAAACACCAAAAAAAAACCCAGAAAAACCCATAACAAACCAATCAAACAAAAAACCCAAACTAAACAAAAACAACAGAACAAAACAAACAAACAAAAGCCACAAAAAGCCACAAAAAATAAACAAAGAAAAAAACCGAAACAAAACCAGAAGCAAAAGAAAACCATCCAGCACCCTGTCTTGTTAACACATTAAAACTCAGACTGCATAGAAGCAATGAAAAATCAAATCTCTTTTTATCAGGTTTCAGGAGACAGAAGTTTGTTTTCTAATAGGCAGAATTTATCTCTAAGGAAAATCATTCAGAGATTGAGAAATGATCACTGGATGCAGGTTATTTAATTTCTGTTTTAAAAGCCAAATACTGGATGAAAGAGTCAGAAAAGAAGGTACTCAGGAGGTTTCTCAAGACCAAAGGAGTTCTGAGAAGTGTCGAGACTGGTGCTCTGAACTGAGATGCTGCAACTGACCTAGGGAAATAATTTTACTTGAAGTTCATCATTTTAGACTTTGGAATAAAGACCTTTTAGAGGTTTGAATTCCTGAATGGAAAATAAATAGGAATATATATATATATTACAGCTGCTTGGAAAAACTTGTCTACTTTTAGATAATTTACATATTGCATAACCTTGCCAAGCTATTAAGCAGCAAGATAACTTCTAGATCATACCTTATTTCCCTTCAATGCTTCAATGACAAATAAAGGAAGGTAAATCACCTTGCTTACCACATGCCTGAGGCAAAGCTTAATCTAAAATATTTCAAAGCTAATAGAACCTGAGTTAGCAGAGAAAAATGTCGAATTTAACCTCAGTGGGAAAACAAGGTCTAATTCCTTCACACATACAGGACAGTGATTAGCTTTCTACACTCAAACAGGATTTGCAGTGTAACAGAGCTCCCCACATGCAGAGAATTAAATGCAAACATACATGCTTGTTGGCTCAAGGCCTACAAGCCTTTTTCTCAATTCTTAAATTATGTCTCTGTCTAACTCTGGTCCTCAGAAGCCAGCAAGAAAATATTAAAAAGCTGTTAAAAAAAATTCCCATCTTCAATTACTATTTAGACAGCTGATGTATACATGAAAAGAAGTTTACAGGAAAGTTAATTGAAGTTGTACTGTTAGTAAATTGGTTTTCCATTCATATATTATATGCATAAAGTGATTTTCTGAAGGGAAGCTGCAACCAAATTAGTTCTCTCTAGTAGATTTTATCTAAGCATTTAAATTTATATTTTTAATTATTGTCCCATTTTCTTCTTGTTTAAGTTATATTTAAATCGTGTGATTGCTAAAATTGGACTTCTTCAATTTCTCCATTGAAAAAAGCTAAAAAATATTTTGGCCATCCAGATAATACCTTATCCATCCAATAGTCCATTCATCTCTATCTCCCCAGTTCAGTGACAATGATGTTGTGCTGGACCACATCAATCGCCTTATACAGTCAAGGTACACTTAATTTGAACTTGCAGCTAAAAATAAGATTTCTGCCACTAAACAAACACACAAACAAAAGAAAACAACCCACAACCCCCTCCCCAAAAAGTAAAAAACCCAAAAACAAGGCAAAAAACCCCTCCAACCTTTTCCTCAAAACAGAGGAAATAAGATCACTTTGCATATGTGTTATATCAGTGCTTTCATTCCACTAAATAATGCACTAATCTGTTAAGGATTACAAATAAAACATGAAGCAAAGTTTTATTCTGAATGAAGGCTCTCTCTCTCTTTGGTTGAGTGCACACTCAGTCAGCTGTAATTCCCAAATAAATCAGGAAGAATAAACAGTGTTTACTAGACCACACTGCTGAAGCAAAGGAAGTGCTGGCTTTAAGCTGGGTAGACAAGACTCACAAAAAGAAATGTGGACACACTTTTCTAGGACACTAGCAGGCTTATTCTGTTTTAAAATTAATTCACATCAAATTTTCTAGCCTTTTGAGACTGCAATCAGGTCCTACACATGGAAAGGACAGAAAAAGAACCAACTAGGCTAAAAATGTCACCCAAACTTTTAGCTATGAATCAAACATAAGCTAAGTCCAAAGGTTTAGTGTTTTTTATTTAATTCTAAATATTGATTGAGTAAATAGAGATAAAATATATGGGTCAGCAACAGATATGAAAGAACACCGACCCTAGACTTCACTGATATTTCATGTTTCTGACAAATCTGAGTCCATCTGTTGTTATTGATTAGTTGTTCACTAAGTCTCAGAACTCACATTTCTGCTCTGGTTGTTTTGTTACACACTTCCCCCCTTTTGTCATCTCCACTTTATTTCTTCTACAGTCCCAGTGTGATATGCCATGCTATCCTGTCTATTGACTTTTTGCATTTCTTATCAGCAAAAAAACCAAGCTACTGTTTTACACCAGCAGGTCTTTCAAGCTTTGAGCCTCAGCAGCACAAAAGTGGTCCTCTGCCTTCTTGCAGAACTGCAGCTTGTCAGGGTGGGAATTCCTTAATAGATCCATGAATTTTGAAGTACATTTACAGTCTTCCCAGTTGCAATAATTGTAAGTGGGACTCTAAGCAAGTCAGAATTTATTTCTAAAGTATGCTCCTTAAAGAGAAAATTCACCACCTTTTAAGCACTTCAAATATTCTCCCAGCATTTTTGCATCTAAAAGATTAATTTGGTTTTTATCCTGAGCATTCAGCATAAAGTGCTTAAGTGTTTTATATTTCTCAAATAGAAAAAAAAAAATAAGGATTTACATGTCTTACTTTTTTTTTTTAGCATAATGGTTCATTTGCAAAGACAATATTTTCCTGGATTTGTATTCCCTCAGAATAAGTCAGTTCCCTATTGACTTCTAACATTCACAAATTTCAGCCAAAGATGACATAACAAAGGGGCTTTGTAGAAAAAACAGAACTTCACAGCATTTTTTTTTCTTTTCTTTTAGAGACAGCATTCAATTAAGCACCTTGAATTTTATGGATACCAGTGCACTGTAAGCAGTTTTTCTCACCACTGTTCTTTACATGACATTTGCATGAGAAGGACAGCAAAACAGGTTTGAACATGAGTTTACCTATGATACTGAGAGATTCTTCTGAATTTTTCTTCCCTCCTACCTTTTACTTCCAACAGATCAAGATGCAAAATTTATCTCTCTTTCTGCACACATATATATGTAAACACATGTATATTTCTTACACAGTTAATTACTTCTATGATACATATGCCTTCCCAATAGATTCATTAGGGTTTAGCCTGTGATCTCTAATTTTTTTCTGATATTTGATATTCATCGTGCTCTAAATACCGATATTTTGCTATTGGGATATCTTAGGAGAGGTTGAAAGAGGAACATGAGAAAAGAGAAGCTAAGACAAAATTTGAGTTATTGAAAGAAAGGGAGATTATGGGTTTTTCTATTTATGATGGGGGTAATAAAAAAAATCAACTCATGGAAGTCATAATTAAAAGAAAACTTTTATTATGCTTATTGAAATAACATTACAAAAGGAGTATCAGAATAAAACGTGCAAAATTACAGAATCACGATCATGAGTTTCACACTATTTCTCTTTTTCTAAAGGAATCAGCTATGAGACATACTTGAAGTAATCTTCCTAGGACTGGCCAAAAAATATAATTCCACTTGGAATATGCAAGATCCTTCGATTAAAAAAAAAATTGTTTTCAGTTATTTCCAAACAAACTAAAACCCCTGACCCCCAAAATTCATAGGTAAAAAATAAAAACAGGATGTTAATTTGAATGATAATTCATTGTGTTTGACTGTTTCTTCACTGACCTGAGATATTCCTCTGAAAGCTTCATTCTCACAGATATTCTTTCAGTAATTCCTTCAAGAGATAAATTTTGATAAGAAGACGTAAAAATAAATTGGAAGAAAGTCACATAATTGCTCCAGGGCTTGGAACTGGCTTTTCTTCTTTCCTGCAAGTTGAATTCTGATCTCCTTTTTTCATCAGTTCAAGTCCATTACAGCAGGCAGGGCATGTTCCCCTTTGTGTACATCCTCCAAGCATCTATGTATAATACCTGCTTTTCTCAGAAAAGTGGAAGTAAAACACACCTCTGCTTGAGATAAACTGAGTGGATGCTGATGGAGGGAAATAACTTGAGAAATAGAAGTTTCTCCTTCAAGGCTTTCTCTGTTTTACTGAGCTTTACAAAGAGCAGTTGTTGCCTCATGTTTTTTCTTTCAAACCGCTCAAGCAGCCAGCGACTCTCTAGTGACAGCATGCGACTGTGGCTTACAGGAGAATGTCTGTTGGCAGATACAGAATCAGCACATGAAGAGTCCTGTAAATTAAAACAAATAAAATTTTTTTTAGATAATAAAATCCCATTTCATCACTTTTTAACCTTTTTTTCTATTTAATATTTGCAAATTTATATAAAATATGCTGCTTGCTGGATACAGACAGAACTTACTTCTGAAGCCAGGAGAAGTCTTCACCAGTAAGGAGCAGGATCATGCGCTTTGCCTGGCTACTTCAGAGAACACAGAAGGGCAAAGAGCATCTCCAAGGTAGATGCTGAAAATGGATTTAAAGATGAAGCTGATGACTAACAACAAACCCTTAAAGAACTTTCAAGCAGCACAAGGGACCTGTGGTAAAGGCTTCACAGTGGCTACTACAGGACTATGGTTTGGTTTTGTGCTGAACAGAGAGTTGACAATAGAGGGATGTTTTTGTTATTTCTGAGCAGCTTTTACACAGAGCCAATGCCTTTTCTGTTTTTTGTACTGCCACGCTGGTGAAGAAGTTTGGAGTAGGTGAGAGGCTGGGAGAAGACACAGCTGGGACAGATGACCCCAACAGACCAAAGGGATATTCCAGACCTAATGTTAAGCATATAAAGTGTGGGGGGGGAAAGGAGGAGGAGGAGAATGCTTGGACTGAAAGTGTTTTTTCCTTCCCAAATCTGTGTTGCACCTGATGGGGTCCTGCTCTCATGGAAATGGCTGAACACCTGCCTGCCCTTGGGAAGCAGTGAATTAATAAATCCTTTCTTTGCTTTGTTTGTATGGATGGCTTTTGCTTTCCCTATTAAACAATTTTTATCTCAATCCATGAGTTTTCTAGCATTTACACTTTCAATTCTCTCCCTGATCCTGCTGGAGGAGGAGAAAGGGAGCAGCTGCCTGAGGCTTGGCTGCTGGCTGGGGTGAAATGACAACTAGGCTCCTTAACATATTCATCCACAAGAAATAAAACCAAAAGTATTTACTTACAGCCTGCCACTTGAGACAGACTTTTATCATATACTCTGAATTTATATATTTTATTCATATTTACCATTTGTAACACATATAGTAGATGGTCACTGAAATTATTTCTTCTTGATGCTTTCTTGCATAAAATATTATGTTTCTCTCTTCTTCTGTGTCTTGTAGGGATAGTGAATGAAAAGTTTTGGCCTAAGAACTGAATATCTCTCCAGAAGTATTTTTGAGATAACAAAGCAATATCATCCATTAAAGAGTTGATACCACTAGTACCAACAGTGAAATCATACTGCTGGATGAGCAGTATTCCTGAATATATAATTCTTTTTCTTTTGCCCCAGACCTGCCTAGGCTCAGTTTTTAAGATATAACAATTATTTTCCTGTTCAAATGACCCTCAAATCTTCTTGGAGCAAAGTTAAGTACTACTTGTTTTGATAAAACAATCTATTACAAGTTTCCCTCAACATTTCTTTAGATAGCAAAATTTCCTAAGTATGATAATATATTCCCCAGGTCCTTTTGCACTAGTCAAGTTATTGATGCCAATCAAACTTAATACCACTGAAGGTCCCTACCCAAGTACTTCAAATCAAGAGAGCTTATGTGTAACCCAATTTGGACTACCTACTGTAGCCTTTAAGGCAATCTCAGGACTTACAAGGCAGCTAAGTTCAAGGCAGCCATGACTCATTGCTTAAGACTCAGCACACACATTCTGGCTTGGTAACGTGAATAAAAGTGGGCATGATATCAAATATAGAACCTAATCAGCAATGCACGGTATCACTTGCATCAGTAAAATGTAGCTGAAGCAAGTAGGAATGTGAACATGTTCTCTATGCAAAGTCCTTACACCACTTTGTTGTGTTCTGAATTACCAGTTAAGTTCAGTAAAAAAAAATATTTCTTCTACCTCTTTAGCATGTGCTGGATTCTTACTTTCAGCTCAGTAGAAAAATGTTGAAGTAATATTCATAGAGCAGCAGGGATTTCATGCATGGATCTTGAAATAATCACAACAGTATGTTCCGGTCTCTTTTTCCCTCCATCTTACTTTTTAATATAATTTTGATGGCATACATTTATGATAAAGACATATTATCTCAGCAGTCTATGGGTGAACTTTGAGCAATGAATTCTAGCAATGTGGCTTGAAATCAGCCTCATGAGAAATCAAAGCAAGTGCTCACTCTCACGGTCACACAAGCAACACACTAGCTAAAAATAAGGATGAAAAGAAAGCTAATGTTTACCTAGAGTATAAAAGTAGGTGCTTAAGATGAAATATGCTTTGAAATAATTCTAAAAAGGCTAATAATAACACTCTTCTTTAAAGATTCTGACATGCAATGTTTAATTATCCTGTATGAAAATACAGAGATACTTTAGCTAAAATATGTATGAGAACACTCTTCCAAATTGAGTCACTTATCAGTACTTAGGGACAGGACATCACAGACCCCATAAGTTTTGAATTTGTCTACCTGAATCATTCATATGAAAAAGTATCTGGCTTCTCTTAAATATTACTGTACAAAGCAATTGGAAAAATGTTCATTTCACCTCAGATTTTCACATCTCTTACTCATTTTGTTAAAACTGCATGACCTGCCTCAAATTAAATATTCTCCTTCAAGGCAGCCTAAGAGCTAAGTCAAGATTGCAACTTAGTTGAGCAATTCATACTATGTTGTGTTCTGGGCCATCAAAGTCCAAAGATCTGAGTTCAGGGGAGGGTTAGAAAGATAGTAGGAAGACCTAAGAGAAGAAATCAAGAGATCATTTGTTCGGACAAAGAGTTCAGGAGACAGTCACAACAGCCTACTTGAGCAGCAGAGACATAAATGAGAGCAAGCAGTATTAGAAAGCACAATAGTTTTTGGAAGAACTTTTTCACTAGTACAGTAGTGTATAGCTGTCAGAGATATTGTGAAATTTTAATCTTTCCAAGACTCAGAGCAAAAAACACAAGGAGGTGGCACAGTGTCTGGAAATGCCCTCTTTTGACAGGCCAGTGAAACTAGAGGACTCCAGCATTCGTATGGTTATACTCATTCAGTGAGGTAAGCTCATTCAATTTATTACTAGACCTCCATTACATGAGTCTATTATAAAAAAAAAAAAACCCATGAAATAATCGTCTGGCTTGTTTGGGGGTTTTAAATGTCAGAATTAAGCACATATGATAAAGGCCAAGGAAAGATGTGAAAACCCTTACAGATCCACAAGTTTGAGACAACAGGAATATGGATATTTCTTCCAAATTCCCTATAATTTATTAAAATATCATCCCTTTAAACCTATATTAACAATTCTTCTTTTATACTAGTCAGCCAAAAGAAACTGCAGATACTTACTGTATAAGGTTGACCGTAGAGTGCATTCAAATGAAAAAAGAAATACTGTATATTTGAATATAAATTGAAATAAATAATGTGATTTCATTATAAATTGATATAAATAATGTGATTTCATTATGATAAATGTAATTTCATCAACCTTGAGATGATTTTTTTATTATCTATTATTATGTAAGAAAGTAATTGTATTGTTGATGGTTTCCCCTTGTTAAATAACTTGCTGCTATTAAGACAAGAAACCTATGTGCCTTACCAGATGGATAAATTTCCTTTTAAAATAGACAGATGTTTGAAAAAGGTATTCATACAATATATATATCGCTCCTGTTTCTATATTGCAATAATTTTACTTTGTTTCCTCTTTGTCAACTCAAATTGAATAGAACTTTCGCTATATGTTTCGAGTAATTAATTTGAATGATAAACTTAATTTCATAGTTGGAAAAGTCAGCTTTTACCTTTTCAAGACAGAGAAACATGGGTTTTAGCCTGAATTTTTCTGCAGATAAAAAGGTAAACTCTATATTTCAGCAGAACTGGGAAGAAACAAATTGAAAAAATAGTTCTTGCAACTTTGGCACAACATGCACAGTATTTCAGTCATGTATATTTAATATACATGTGTTTCTGTAGCTTTGAATTAGTGCAGTGTTTCACTGTATTTACTTTTCTGTTATGATGCAGCAAACTTATTGATTAATTGTGCTAAATTGGCATAAACTTGATTTGAGCTACAAATTATTGATTTGAAACATTGGTGGTCATGAAACATTTTGCATATTTATAATTCAAGAAGTTTTGCTGTGTTGCTATTGCAGCTTTTTAAAAAATTTAGAAATGGATTTTGAATTGGTAAATGTAGCAGTTTATTGTAAACCTGCCCACAGAGTATAGAGTACCAGGGAGCATACAAATGGAGTTGTGACAATAAAATGAAGAAGGTATTATTCTGAGACTCAAAGAAGGAAGAAAGCAATTCCTTCTTAAACAGAATGAGAAAAAAAAAGTTATTTAACAAGGACCTTGAAAAGATATTTGCAGCTGAACAAAAACATTAAGAACAACATTTATCTTATCAACTAACTGAAGAATCACAGAATTGCAAAATGATTAAGGTTGAAAGGGAGCTCTGGAGGTTACGCGGTCCAAGGCCCCTGCTCCAGCCCAGCCCCCCAGAGTGAGCTGCCCAGAATCATGTTCTGCTGGCTTTTGAATATCTCCAAGAGTAGAGATGCCACAACCTTGCTAGGCTGTCTGTGCCAATGCGCAGTCACATCTACAGTGAAAAAACATTTTCTGATGTTTAGAGGGAACCTCCTGTGTTTCAGTTTATTCCACTGGCTCTGGTCTTGCCACTGGGCATCACTGAAAGAGCCGGGGTCTGTCCTCTTTGCAACCTCCTTTCAAGTATTTATATACAATAATAACATCCTCCCGAGCTTTCTCTTCCCAGGCTGAACAGTGCCAGCTCTCAGCCTGTCTTCATTAAAGAGATGCTCCAGACCTCAATCACCTCAATGAGTCTTGGCTGGATTCTCTCCATGATGTCTGTCATTGGTACTGGGCACCCAGAACTGGACAGAACACTACAGATGTGGCCTCACCATGGCTGACCAGAGGGGAAAAATCACCTCCTTTGACTTGCTGGCAATACCTTGTGTAAAGCAGCCTAAGACACAATTAGCCTTCTTTACAGCAACAGCATTTTGCTGGCACATGAACAATTTGGTGTCTTACAGGATCCCTATATCCTTTTCTGCAAAACCAAGGGCTTTAAGTCAAAAGATAATAAAAAATTTGGTTAATGTTTACAAAGTTTCACAGTTTGGGTTTTTTTTGTTTCTTTGTTTGTTTGTTTTGCTTTTGTTTTTTGGTTTTGGTTTTGTTTTTTTAAGCAGTTTGTGAAGGATTTGATATCATGTATCTTTATGCAGATAGGCCAGGATTTTAGAGGGCTGTGTGTTCTATGTTCTAAAGTTGGTACCTTTAGCTGCACAAGTATTCTCTAAAATTCTGACATAATTTTTAAGTTAAGGTTCCTCTCTATTCTAAAATAAGAGCCAATCTCTAGTTCATATTTTTTCCCATCAGTTAAAGGGGATATGATAACTAATATTCTATCTCATCTGTTACTTTCAAAATTTATTTCTTTCAGCAACTTCAGTATAACAAAGCAATCTATCGACATTTCATGTTTCTTGTGTGTTGCCAGATAAAGAGACCCTAAAAATGGAACATACACTTTGTTCCTAAAAATTTCCACAAAAAGAGAAGAAGAAACATGGTTAGTAATGTGAAGAATAAAAATGTAAGAAGAGATGTGTATTTGAATAATCATCCCAATCTGACACTGTTTCTTGTTCTTTTATCCTCAAAGAAGCTTAACTGGTTGTGCATCATCTTTGGTTCTCCCGTTGTGCATCTTCTCATTTCTTCACTTTCTTATTTTTAGGTTTGCTCATTTTATACTTTCTTTAGCAACTTGGAAGCTCATCTCTAAACCACGTCTTCCTGCAGACCTCCCGCAATGTACTTCCTTTCAAGTCCCCAGAGCCCACAATACATTTTTTCCCCCAAGAAAACAAGAACAAAATGTTACTGGTCTGTGTTTTTACAGCCAATTTGCTATAATCACTTTCCTTTGTATTGTGTAACAGAAAGTACAGTACATCATCTCCAAGAACAGAGACACTTCATCTCAACTATTTTTAACAGATTTCTGGTTTTGCTCTCTTTTCAACTTCTTTTCTGCAACTCCCCTGCTATCTTTCTCACACCATAGTGTCTGGTTTGACAATAAACACTGAATTTTTCACCCTTGTGCTCAACATCAGTCTAGGCACTGAATTGTTGAGCCTGGATAGGGAGTGTTTTTTACAGGGTTTTTTATTAGAGATTAAAAAAATATACGTAACCAGATGCACAGCATGCCATATATAAAATACTGAAGTTACTGTAAGCTTGCATATTTTTTTTACTGAGTGACAGTAAAATTTTATTCTCTTTAGCTGTCTTCACACTTTTTTTTTTTTAATATTGAGTAAAAAAAATATGCTCCCCTGCCATTTGAGTAGCAATGATAAACAAGGATGTGTAGTCCTCAAGTGGAAAAGTTTGTAACTTAGAAAAGCATAAATAAATAAATTTTTTTGAGAGAAAGAGGTCTCCAACATTCCCTACTTTCTTGGAGAAATATATTTTTTTTCCTTTAAGGAAATTTTATCTCTTTCCATTATACTTTCAATAGGTTTATTGAGTAGATTTTTTCCTCCTCTCATCTTTGTTTCTTGTATAGTTTTTTAGTGATCAATTGTCACCCACCACAAAACCTGACCTATTTTTTGCTTTTAAGCCTCAATTGTTTTATTCTTTGCAAGACCCTCATCACTGTCAACTCATTTCTTTAACTTATAAAGCTAAAAGGCAGCTAATGGATTCACAGAAAACACACCCTGGAAATTTATCTTAGGAGGCAAACTTATACAAATCTCTAAGAGTTTCATGTTTGGGTGTTTTTTGTTTGTTTGTTTTTGTTGTTATTGTTTTTGTTTGGGGGGTTTGTTTTTTTCTTTTTTTTTTCCTAGAAAGGCAAGTCATACAGCTTCCCTCCTTTACAGCATTCTGATGAACTAAAAAAATGCTGACTTCTAACACAGGATTTAGGAAAGGGCAGAGTATTTCTTTATGAGTTTTCTAGGATCACATTTTATTACTGCATGTTAAGTGTTGAATAATGCTTGAATTACAGTGAGCACATGTAAATGGGAAACTAAAAACTGTCTCTATAAGGCTGAAAAACTTAAATGACAGGCAACAACTATACTGTGCCTGGTTTTAATTTTTATCCCAGACTTGATGACATTTGAAAAAACAAGAAGCTTTTTCTTATTCCTTCAGTATTTTTAATTTCCATTTCTTCCTGCCTTCCTCATGACTTCCTCATGTCAACAAACAATGGGTAAAACTGGAGATACCAAGACTAAAAATGGATTTTCTTTGTCAAGGAAAGCTCGTAGATGACTTATTGAGCTCACTCAGAGGAAACCTGAACAACATGCAAATGCCCACCTAAGACAGACTACTGCTTTAAGAGATCACAAATGAAAACTATAGAGAATCTTACATGCCATGGCAACTACTGCTTGACATAGTAAAAGTAAAAGCAAATAAGTACAATAATTAAAAACTACAGATGAGACATGGGGCTTAGTTTTAAAATAAATAATTTAACAAATACATTAGGCTCTTCTTCCTGACAGCCATATGTTTGTCCAGCCACAGGTACCACGGAGCATGACTACTGCCTTTAATTCTACTCAATTGTGAGTGACAGTTTTCCTGTATCCCATTTTACAAGCCCCTTCCTGCTAAAGCATGAAGATCATTATAATAAACTTCCGTTGGTAATGCAAATTTGCGACATAGGAAGAAAAGTTTTTGAAAGAGATTAGTTTTATAAGTTTGGTATACAAAGCGTTGAAAAAGTGAGCTTCTATTTATAGTTGGTTTACCAGAAGTTGTTAGCAATGAGATATGATGATCATTTGGAGTGATGTACATTTTACTTCAGTTACTCCCAAAGTAGGCATGTACATTGGGAAGTGATCCATCACCCCTTGTAAGTGTCTGCTCCTCTGAAATGATCACTTTCAGGAGAGTCTGGCCCAATGCACTGTAATTTTCTAAAGTTAGGCAGCCCATAGTCCTGTCTCAGATTGCTTTTCACTGGTTTTCTTAGCTTTCTAGAAATGTATTATGTATGCATCAACAGTAGCTTTTCTATGTCAAGCACTGTTGGGTCTCAGTCTGTTCTAGATTTTTTTATTTGGAAAAAATCATGTCAACTTGCACTTGAAGCTGTTTACATGCAGCTCCAGTAAAGCCATATTTTCCCCTTCTGGAGGCAAATAATACACTTTCAAAAAGTGCTAATTGCTATAAGAGTGTCATTGAAAATATGATACTCTATATTTATACTCAAATACCATGTTTACAGTTTGACTTTTTTTAAATTTATATTTTTAGAACTAAGTTCACCCTCCCTTTTACTTCCTCCCACACATACATTCACCCAGAACTAATAAGAAATGAATCAGCTTACTGAAATGCAATATAAAGTTCTGCACACATTACATCCTATTCTTTCAGCTGGTGCCAAGACAAGGCTAAATCTCTTTACAGCATGTAGCTTTAAAATACAACCATCTAGAAGAGGTTTACTGCAAATGTTACAGAAAGTGAATCTTAGATTTATTAGATACTAAACTCCTCAGTTTTCACCTATATGCTTCACTTGTGCATTGCTGTGGTCTAGTAATTTATGAGTGAAGACTGCTGTGGTTCCAGAATGGGACTGGTGTAATGCTGGTGTATGTATACACTCCACTGAGCTGAGTCCTGCTTTTAGAGATTAAATGGAGCATGTAGGAAAAACAAAGGTTTTATGTTATTGCTCTTGGCACTTGATATAATAAGATGCAATATGGCAAGACTGCAGCATTGGAATGGGTTCATGAGTCAGAACTGATGTAAAAACAGCAAAGACTGAGCAATACTGCAGTATGGCTATTCTTACATTGTATACTGTAAATGCCATTCTTCCAATAATCCCAAACTGTGGTGTGTAACCAATGTGTTTTTAGGGTTAAAACCAGTTTCAGCTCTAACGCAAGTTTGTTGCTGGTCTGCATTGGCACTGTCATAACTTAAATATCCTCCCTGAATAAACTGACTAAATTCTGACACAGTGCCCTCCCAAACAGAACATTCTTTAGTAATGTACTCTATTGCATATAAGATATATTCAGCCTTTTACAGGTATATAGACACTAGCTGCAAGGAACAATTGATTGATCATTTATTTATTCATTTACCCCCCAAACTGCTGAAATAATGAAGAAACAGGAAATTACATGGACTCCATACTAGGTGGTCTCCTTGCCCTGGAACACCATTAATGAATCTGGACTAAGTGGTCCTCCATAAAAAATACTGTGGCCCAAGGTGGCAGTTTGGAGAAACCCCTGACATTCTTTTTGAGCTGTGGTCATAGCAGCCAAGCTTGGAGAACCAGCCTTCCATATTAAAAACACAAAGTGAAAAAGGCTGTATAGTGGGCAGTTGTGGAGTCACCTCACTAGGAATGAAGCAGTTCGACAAGACATCCACACATTGAAAGATCATTTCAACTGGGATTCAGGTTAAATTTCAACAAAAGTTGCCAGTCAGAAAAGTAGTCTCATGGTGAGAAAGACCAGCCCAGTGTGGATACTAACACTGTAATTTCATACAATGCTATTGAATGCTGACTCAGGTTTGACCTATGCATTACAACATGGGCAACAGACTGAGAGGAGCTGACTATTAGGCATAGACATCCATAATTCTACTGCTGGCCCTGCGAGACTCAGGAAAGCTGAGACAATTGCTTCAGCTGCTGACAAAACACTGAAGAGTGCTTGTTGGAGGTTATTCTTAACCAACAAGAACATGGTTCTCACCTCCCCATTACCCACAGTAATTTGCAAGACTGTTTCTCCCACTCAACTGCACCTTGCAGACTATCGTCTTTCCCTCTTACAGGAATATCTGTGGTATTCTCACAGGAATATCACAGACAGAAATAGACTCTTGCATATTATAATAGCATATTTAAAAGCTGTTTATGCAGTGCATATATAAATGGAGCAAAGATTACCATACCCATACCAAAGTGTTATTTTTTCCCCATTTATATATATACACTGTTTTAAACTGTATGGCCAATGTGTAAAGAAAATGGCAGAAATTCTGCAAAAACTGTTCATTCAAAATGCCAAATTATTACATAGAGACTTTTTGAAGTAGCAAGAAAACACAATTCTTGACTTCTGCACTCCCTGCATGCATAGTTGAATAGTAAAAGGTTTCAGTAACATCAAAATTCACTGTGGACTAAACAAAACATTACACAATCTATAAAACTGCCACTAGTGTGGTGCCTTTAAATTATTCTATAATCTCATGAATGGTGATGTAGGAAATAACGGATAGTATTCATGTTTTGCTAATATACTTGGATTTTATTTTCCCCATTGGCTTGTAAGTTACTAACCCTTTTTCTCACCATAACAGATGCAAAGATTAAGGTGTACAGAGAATAATATTCTGGAGAAGGCAATGGAAAGGGAAATAAAATGTATTAATGGATCCTATCTAGTCGCAAGAAATTTTGAAAAGCCTGATTTTCTGTTCAAGGAAAGAGATGCAAGAGATAAAGAATGGAAATAAATTACTGAAATGATGGCAGCAATCAGGAAAGAAAAATATTCAGAAAGGGATTCCTACCAAAAAAAAAAAAAAAAGTGGCACTGGAAGATAGGTGTTTCAACCTTTTGTGAAGAAAGGTTAAGACTTATGAGAAGTTCAACCACCAATTTTATACAAAATACTTCCTCTCTCCTCCATAAAAATTGGCAGTCTACATAATGGTAGTGAGTTTATGATCACATTATGGATGAAAGTCAGTGAAGTGAGAAGAATTGTTACTGTTCTCATACCTTATACTGATTCAACCAAGTACATTACTATACTATTCCATCATTATTAAAAGTCAGATTCTGCATACAATGAACAGTGAACACAGTGAACACATGAATTATTCATACAGCGGGGGTTTGAGGTTTTGTTTTTGTTTTGTGTTTATTCGTTTGGTTTTTTATTTTGTTTTTGTTTGTTTGGGGGTTTTGGTTTTCTTGTTTTTGTTTTTGTTTTTTTTTTTTTTTCCCTGGGCTGCTACTGCTGTTGCCTTAGATTCACAATTTCTAGTCACCAGTGTTCATATTAGACCAAAAACAAGCTCTAACAAAAATATCATAATCTACAGTCTTGTCTTAGGGAGTGGAATTGAGGTAAAAACATAATAGCATTTTTAAACTTTCCACATCTTTTCATTTTTAGCACTGAACAAATACGAAAATAATAAATTTCCTAATGTCATTGAGATTTCACTTTTGCATTAGTTTATGTAAGATAAGAGTATTACTTTCTTTCCTGGAAAAGTGTGTTTTGGTTTACTGACCATGTACAGGAAGGAAAAGTGCTTGAGGAATAATGCAAAGACATTCATGCAATGAATGTCAGCATTTTTTTTTTTTAAATAAAAGAAGCTGCACCAAAAAACCCACAACTCATGCAGCCAGGGCTCTCACCTGAAAACAGGAAATACTTTGACTCCAAAAAGTCTACCAACGCTTTTTTCCAAAACGATGTGCAAATGCTGGGGTGGTTTGTGCATAGCCATACAAAACCACAATATCAAACACTTGTCAGCAAGCATGGTAGAAGAAAGTTCTATGAAATGTAAAAATTGAATAATTAATTGTCTCTAAAAAAGAGTTTGAATTTATTTCACTCTCTGCCTCTAACGGTTTTATATTTGTACATACATTTTTCTGCCAATATGCCCCAAAGTGACTGCATTAAGAAACCCATTATGAAAACATTTGTAGAACATCTCATGGACGAAAAAAAAGACCCACAAAATTCACTCCCCATACGGGGGAAGGAAAAATAGTGAAATGTCTCTGAAAGTTAGCAAAGAAAGGTTTTTCGCACAGCAAGAGGGTGTTTTCAAATTACAGAACCATTTAAACAAAAACTATTTGGGGTGCTTCTTTCTTCTCCTTGTTCTTAAATGTTTTGTTAGCTAAAAGCTTGATCCTAGAACAACCAGGTGTGGTTCATAACCAGGTAAATGGGATGTTAGACAACTTCTCAGCAAATTACTGTAAAATTACTAACGTTGCAGCAGAATGACACATGAAAAAGGAAAGAATAAAAGAAAATTGCAGTCTGGCAATAGGAATGGGCAAGTTAATTTCTTCCTGCATTGTTGGTACTGCAAAATCACTATCACTTACAGAGCACACAAATATCTTAAACAGATATTCCGACTGACACAGAAGAAAGAAACAAACCTAACTCTTAACATGACACCAGACTATCTCTTCTAAATTATTTAAAAAATGAAAAAGACCAAATGAAAAAGAAACACTTATTAGAAATGTGTTTATTGTCATTTCATTGCACTGGACAATTTGGAAAATTAAATATCTCCTCCCCCTAGATGTTGTCTTGTATTATTACACATAATTGCTTTCTCCCTTTGACATTATAATGTAAGATGTCATTGAGCATGAGATTAATCAAATACTAATTTGATAGCAAAATCAGAGAACAATTCAAGATTTTATATCTGGTGCAACTCAAATCGTCTGAATTAACCCCATCCCCTCAGAAAACCTCTTGCTTTCTTCATGGTGTTTGGGGACTTTTTTTTTTCTTTCCATTTGTTTATTATTAGATTCCTTGGGACCTCTTGTTGAGAATCTTGAGAGACCGGATCTCACACATCCACTCTCTATGTAGGGTCTATTCCCATCCATATTAATAATGGATGAAATGAGATCAATATTTACTTCAATTTATAATATATTTAAAATCCTGTGACAATTACACTGTGCTATTATCTTTAATCTTTACTATCAACACCTAAACAAGTCCTGACGGTGTGTATTACAGTGACTATGCTCACTGAGCATGCACTGCTAAATAATTATATTATAGCCATGCTGAGAATGGTTTGAGATTAAGCCCTTCAGACTTCCCAGCACAGGGTAGTCCATTAATACACAGAAATTACAGTTTCTTTTACTGTCTTACTTGCTATATAGATAGTATATCTGTATATATGTATACTACTCTATACAAGGCAGTTTTTTCTATTTTTTTATTCCACTAAAGAAAGAAAGGAGACAGATCAAGAAAACAGAAGTAAGTAAACAGGAAAGCAATGTTCATGGGTTTTGAGAGTGACAGAATATAAATAAAAACACATAAAACAATATGAAAGCAAGATGGAGAGAGGCTTTAAGGTCTGAACCAGTGATGTCCCCTGACGCCCAGCTGGTTTCACTGCAGTGCCGGGGATTTGTGGCATGTATTGGCTCCAGGTCTGCCAAGTCTTCCAGCCATCCTGTCATGTTTAGTGAGAGCACTCATGTGTACAAGGTCTTGCAGAAACAGATCCAGGCAGGAAAAGGTGATGTAGAGGAAATGTGTCATGAAGTAATGCATCCTAGCAGGACCAACCGTGACTTAAGTCGTATTTTCACTTTCTTCAGTATATGAGTTAAAACAATATTTATCTCTCTCTTCACTGAACCTTATGTGTTTTCCCCAGCTTTCCAGTCAACACTTTAATACAGAAAAAGATGCAGCCCTAAGCCTGTATCATGACATTTTTTTGTAGAAGCTGTTCATAAAAGAATAAACTACTTTTCTGTTTTTCCAGCCTCATTTTTATTCAGTTCCTAAACATCAAACACAAAAATAAGAATTGATCTGAAAACAGATGGATGTAAAGGTGTGTTGGATAGGAGCTGTCAGACCAGTTCAGCATCTCCTTGGTGAGCCATGTGTTGCTGCAATGCTTGTAAAGAATAGCAGTAAAACCATAAGACATGAAATCATAGTTTTCAAACATTTTATTTTGAAAAGTTACAGCTACATATGTCAGTTTTCACATAGAAACACTGTTTAAACATTGTAGCAATCTATAAATACTGATATTTAATTATTTTACTGAACCATAGAAAAGATTGAGCTATTTTCAGGTGAGGCATCCGTTGTAAGAGACACAACAGAACTAAGTGCGTGTTTATAGTTTTGGGGCTTTTTCTTCAAGAGAAAGAAAGCATAACCCTAAATTTAAAGCAGCATTATAGATTTGAGAGTGTGGAATACAGGAAATCCATAGAAATTCTATTTCCCAGACTAGGGACTGAAAGAGAGGGGGAAAAAATAAAAGATGAAATCCAAAAATTGTGGGTTTTAATTTCAGATTATTTCACCCAGTTACTCCTTTTTTCTTTTGCACAGAACTTCCAAGGCAATTAAGAGAAGATGTTCTTAAAAGTTATTTAGTTTGTACTAAAATAAATATATTTGGGTTTTACAACAGAAGCAGCTTTTGTTTAAACCAACCTACTTATGCTGGCCTATTAAGAAGAAAATATAGTTCAGCGTTTATCATTTACAAGACTTTTGTTTGTGCATTTTACTTCATAACAAATTGCTTACTTGCTTGCAATTTAAATTTGACCTCTTTAGGAAAACTGTACACTTTTTTGTTCATAGCAGAGTTTGGACAATATCACCATGCACAACATTTTCTCTGCTTAGCACACTCTGAACAAAGCTGAATTCCCAATTAATTTTCTGAAGTCTATGTGTCTAATGGTTTCAAAACACTTTATTCTCTTTGAAGAAAATGAAGTTGACTAGACAGCATTTTGGTGCATCACAAGACTGAAATCATTGCAAATGGGAAGAAATATGACTGCAACACAGCAGGAACAGACAAATTATATTTCATTTCATTTGCTGTGTCAGATATGACTACAAAATGAAAATTCACTATTCTAAAAAAAAAAAAAANCTTTCTCTTTCTCTTTCTCTTTCTCTTTCTCTTTCTCTTTCTCTTTCTCTTTCTTCTCTTTTCCTTTCCCTTTTTCTTTTCTTTCTCTTACTTTTTTTTTTTTTGGGGGGGGGGCAGGTTTTTGGTTTGGTTTGGGCTTTTGTTTTGTTTTATAGGAATTAATCACTCAGACTTCTTTTTAACTTGCATAACATTTTGTTTTATGGATTAAAACCAGCATCCCATTGGCTGGCACAGTCCCAGTGCTTATGTAAAAGGGATCAAGGAACTAGTTTTTCCTGAATATAAGAGAAGCATCAATGTCAAAAAATCCCTGCTTTCTTTTCCTGACTGTTCTCCAGATGACTTTGCAATACTGAATTATTTACATCTTGACAAGGGCTGTGATATAATTCCAGAAGTTTTTCAAGAGGATCTCTTCAAAATTTTCCACCTCAGTCAACAAGACGTATGATATTCCCTGAGCATAACAGCTTTACTGCCAAAAAATAAAATATGTTTCTGCTTACTGCCAATGCACCTGACTTTACCTAAGTAAATTCCTTGCCAAATCCATCAGCCTTTCCACCCTAAACCCTAAATCCATTCATTCTTGCTCAATTAAATATGCATTCTCTTACCTACCAATTCATGAAACATCATTTGATAGATCTAAAATACACTAAAGTGGTATGACTTGGGATTGGGGCAGGGGGCATTAATTATATGAATGTTGATCTTCTCATTTGAAGTATGCACTATAAATTCAGAGAATAAGATCTCATTTGGTCATTCAATGAATTTCTCCTGACTGCCAGTGATTCGTGCAGAAGAAGCGCATTGGTGTACAAGTGCCAGCACATTGAGAGTAGGAAAGAATCCCCCACAGAATGCAGGGAAACACAGCCACCAGCTACCAAAAAGCCACATTGAATAACAGCATCTACAAAATTCAAAGACCAGGTCTCCTCAAAATGCACATCCTAAAATTTTCAAACTGAAGAATCACCTTTATGCTTGTCTGGTATATTCTAAGAACCTACAATGAAGGGAGCTTTGTTTTGATTATTAATGAAGACAAAGAAAACAATAAGTTTTTTGCTACAGATTCTTGCCATATTCTAAGATTAAAATTTCTAAACAGGCAGGACAGATACAAAGCCCCCTTTACTTTTCTTTTCATGTCTTTTTAGCTTAAAATGATGGGAATACTCAGAAGACTGATACTATTGCGCAGGAAGCGAGAGCAGCTAAACACAAATGGTGGGAAAATAAACTTAAGAGAATAAGATCCTAGTACAGCCAGCTATTGCTATCAAAAACCTAGTTACAGAATCAATTTGATTACTTAATCTGTCTTGTAACCTTACCTCCAAACTGTAGGGAAGGAAATGCTACATACTAGGAGGGCAGGAAGAGAGCAAAACAACAACATAAGTGAAAAAAACCCAAAAAGACCCAAAACCAAAAACCCAAACGACAGCAAGAATTCTCAAACTCCAAACATGTAGAAAAGAGGGAGAATGTTATAAAGGCCAAACCTAGATCCATCCCACCCCACCTACATGTAAGCACGTAGTTAAGGAACTGTATTTCAGTAGCAAGCTCCCTGTACAGCAGACCAAAGGTGGCAGATGCCTTCAAAGCAGGCAGTGTGATTGAAGCACATGTGTGAGGCTGTGAACCCCAACCCTGAAGAAAGTCACCTCTCTTCAGAGACTGCACCTAGAAATTCAGGGCACCTGCTCTGCCCAAAGTAGACAACATAAATAACTTTTCCTCACAAGTAACTCTTTGAGGTTGGACAGTTACTCCTGTTCTAAGAATTCGACAAGAAACAAAGAGCAAAACTAATAAACAAATCTGAGATTTTATTTCAGGAAATTTCAAAACAGTCTGAATTTATTAATGACTCCAAATCACAGCTCTCCATTTGGGTAGCATGCAAAATGCATAATAACAATCTTAAATTTACCCTTAGTGGAGTGAAGCCTTCTGCCCTATCTTCAAGCCATTGAAGCATTTGTTAGAGGGCTTTGTCAAATTATTTCTAGAAGGTAACACTGAAGTACAATTAGGTCGTTACGATGCTAATTTTTCAGAGAGAATGTTTTATATGATTTTTCAACTATAGTAATTCAGACAGACAGGTACTTAGATTATGAGTTGAAATTTATCTGGATGTATATGCACATTCCCAGTCCATACACATTTTGTATGATTCATTATTTGTAATGCTCCTACATACTATACAGGTAATTATAAATTCATTTTCCTTTCATGTCCTCTGTGGATGTGAACACTTTGACTGATGTTCTCAACACTGAATTAATCTCTTTCTCAGAGTAATGACAGATGAAAAGAAATTACCTATTTTAACAATATGATTATTAATTTTTTGCCAGAATTCACTTTTTACTGCTTTCTAAGCTCCCCTTGTATCATGTGTTTTCCTCGTTTCTTAATGTTCCAGTATTTAATTTCCTGCACAAAACAGCTATAAGTGGATTAGAAAGCAAGCAGTACAGATGCAGTATATAATGCATCATCAGATGATGAAATGTTAGCAAAAACAGCACTGATGCTCCTAGGTGCAATTTTACACTTTGTAATGATATTTGTTCTTTTACAGAGGTACCTGAACAAAACACTTAAAGAAAAACTGTGGAAGTCATTGAGAAATTTTGTTGCTTGAAAAAAGCTGCACTTTTCATGAGACTCTCTTCATTAAGTCTGAGGGAAAATAATATACAAACAGATCATTTTCCAGGAAAGGTGATTTTCATCTTTCCTCAACATACATTTTGTTGTAACACAGAAATTACTATAATGAATCTTTGAGCACATCTTCCAGTCTTGGCCAAAATCAAACATGAGTCATTCACATATGCGCATTTAAAAAAAACAACATAATTCATAAGTAAGTATGGAATAATCTATCATTAATATAGAGAAATAATATATAATTACTCATTTATAATTAATATACATTAAATTCTCTTGGACAACTAATCAAAAGGGAATTGAGGCAGAAATACAGTAATGTTTGTAAAATACATAACAAAATAACTTACAACATGTAAGCTTGTCCAAATCTATTCAAAAAATGTTATTGTGCAGGTTCATATTTTGTCTATACAACACGTAATCTATTTTTCAAGGCAATATCATGCATTTTATTAAATTTGAAGAGACATAATATGATCTTAAGGGGTATACTTGACAATATATATCTGATCTGAAAAACACGTTAAGTTTTATTAAAGTTACAAGTCATGCCCCATATAGCCAGGAAAGAGCAATGTGAAAAATGATCTCCTGTACATGTATATTATGGTTGTATATAATTTTTTCTCCAATACAGACTCTCCTATATGCAATGCTCATTAAATGAGTATCCAGTACTTTCTTTTTTGGAAGTTGCTTAATATAGGGACTTATTTATTGTGTATTTTTGGTACCTAGTTTGAAGGCACAATTAGTCTTTCCTAGCAGGATTTCGGAGTAATTATCTGTACAACAGAGTGTTTGAAAAGACTGGCTCCTTTTCCTTTGCAATTATTCAATGAGGTTAGATTTTAGCGAACATCTATTTTGACAAAAGAGATGTATTGAAGTAAAAGACTTCTTTCAACACTGGGTAATAAACTCAAGGTACCTAACACCTAATTTTTTAAAATACTTTATCCTTTAAAGATGTGTTTAATGCTGCTTTGTCTGAGCAAAGTATTACTGAAATCACAGGACAGATTATGTGCATGTATTTTAGATTATTAGGCCAGTCTTCTGGGAAATATCATCTAGTTGGAGTCCAAAAACTGCAACTGAGCATATACAAACTAGATTTTTTGCCATTTGGTCAAACCTGGGTGGGATTTTACAAAGGTAGCAGAATGTTCTTCTCTAGCACAGACACTTCTCTACATCCCATAATGTTTATAGGATCAGATATTTATGATCTTAGCCTTTTTTCTTCCTAATTAAAGGTACTGAACCAATAAAAATTCAGTCAATCTGAATAAATTACTAGTCTGCAATATTTCAAGTTGCTCAGTTGACAACTGACATTTGGCTTTGAAAGTCACCTTTTGTCAATCCTGCTGGTAACTTTCTATTTTTCTAAGGTAATTCTATACTAACACAAGAATAGTAACACTATTTAGAACTAGATTTGCCCACCTCATTCCCGGTCATCTCCTTGTCTATTTTTCCAAAGTGAAACTGCCTGTTTTGTGTTCTCAGAGTACTTGCTGATTCAGTTGTTTCTGTAGGGTAGAGCACAATAAGCCTCACTAAGTTGTTTCCTTACATGTTGCATTCACTGTGGCTGGCATCCATACCATTGAACACCAAATTGTAGAATCTCTCGGAAGGAATTAATTATTATTTAAGCAGACTGGGTCAAGGGGAAAAAAAGAAAGCAAAAAGTGTTGTCAAAAGCACTGATACTCTGAAGTTTTACTAAATGCTACTGAACATCCAGCAGTTCAGCTTATGCTTACAGAACCACACATGTTACTTATTTATGGATCTTCATTTCCAAATAAAATAAAGAATTTGAAAACAAATCCAAACACATAAATACATAGACTCTCATCTTTATAAACTGAAGTGAGAAACTACAAAATTTTCCCTACAAAACTACAGGAGTAAAACTACTAGAAACTACAAAACTATTCAGGACAATCAACTCCTAACTTCTGGAACTACATAATTATTTCAAGCATAACTAAAATTACAGCTAGAAATCAGGACATACACTTGCATAATAAGTGAAATGAAGCAATAGAATTATTTGATGGGAAGCTTTTTGTAGGTAGTGACAGTATTTAGCTTCTTTTTGGCTGCATGTAGTGACAGACTGCTTTGAATAGTATCTTTTATGCTGACTTTTCAAACACATCTTTTTGGAAGAATACTATAAATAGATAAAGCAAATCACAGAATGGTTTGGGTTAGAAAGGACCTTGAAGATCGTCTAGTTCTAACCCCCTCACATGGGCAGATACATCTTACCTTAGACCAAGTTCTCAGAGTTCCATTCAAGCTGACCTTAAATACTTCTAGTATTGGTGAGTCCACAATTTCTCCAGGCAACCTGTTACAACCTTTGTCTTACCACCCTCATAGTCAAGAATTTCTTCCTAATATGTTAGTAAGCCTACTCTCTTCCAGTTTGAAACCACTCCCACTTGTCCTCTTATTACACTGTCTTGTAAAAAATCCCTCTGTCTTTCTTGTAGGTTGTCTTCGGGTACTAGAAGTTTGCAATTATGTTACCCCAGTGTTTTCTCTTTTTCAGGATGGGCAAACACAAATCTCCCAGCCTTTCCTTATATGAGAGGTGCTTCAACCCTCTAACCATCTTGGTGACACTACTCTGCACTCCAACAGCTCAATGTCCATCCAGTGCTGAGGATCCCAAAGCTGGATAAAGTACTACACGTGGGGTCTCACGAGAGGGAAGTGGAGGGCCAGAATCACTTTTCTTGACCTGCTGGTTTTGCTGCCTCGGGTGCAGCCCAGGACACAGTTGGCTTTCTGAACTACAAGCTCACATTGCCGGTTCATGTCCAGCCTCTCAGCCACCAGCACCCCCAAGTCCTTCGCAGTCTTCTCTGGATCTGTTCATCCCGCAGCCTGTATTGATATTGGGGATTGACCCAACCCAGGTGCAGCACCTTGTACTTGACCTTGTTACACCTTACAAGATACCCATGGACCCCTCTCTCAAGATTTCTCAGGTCCCTCCAGATAGCATCCTGTCCTTCAAATGTGGCAAACCACACCACTCAGCTTGGTAATATCTGCAAATGTACTAAGGATGAACTTGACCCTTTTGTCTGTTTTATTAATGAAGATATTAAATAACAGTGTTACCAATACAGACCCCTAAAGGACACCACTTGGCACTGATGTCCATCAGGACTCTGAACTGTTGACCACTACCCTCTGGAAACAACCATCCAACTACTTTCTTATCCAACAGTCCACTCATCAAATCCATTTCTCACCAATTTAGAGAATGATGTTGTGAGAGACCAGTGTACACCTATTCCTGGTAAATTATATTCTTCTCTGGTGAATCAATGACACACATATGGATTATGAGTTAAGTAGTTTGAGGACCAAATTGTCTTCCAACAAATAGAAAAGTAACTCTGTGAGACTAAATGCAGACCCATATTGGTCACACTGAACTATGACTCACTTTAAAAAAGCAAAGCCAAGACAACATATGTGATTTGCTGAAACTAATTAGTTATCAACATGCAGCATAGTCAACAACATGAAAAATTCTGTGGTCAAAATCCACAGCAGGAGTAATGTGAGGAAAATTAAACTATTTCAAGTGAAATTCTACCAAGAGATACAGCAAAGTATGGAAAACAGGTAACAGGTTAAGATTCTGATTCCTCCAGTTTAGTTAAGCTTCCAAATCACCAGTGTTGCAGTAGCCTTCAATCCAATGAGGAACTGAGTAAGAGGATCCCTATTTCTATTATTTTAGTTAATGGTAGGTAACCAAACATTGATGGATTTAGCTAATTCCATCCAGTCAGACCACTCCAATAAGAAAATCTCGAGGGCCTATACAGAGGCAATAACACCTCATAAAGATCAGGAATACTTTTGACTTAGTTCTGCATAGCTACTTCATTGGCACATTACTTCATTTGACATCTCAGAACCACCACATCAGTTTCACTTCAATCAAGCATTGCATTCATACAGAGGCAAAGATGTGTCACCTTCCCGTGATGTCTCATGGCAAACTGCACACACTTCAAACAATGTATATCAACAAGTAGATGGCTTCGTTTCACAGTGTACATTACAGGAAAAATCTTCACTGACAGCCTATTTGTCAGTGTGTCGGATGCAGCACAGTAACACTAGACCATCTGGAGATTCCAGTGAAAAAAGCACTTAGGGTGAAATTCCTCCTTCATCTACTGCTCACTGAAAGGAGACAGAATAATGGGCCTTCACTGCAGTTTGTCATAACATCAGAAACCAGGAATTGACTGCGATGCTTTTATTTGTATTGGTTTGAAAAAAGATTGGATATGCTGTAGCGATAAAAGCAGGGGATCAAAATTAAGATTGAGTCATGACAAAACACTGGTAAGATTTACTCCTCCATTTTCACAAGGGGAGGAAACTATTCCATATACATGCATTTTCAGTCTTCAAATGTCACAGCACAAAACTCAGCACACTACTCAGATTCAAACAGCAATTCTCATCACATTTCTTCATGAAGCCATGCATACTATTGAATTATTTTGACTCATTTGCACCTAAGGACTCACAGTCACTAATGACTTATGAACTCCCAATGCTTTAAAGAAAAACCTAATTAACATACTTATTGGTGTGATTGCCAGGTGGAGTTTTAAAAGTAATGCTGCCTTGAAGTGACACATATTTTTTACAATTAATGTGATTTCTCTTATATGTGATTTCACACCAGTTTATCCAATAGACACAAAGAGAAAGCAAAGAATCTTCACATCTTTTACCATGATTTCTACTTATTGTAAAATAACATTTAGTGCTACTGTTGGAGGAAAAGTTAATTGGATTATAGATTATACCTAAGTAAATACTGCAAATGAAATGCCAAAAAGAATGAAAAATGTTCAGATATAGTTTGTTTACAGATAGAAATGTCCTCAGGAGTGCAAAATCTGGATTACTCAATATATTTGTGAAGCAATTAAACAACAATCCCACAGTAGCTATGCCATACTTAGTTTAGTAACTAAACATGGATCCATATAATTTTTGCTCATGTTTGCTGTAATATACATTATAGTTAAGGAATGCCAGTTGCTGTGCTTTAGTCTGATCTGCTGCTGATTAACAGCAGAAGAAGCCAAACTTAGAGCTTCTCAAGAACAGATGGTGCTTCTATCCTCTTCTAACTGGTCAGAAATTCAGAGAAAATCAGGATGAAGACGGATGTAGATGGAAAAGAGAAGCAACCAAAAGAGGAAAAAAAGTTTGGCAGATCCCATAAGCAGCTATAGAAACAAATTATACCCATTTTCCATTGTGGGTGTACAAGTTTGAGGATTCACAGATGGCTTGGAATTCAGCTCCTCATCAGAGCTGAATCTGTTTCTAAGGCAGTTTGAAAAAGGGGTACCAAGTGATTGCTGAATGTTTCTTTTCCCACTTTTTACTACTTTATAGTGTCTCTTCTTTACCTCCTTTTCCTCAAAATTAACACTCCAGGAAGTAAGAATGGAAGTTTATTGAGGTACCAGGAAAAAATGGACACTGCCAGTATTTGCCCAGATTAGACAACTAAAAGTTGTTTTCACTGGGTTTCCTAAAACCTAAGGGGACTTGAGGAGTTCTCATATCCTCCTACCTACTCCTTATAAATAAAACCATGACTCACTTTTAAAAATTTGGCATCAAGTGAGTCATTTTTTTTGCACGAGCAGCTTGAGACACCTTAGGATGGTGGTCTTCATTTCTCTACCAAGAGGGCAGGAATGCTTCACCATTCTTGAAAATACAATCAAATGTGAAGTAAGGCTCTCTACTTCCATGAAGATAAAGAAAACCTCCTCAACTGTGCTGAATAAACATTCCCTCAGTACTTAGGTGCTAGAGTAAGTAATCAGGTGCTAGAACACTGTGTCACGAACATAGTGTTCAAAACAGAGTTGCTTCTGTTGAGAAGGTATTGTCCATATTTATTCCAAATCACAAGAATGTCAGTTTGGATCCACGTATTTCCATATACTGACTATATCTCTTTATTCAAAGTTCACCAGCCTCTCAGACATCTTTTACTTCTGACGATGCTCTATTTGCCATCCATTTTCACCTGGCTCTTGCTGCTAGGGCTTGCACTAATCTCTTCTTTTAAATTTTAAAAAATCAAGCATCTCACCCTCCTAGCACACCTTCCTATTGATTAATGTTATGAAACAAGTAAAAAACTTGTTTTGATCTCTGCCAGACTCAGCAATGGACCTCTCATGCAATGACTTACTGCATGATTTTCATTGTCTTGGTGACCCTCTTGAAATTTCATCAATAGAGTTCAGCTTGTCGAACTATCAGTGAGAAGAAACTGCCACAGCCTTGCTGAGCCTCTGTTTGCTTCTGTCACAGAGTTCATGGGGGCTCTCAAGAATGGGAAAGCCAAAGGCACATGCATGCCCTGTTTTACAACAGAAAAATCCAAGCATGTCTTATCAGATGCAGGCATTTAGTCTTTCTGTAAAGAAAGTAGTTTGACACTGTTTCTCACCACAGAATAAAGGCAATTACATTTAGACTTACTGTCTTTAGAAAAATGATGGGGATTTCATAAGAAGAGAAAGACAAGACTGCTACAAAGAGTCTTTAAATATTTAAAATTCTTCCAGAGCTGTGATAGCTGCAAGGAAGACTTCTCTGTGCTCTGCTAAGTTAAGTAGAACTCTCCTGGGGTACATACTAAAATACCTCCTGTTTCACAGGGCTAGTGCAGTCATGTTAGGGATGTGTAAATGTTTTGATATGCCAGACACTTAAGAAAGGACTATTAATTGAAATCTTAATAATATCTCTAGATTATACAACCAATAAACAAATAATGCCTAACAGTTTCATAAATAAACATGTAAACCCATGAAAAACACAAAATGATATGAAATTAAAGTCTAGAATGCAGAAATTCAGTCTACACATGTTTGACTTACAGGAAAATGTTATTTCCACAAACCCTTACATCACCAAAATCACTCTGGGCATGAAACAAGACAGGAACATTTATTGTCCTTCATTCTTCTTAATGAACAGCTGAAAAACAAATTTAGCAGAGGGGAGAGTTAAACCGACATTTTCATTTTCTAGAATGAAACTATTATGTTAACTGTTATTCCCTCCCTATACATGTTATCACATATTTCAAAACTCTTAATAATTTCATGCAACAATGAAGCAGTAATTTACCTACTGCATCCCTCAGCAGAATGCTGGGTTTGAATCTTCATTCCCTTCCACCTGCAATACAGTCTTATAAAGGTCATGTTTCCAAACTGATCTAGAGAACTGCACATTTTTGTATGGCAAAAGATGTTTGCCATTTGCGTGCACGATTTAAAGAAAATCTTCTCCAAAAAACACTAAAGAAAATGCAGAAAATAATTCTAAAATCTCAAAATATCAAAGTCTGCTTTCCACTATTCATTGCAAATATCTCTCTGGACCTATCACACCTGTGAATACCTAGAAGGTAATACAACACCTCAATCATAAATAATAGCAGTGAGCATATAATGCCACATAAAACATGGCACATATCTTGAATAATAATTCAATCAGTATTACATAAAAGTTCTGTGAAAACTGAATTACCTTCCATCTCTCAGTTGAAGATAACATACTGTCATGTCTAATCACTGGGAAAAAAACCACAGATGCAACAGGCCAGTCCATATTTAGTTAATTATGCTTAACTCTATAATAAGAATTGTCAAATAGTAAATTTCTTTTACAAAAAAAATCTGATATTTCAAGAAAAATCCTTGAACTTCATGAATCTTTAGAAAGGTTGAGAATGTTAATTAGTAGTCCAGGAGATAGTCTATATCTTTTCATGTATTTACTGGGTTGGTTTTTTTTTCAGTCCTTTGAAATTACATCTCAAAAGACAGAATACCTCTGTAGAGAAGCTGTTTAAAAACGCAAATGTTTGAAAATCCCCAGAAGATGCATGAAACAAAAGAGCCATAAAAGTAACAGCTCAAGTTATTGCTGCTACTGCTTCTTATTTGCTAACATTGCAACACAAAATGCTAAAGCAGCAAACTGCAATTTTTCTCTTCACACTAAAGATATTGTTGCAATTAGAAATACTGTGGGGGAACTTATTTCAGGTTTAAATACCTACAAAAGATATCTGTAACAAAGTATGGAGGGTAACCTATTGCAGTTTGTGAAATGTAGCAAACAATTCAATACCTAACCATGTGTCTTCTTCAGACAGAAAGGCTGAATTACTTTCTAGACTTCATTGACCTCATGGGGAATTTAAACTCCTTATAGTCAGTGCATTCCAGCACTGCATCTCACACTTCGTGCATTTGACTGAAAACCAAAACAAAGCAAGTTGATATTAAACCACAGTCTGTGCTAGAAATATAACCATTATGGTCTGTCTGTCTATCTATCTATCTATCTATCTATCTATCTATCTATCTATCTATCTATCTATCTATCTAACAATTATGATGGAAATTATGCTTCATTATGGAATGACTACTAAACCCTTTAATTATACAATCAATACATCACAGAATACAAAGAGTTTTAATTATTTAATTTAAACATTAAACGTATATTGGAAAAAGAATAACAAATACTTTGAGGTTTCATCTGACTTGGAAAAGGAAAGTGTCACTCCTACTGAAAGATTTGATTCTCAGGAAATGCCTTTTACCCATCACTAAAATTTTCCCTTTTACAAGATGATTGAGTTAATCTAGTAGCTTTGCAGACATCCAGCTGCTCAGAGCACATATTGTCATGAAATCTCTCCCAAATGACTCCTCTCTGTATTCCACTCATCTTCATAAAAGTCATAGTAAGTCCCAGCAGCTCAGCGGGAGTCAAATAGATGTCAGGACAGCAGCTGGACACTCCCACATTGGCACGTCTGTCATGGCCAGACCTGAAGATTTTGAAGACCCTCCGCAGGCATTGCACGGGGTTAGCAAACAGTCTAGTCTTGAGAGCAGATCAAATTAATGCTACTGATGCACAGAGGCAAACACACTCTGTTGGAGTGTGTCTGTGTTGAGTAAATGTACAGAAAAGGAGCCCAGAATACTAAATCAGGGCAACTGATGTGTGGTGGCTTTTCAGTCAAGAATTTTTTCAAGCACAAATTTGGCATCAGTTTTGATGGTATCTGGGTAAGAAAGAAGATTCTCCTAAAAAGCAGTACTTTTACTGGTGTGAATAATTAATAAGGAAAGCTAGTACAACAGTGAAATGCTCACCAGTCACTACTGACCATTACATTCTGTACTAATTCCTAAACTGCGAGTTACAAAGGGTTATATCAAGTATACTTCTGCCAACAAAGAAAATTAACCTTAAGAAACACACTTTTCTTTTTCTTTTTAATACACAGACCAATGGGATGTTCAGGCAAGTTAATCTTATTTATATTATTTATGGGCACACAAAAACTTCCTATTTTAAAAATAATTCAGATACTCTAAAATTATAATACTACAAGGGCAAATAGGTTTCTTTTTCTCCTAAGGTAGAGATACTTGCTTTTGAGCCTCCAAAACACTTTTTCTAAAACCTTTAATCTCAATTCAGATGTGTCTCTTATATGTGTTAAAAAAAAAAATTCTCTTGACCACGCCACATTTTGCCCAATGTAGAGCAGGTCTGTGGCAAGAATTTGTTTGTGGCATAAATGTACTTTTAATTTAGGTTGGGTCTAAAATTCACTGGAAAAATAATTAATAGGAAAATTTTCAGCAGTTCCCCGAACAATTTACTTTTTTTTTTGCTTATGCCTTTTGCAGGTACATATATTTATTTTGCAAGTTTTGGTTTTCCAGCTTCTGCAGGTTGTAAGGCTTGCTTTCTGTTGTGCTCTCTTCAACAATTTTGTTCCTTTCACTAGGGCCAAGTATCAGAGACTAAATACATCTTGGAGTTTCCTAATTCATTTTTCACTGATTGGAAAGAGAACTATGCATTTAGTTCAGACTAGCTGCCTAGTTTTTTAAGATCTGAAACAAAATTAATCTGTGAGATTACTCCATCGTTGGGTATGACAATAGCTGGAGGGCAGAGGAGAGGTTCAAGGGAGTGATGTTTTTAACTTTTCACACCACACAAGTGCAACCTATAGCTGTGTCTGTGTCCTGAATACTTTCCACTGTACTGCCGAGTTCCCCCCCCCCACCTTATTTCACCACTCGGTATGACACGACTACATTTTGACTGCATGCTTGTGGCACTCAAGCAAGTTTCAAAAAGAAAGGAACTGGCTGAGCCTGGATTGCACTAACAAGCTCTTATCAGTTTGACTTTGTCCCCTCTTTTGTAATATCTCCTTTAGGAGACAACTGTCATCTGCGTATGCATAAATCCAAAGCTCAAGGTTTCTTTGTCTCTGACCTTCTCCAGCTAAAAGCGGGGTGCATCTATATGTGGATGTGGCAGCCTTCCATTCTTTCAGCAAAACTGCTTGTGTGGTTCATGCTATTTCAGTCACCTGTACATTCTCAGGCTTACTCAGCTGCACTGTCCTTTATAGCAGCTTCTTTTTAGATGTTGCCTCAGGTTTCATATTAGTAAATTACTACCCTTTTACTTTCCTTTTACACAATTTCAAAAGGCATCTTATCATGACAAATCTGAGCCTAAACATATTTCAAAGAATTACTCTCAGAAGAAAAAAAAAACAGCACAAAACAAAGACAGAACTGCATTTATATTAAAAATGCAGCAACAGGAAAATTAGCACAAGACATAACTTCTGAAGAAGTGGAAATAAAACAGAATAATGCAAACTAATCAATGACACTAATGAGGCTGGCAAAATCCCAATTACACCATTTTATCTGTGGATACAGTCTCTGCTTATGACTTATAACATTGATCAGGTAGTAAAACAGATGTGTTTTGTTAATCTCTAAGAGTCAAAGCCAGAGTTATTTAGCTGAATCCTAGGAGAAAAATCTGGCCAATACCATAACAGCCATTATTCATTACTACTATGGCTTGCATTTAAAATTCTTACAAAAAACATTTACCATTGAACAATAGTTTATGTAGGTGAGGTGCACAATAATTTTTTGTAACAATAATTATGGCTGCATTAGATATTTGAATATGATTACAGACTTCTTTATTTTGGACAATACGACCCAGGAGGCTTCACACAATATCAGGTCCTTATTGTGCCAGACAACAAAAGGATGCAATGAAGATAAACACTGAGCATGACTGGACTGGACAGAAAAACATCATAAATCTTAAATCTGCAAATCCAATATCATCAAGATTATCAGTGTCAGTTCTGTAGACTGTAATACCATGAAAGTATTAAACTTTAGTAAACTTAATAAGCACCTAGGAGTGCACTATCTTTCTGGGGTGTTTTTTTTACTCTACCGCCCATTAGTAACATAATATATTAAAAAAGAAATAGATTAATAAATAATAGACTAACAACTTAAAACAAAAATTCTTTATGTTAAACAAAAAGGAAACATTTCCAGAACAAGTCTCTAAATCAGACTAGATTTTGAGAGGGCTTTTGTAAATGCAATTTATTTGCCTGGAAACAATTAGCTTGCCAATCGCATCTGGTCTTCTATCACACTGGTCAACATTAATATGAAAGGATCAAAAAAATCTTTGATTTTCAGAACCTCCCCATCAAAATTTCAATTAGAAAGGTCAGTTCTATAGGTGGCTGAAAAACAAGAAAGAACAGAGCAGCAAAAGGAAAACTTCTGAAATATTTCTATCAACTTATTTTTGTAGTAGCAACCACACTATACTTACTGCTGGGCTGACTGAACCAAAAAACAAAACAAAATAAATTCGTCAATTTCCAACAGGGAAAGATAATTTTGCAAATTATCTCAAGTATTTTAATATCTATTAAAATGTGTGATTTTGTCCAAGGGTCAATAAACAAGGCGATTTCACTGTAAAGAAACAATTTTCACAGACTTCTCTAGGAAAAAACTCAGTTTTCAAATTTCCCGAGGGTAAATCATGAGACCTTCATGACTTGTTTTGGTCCTCTGAGCTCTCTCCACTGCTACCTTAGGCTAGGGAGTGATTTGTTTGCTTTGATTTGTCACAGCTGCACAGACTTCCTTAAAACAATATGATGTATTTTTGTAATCAGATGAACACAGAGAAGACAAAGCGCAGATTTAAAATCCAGAAGCTGCATGAATTAATAGATGGGAACACCTGATTCTCAGAGATATTAACCATCCTCAGCTCTTTCATTGGCAGCAGCCAAATGCTAAGTTGAATGAAATAACCTAGGGACATGATTCAGTGGTGGACTGGAAATTATTAAGTTACTGGTTGTGTTCAATGATCTTTTCCAAACTTAATGATTCTATAATGATTCTATGACTCTATGAACTGGCTGAAAACCTCCTATTAAGAGAAAGGAGATGACAGTGTCAGGCTACCAAAGGCAGCATAATAAACCTTCAATGCAAATTCTACCCTCTGTTGTTGTTCAGATTCCCCCAGGTACCTAAGATGCTTATTCACCTTTGGAATCAATGACCTGTTGATGGCTGAAATACTCTTTAGAAATTGAGCAAGTTGCACAAGTTTCTGCCACACAAATTTATTGGGAGCTGAAGTGAAGGGAGGCTGAATCTAGCTCTGGGATAGTCATTTTCATCTGCTTCAGGGTCAAGAGAATGACATCACATCACGTGGCTTTGCTGCATCCATAAAGTGATCTCCTCTACGCAAAAGCAGCAATGCCTGCTAGCTTTTAAATTAACCCATTATGAATATGAGGATTTGAATGACATTACAACTTGGGAGTAACAAAGACACGAAACCATCATATCAGTCAAGTCCAAGTTGTAGAGCAAGCCAGAGGAAGTATTTGACGCACAATTTGTGTGCTCTGCCTCTAAAGGTAGTATCTCATTTCTGCTAACACACACCATTTCAGTAGCTTTCCATATTTGTGCAAGTGGCAGCATAGGGACTGGGACTAAATTCTCAAATTGACATATGGTCTTAGTTAAAGTTGCTAAAATGCAACCAGGTTTTCCATGCACAGAACCCCATATTCAGGTCCACATTCTCAGACAAAACATCTGATGACACAGAGTATTTTGAAGAATGATTTAAGCCCTTCTGCTTCAAAGAACAATGTTACAAGGAAAAGAATGGGATGAGGAAAGTGTTCAAAGATTCATGTTGTCATAGTTAATAGAAATATGTAGAAAATAATTGGAAATCGACAGATGGAATGATAGGCACTAAAGGACATCTATGGAACCAAAAAATTCCTCTAAAATATTATCAGAGGAATGAGATGCAAAAAGCCGGGCAATTTCAGTTTACAGCACAACAATAAATAATTTCCAGAAGTAAATTCTTATATTAAAAAAGGAAATAGTGTAAGAAAAACAAGTTACTGCATCTGCACCCTCATTTTGCAAACATTAACAAATTTCTTTTACTTTTAAGAACAGAAGACAGTTCCAGGAAATTTGATCTATGGATATAGAATAAATAAAATAAAATTACTGACAAAAAACAGGGCCTCAGAAGGTACAGAAACATTGTTGTCATAATATTTTATTAAAAAACACCATTGGTTGCATGTATAAAAATTGCACTGCTTTTGCTTAAGGATCAGAAGATTTATAGACCCCTTAATATTTAATGATAAATTTATAATATGTAAAACAAAAATTTTGTTCTTATTAAGTTTAACTTTTATCCAAGTCCGGCTTCTGAAATGCAGAAAAATGAGATTCCCAGCCAAAAATCAGCCTAAAAACTCAGAGTGGACTATACAAGAATTAAATCAATGTTTCTTCTGCATGAAATATGTCCAGCGATTAAAAAAAAAAATAAGCAGAATAAGTGTTTTATAGATTTTGATATATTTTAATATTTAGGGGAAAAAAACTCTACCTTTAATATCTATGGATCATTTATAGTTTATCTTGTGTCTGAATTTAACAACCTAGGTGTAAGTTTGTCTGGGTGCAAGTTAACTGTTCTGAGAATTGGCACTTGTTCCATAGTCCTGCTTAAGGAAAAGGGTGGACAGAGCAAGGACAAGATGAAAAAGAGAATAGAAATGAAGGTCACAGGCATCAGAATATTTAATAATTCGTAAGGAAAATATGCATTTGTCTTTTGTGCCAAACCATCTTAGGGATTTGAGGCTAGAACACTGTTTATCCTACCAAAATAAGGCCATCTCCTTCAGTGGGCATATAGGACAGCTTTATGCTTAGTGTTAAGGCAAAAAAAAATCACATCTTTTTATCAATATAATTCTAATGAGAAAAGGCTTCCCTGGGTAACAACATTTATATATAGCAAAGCAGGATGGCAAAAGAAGACAGGCTACATTGAGAACAGCTCAGAAGAATAAAGCATTCAGCAGAAAGCTGAGGTATGAAGAGTGCATTTACATCATGCTTCCAAGAGCTCAGCTATCTACACTCCTCTGGATTATTCCTAGCTAAAACTCCCAGCTAGATTCCTCCCCACCATTCTTTTTATGTGCTCAGCAAATACTCACCTTCTACTGTTTGACATTGAGATCCACTTTCTGTATTTTCATGAGCTCTTTACAATCTTTGTTGATATTCATATATCAATTGAAATGCAACGGGTAAGAAAAGTCAGGCCATTATGCAATGTTCTGAACAGCAACCCCATGTGAGCCTGGGAACTTCCAAACTACATATTCTGTCTTGGTGTTTGAAGAACCAAAAAGAAAATTATTCAGCATTGAAACAGACCTTTCAGTTTTTGAGCTTTATGAATTCTAATATTCCTGTAGGGATTCATTTGGACACAACAACTCAACAACTGAGTAGAAATAGACAGTTCCTTGAGAAGAAGTAAATATTACCCATAATCTACAAATAAAGAAACTGAGATACCTAGAAGATGAAGAACATTTAAACTAAAGTACCTAGAGATTTTCTCTCTTAAAATCCATCCTTAGAAGCTAGATGTATGGTTTGACTACCAGGCATGCCAAATTCCAACTAATATCACTGATTTCATACCATCTGACATGGTCAAACAGCTGTGCATGGGTCTGACATCACTGTAAACTGAAATGGCCTTCAGGAGATATCAGTTGTTCATTTTGTGTGTCATGAAACTGACAATTAGATGAGCTGCTACAACAGCAGAAGCCATCTCTCCAATTGGCTTTGTCCCATGCTGAGCTAGGAAAGTGAACACGTTTGAAAGAATGAATTTCTTTTTTTTGGAATAATGAAATGTATATATTTTTAAAATCCCCACCTCTATCTTCTCTCCATAAGTCTCTAAATCTTGCCTCATTTGTTTTATAGGACCTTGCCAGCTCTCTTCTTTCTTACCTTATTTTTTCTTGTTCACCAAAATCTTATTTTTTCTTGCTTCAGCAATTCCTACATAGCACTTATTGACAACATATCAAAATAATTACTTCTCTTAAATTTTATTGCAACTGTGTCTACAACCCTGTTTCAGCTTCTGATATCTTTCCATATCAAGTACCAGATGTTCATCATGGCCTCAACATCAGCAGGGAACCTGGAAAAAATACAGTGGGGCTGACAGATAAGCAAGGTGTAAAAAGTACCCTCACTGGTACAAGGTCAAAGGAAAAAAAATAAATTGCCTTTTTGCATCAGTTTTGACTGCAAAACAGCTTAGGAAGCTTCTAATTTTAACCTAAATGGGAAGGCTGAGAAAAACTTGCTCAGCTGGAATGTTTGCTCTATTCAAATAACTATCGAAGATATTTTGGAAGGACTCAGAAAAAAGAACAGTAAAAAATCCACCACAAACTGGATTCATCACTCAGTTTCTCTAGGAATTAAATTAGTTCTGAACTATCATTCAAACCAGCCTCAGTATCAGAGGACAACAGCTAATAAAAATAATAATGACAGTTTCTGAAGTGCTCTGCTATACCTGACTTCCAGCCAACACATAATGTAACACTATGTCACTAGACACATAGTAACTATGGTGAAGTTGTTTTTTTGTTTGCTTGCTTGCTTGTTTGTTTGTTTGTTTGTTTGTTTTAACAGCATTTGTTTGAATCAGAATTTACAAAGTTAATATAGGGCATTTTAATAAACTCAGTGAGCATGGAATATGAGTAAAATGGATGAAACATAATGGAGAAACAATAGCTTTTGGAAATGCTCTTCAACTAAAGCCAAGAGAAGCTTCAGAGACTAAGAAAATATGATTGCTATTCACCATTTTAAAATTATTCACAGTAATCAAGAATAAGGCTGACACCAAGGAGTTAATGAAGGAAAACATGTTGGTAAGGGGCAGAATTTAACCTTTCATTTTAGTGACCAATAAAAAGTTTGTGAACATACACAGAGAAAAAACAATTCTAACTGTATTTGCATGGTGCATTAAATTACCTGTTGCCAAAGAAAAAAGAGGCATTGCAAATATTGTTGTTGGTCCTCTGAACATATAGTGGTTTTCAGTAGTGATCAGAAAGACAAACAGAATGATAAGAATTGCTAAGACAGAAATGCACCTGGATAGGTTTGCATTGAAATCTTAATATGTAGGAATCTATTATAAAATTAAAAAATTTTATAGAAAAGGGCAATAGGTAAGGGTGTTTTTGATTTTTTTTTCTCATGCAAGGCCTACTGGACAGTCGAAAATTTACAAAACATAAGTGCAAAAAGCAAGCATTAAGGACCACTTTTTCTTTTGACTAGTAATCCAATTATGAAAATCATTGCCACAGGATGTGAGAGAAGTCAATATGCAAACAGTATCAAGAAGTCTTCATCCATCAAAAAGTATTTATTTCCGGAATTTCAGAACTTCAGGAAGATTTACATCATGGTTGCTGCTCCTTTTTTAATCTTTTCTCGTGCTTTAACCACTTTTAAAGCTTTTTCAGCATCTACATCTGCTATTCTGCAATAGTATGTCCTAAAATCCTAGCTGTACAGCAAGATTTGCCTCTTTCACCCACACGATTTGATGCTGCAAAGCTACTGTTTGGTTACTGATCCTCTGTGTATCACACAGCCCACTACAATTCTCATCCTTCAGCTCCTGTCCTTACAAACCCCTTCCTTCTGTCAGCCTGCTAACATTAATTTATGCTTATAGTTTCTGCTCCAATTTAATTTCCTCAAATTATGTTCCCTTGTTTTTTAGTCCTTGGTAATTCTACCTGTCCTTCCAGTGACCCTTGCCACTCTTGGCTACCTGATATATTATCTCTACTTAAATTACTGTCTTTCTGGACTTTCTTTTCACTTACTAGCCTGGAAAACTAACTGCCCACTGATTCTGCTGCCTGTATGATGCATGCTGTTGAAAATGTTTATAACTATTGTCAATGTTTTCAAGTAGGTCAAATTTCCAGTCCCCAGATAAATTACAGAGCTACATGGCAGCTACATCTGTGATCTCCATTTTACTACCCATGCTGTAGCCCATACTTTGGATAAAATATTTTATACAACCTCCCCCAAAAATATGAAAGAGATCTTCTATTCAGTTTGATTTCAGGGCATAAGAACTGGCACCACAGTTCCTGCTTGCAGGGCATTATTTCAGATTATTCAGTGATCCTATTGCAGAAGCACCTGCAGGTCTGTGACACAAATGTTAGGAAGCAGACCAACAGTTGGTTTATCAGTTCTCACTCACTGATAAAAACTGCTTAAATCTACCTGTAAGAGGCACATCACCCAGCAAAGAGGCAAAGAGAATCAGCCAGAAGTCATGCAGAGCAGTGAGAATGGCAACCGGTGTGAAAAAAGAGACAGCAGGGAGAGAAATACAACCTGCAAATCTGACTGGTGAAATCTCTCAAAAGAGAAACCAGAACTTGATTTTTTTCAGTTTCCAGAGGCATAAATAGGCAGGTTACAGTAAAAGGAAAAATAAAGTGGAACGTCCTTAAGCAGCCGAGTGTCATTTTATACCAAAAGCCCTACAAAAAACAGAAAGATCAGCTTTGCCTACCCACATATGCATTTAGACCTCACAATACAATGTTCCTTAATTTATTGATGTACTTGATAAAATCGGTCTGAATCTTGTGCTCATATCCCATATATTGAAATCTTTAATAAACGCTTTGGACCATTTTTTAAATTATTGAGTGCACTTCTGGAAGTAATGTTCCTTGAAATCAGATGAATGATTCTACAAACAATTACACAGTTACCAGAAACAGTCATCAAAATGTTATTACCTCTAGTTTGGTGCTGAAAGCAAAGTGGTGGATTCTTTTGATATTCACAGCTACATGAACCAAAACATCTCTCACTGATATTAAACAATAGCAAAAATTTATGGAATGGTAGGTAACAAAATGAGATAAAAGCAGTATATGCGATGAAAAACCTAGAGTCAGCTATTCCTGCCATTGCTAAAACATTGGAATGTAAAATCATAGCAAGCAGGTTCAGCTGTTCCTGGGCCAACAAATTGCAACTGTTCTACTAAATAAAAAGGGCAAAGTCTCTAATACTGTAAATAAGGGGCAAGCAGAGCTTGTATCCTAACAATTAAACATTTTGTACCCCAAAGCAGGGGGTCTTGTTACATGTTAAATACATGCCCTGATCAGAGTATCTTTAAAGTGAGCATGGACACTATCTGGAAATGTGTTGGTACAGGCAAGAGCTGTGTCATTAAACTCTGAAGAGAATTTTTAAGGATGACTGTATGACAGTGCTCAAAGCCAGAGTCCTGGTTCTGCTGAGTTTACTGATGCTGTTGTAACTAGAGGAAATACCTTGTCTTCATTTCTGTGCTTAACCTTTCACAAATTTTCATTCTGGATGCTTCAAGGAGATCAAGCTACTTGATTAATTTTTCTTGTTGTATGCAAGTGCAGATATTCTTTTCCAAAACAAGAGGAGTCAAAACTTTACTCATGTCATTCCTTTGCCTAATTCGTCAGCAGCCTACTTGGATTGTATCACTACACCCAAGTGACATGTTACTGCCAGGACACACACTGCCAGGACACACACTGCCAGCTGATGCAGGGGCAGTTCAAGCTTCCCTAGGTCCATCTTGTTTCTGACCTCCCCTCCTCTTCCCCTTAAACCAGTGTCTGTGCTATCTGTAAGAAGAAATTTAACACTTTGTTTCCTGCAGCTGGCTTTGCTCAGGTAAGCATCTAGCCCTGAGGCAAAATGCAGATAAGAACTCTGAAAATTGCAGCCCCCTCTAAGATTTTAAAAAGAATTGACTGCACTTAGTATTCATTCAATTCTGGCAATTAGTCAATAATTTAATTATTTCTGTCAGTGGAATTTCTAGGAGAAGTATTATATGAAGACCACAAACCTTTGTGAGCTGAAATTATACTGAAATTATATTGGAATTAGCACCAACATTTTAAAATATTTCTCAGTAAAATAGATTTTTTTTTACTAAAATCTGGTTTTACCATTAATGTAAATTAAGGATGTTTGGTATGAACAGTTTACAGAACTTGTTTCTTCATATAACTCCAAGGAAGACATTGAATTACAGCAGCCATGTAGTTTCCCATATATTTACATGCAGGCTTTAATGGACACTGGGAGAATTCTTCCACTTTTACTAATTTCTGTTTAATTGAAAACACTTTGTGCTCAGTCTTAATCCTAGCTGAAAGAACTATGTTTGAATTGTCAATTAAGTTTCAACTATTTTAGCCAAAATTAGCCAAGTTTTCATTAGTAATTGCATAGCCTGAATTAAGAGGTATTCTTTTAACAAACTTCTATCTTTTAATGAGATAAAACTCAAGTGATATCATTTGTCTACATAAGTAGTCCTTGAATGCGTTTCACACTGCTTTTGCACTTTAATAGCACTTAGTATAACATTTCCTTTTTATTTGTTCTTCAGTCACTCTGTAACCAGTCAGTGGCCAAAAAAAGAAATGTGGAAACCAGCAGCCAAGTCTCTGTAACCCCAGTAGAGTGCTCTAGCCAATTGTACACAGAAATGGGTTTCCTTTCCCTCCTTTCTTGGAGAATCCTGAATTATCTTCTGGGGGAAAAAAGAAACAGCTTGACATGCCAAATCCTGCCTCTTCTCTCCAGGACTGCTGGGTGATTAAGAGACTCTTGAAGATGTGTCTGAGTATCCTAATCAGAAAACTTGTGTCTCTGAAACCATCAGTGAGAATCTTAATCACAAAAAATCTTGAAAAGAAAGGGAAGACACCAGAAGTATTTCTACTTCTTGAAAGACTAATCTCTGACTGAAGTCAGGGGAAAAGGAGAAGAAACCTAGGCTGCAGCTGTCAAGGCAAAGGGGGTGAAGCTGTTTGAACACCCTGATGTGTCTCCAGTTGCTGCTACAGGGAGGGGCAGCTCTCCTGCAAATCCTGGGCAATACTTGCAAGCTACACACAGGAACCTCAAACACTCTTAACAACTAGACATGAAACATTAGTGTTTAGGGTGTGGAATTGTTTTCATAGGGATGAGTACTGGAGTTTGTTCCCTTGTTAGTTAAGCCTAGGTAGCCAAGTCTTTTTAAAATGCTTCCTGTTGAACAAAAATAATTAATCAACTGCACTAACTTCAAGAAATAAATTTTTGACGTTATTATCATGCACCCCTAAAAGGGTTTCCTCTAGTCCCATCCTCACATAAAGTTTTTTGCATTAAGCCAACTTTTGCCTAGAGGCAGAAAGGACTTTTAATTAAACAAACTTCAATGTTCCTAGATGCTAATTTTCAAATCCTATGTGCTGTCTGTATATATTAATAATAAATTAATAATACATTTGACCTTCAAAATTGGTTGTTTCTAATCTAAATTCCTCTTATTCTCATGACCTAGGGTTGCTGCACACAGCATACAAAATGTAGCCATTTCCCAGCACTGACTTCAGATCAAACATACCTTTCAGCACAAAAAAAATTGGGAAATTCTGTGTGAAGAAAAGTTGTCAGAAAGCAGAGACAGAGGGACAGCATCCAAAAATCTTAGGCATCTTTGTGACTCCAACAGCACATTTTGTTTCACTGGAGAGGTCACGTAGTTTTCTTTAAAAACAAGAAATGTGACTGCCTGGCAGAAGGGGCAGGCACCAAGAAACTAGATCAAGAAAATGGTGGGGCTCAGAATCTGGTAATTTCTCATAACTGTTTCTGGTAGTATTTCTATTGATCTAAAGTCAGTTCAAAATGAGACTAGAGGGTTAGAATATTTATTCATAGCAATGCCATTATTCCCTGTTGTACACAGGTAAATATGAGTTTAGATATATTCAGACATATTTCACAGACACAGCTTAAGGAAGACTCATGTCTAAAACTCCCAAAAGCTTAGCCTAAACCTGTACAATGACAAATTCATAGCTCATACAAATAGGAAATAGATTTATATCTGCTACACATTAAACTTATCTCTAATGTTTAACTTGCCCTGACTTGCCAAGCAGTTGAATTTTGAAAAAAATCATCAACTTTTGTCTTGAGTTTCTTCAAATCTCACTGCACAGCTAGCTCCCCCACCTCTTCTTCCAGAGCATCCAGCTGTATACAGAAATGTTCCACAGACACTGAGCATAACTAGACCTGTCACAGTCCACTGGGTTATCAACATCCCTGACACCATTCTTTCTTTTACAGATTGCTATTTACCTCCTATCCTTCTTGACCTCTTCTCCCTCCTCTACTAGATTCACTTGGGTTTACTGGAAACTTCATTACAAAAATAATCTCATGTACAGCCGTATCTTTAATAGTGCAATTCTGAACTGGCACAGTGCATGACAGAATTCCCCAAATCATTTAACATGGGCACCACCAAGATGTATTAAGCTAAATAAAAAATGAAAAAAAAATTATGAGGTTTTCCCTTTTCAACTATGGAATAAGACAGCCAAGCTCAAGTAACTAAGGAAAATAAGTAACATTGGCTCTGTTCTCAATTTTGTACTGTTTAATAAGATCAGTGATATAATGGTAATGGAAATACTGATGTTTTGAGGAAAACTTGAGTTTACCAGAACACACAAGCACATAGAAGGAGAGGTCCACTAAGTAATAAAAAATCACTCCCCAAATTTAGTAGCACTACCTATATAAGTGTTCAGATTAGTATTTACTGGATAGCACTTCCTTGGATACCTGCAATGCCTCGTAGTTTATATTTTATGCATAACATAATTAGGGCAATACATACGGCTGCTGAATGGGTACTAGGTGGGGGCCAGGTCCTGGGTTATGCTCTGTATCAGGTTTGCACTTCTTTTTTTTCTGCTGCAGCAGTGTTTTCAGAATACACTGTTTTCAGAATACACTGAAATTAAGGTTCATTAATCAGTCTGAGAAACCTAGGAAAATTGTACATCTCTGTCCTGATATTTGTGTCTGGCTATGTGCAAAAATTCTGGGACATCCTTCTGACATGAGACTGAAGGTACAGTCAAGAGTGGAAGGACTATGGGACCTGCAAGACATGGAATCACTGGTAAAATATGGGCTGATCCTATGCCAGTGTAGATAATCTTCTAAAACTAGCTGACTTGAATTTGTCACTGCAGTTCTCTACCGAGTGTGTGTGGGAAGGGCATTTTGCAGTGAAAGTGAATCAATACACTGGGGGTGAAACAGGAAACACAGGAGGGAGATAAGAGAGATTGTAGCAGAGGTGGGGGTTGGGTGAACCAGGTTTTCGCCTTCCTGGCAAGTGTTCAAGCTGCTCTGGGCAGCTGGCTGATGCAGAAGTTCAGCTCAGTAATGTCAGAGACTGCATGAGCACAGATAGCCAAAAACCTGCCTGGTCTTCTTCCTGGGACAAATTCATTCACAAATAACTCTGTTAATTAAGTTAAACTGCAGATGATATAAAAAGGCAAAAATTCTGTATGATTTATCACCTCTGGGAATTCTTCTGATAATGGAACACAAGTCCCTCTTGTTTTCTTCTGTTATTCATTAGAAAGAATGCATATAAATAACAGTGTGTTATTTTCTTGAATTTTTAATTCCTTTAGAATAGCCATGGCTTTTCCTAATGTCTCAGTTGGGAGTAAGCCTTTTACTTTCTTATTTTTCCCATTTGTGCTGTTTTTGGCTGGCATGGAGCTGGTATGTGGCTGTGTTTTGGATTTGTGGAAGAAACAGAGTTGATAACGCAGGCATGTTCTCCCTGTCACTGAGCAGAGCACAGAGTCAGTGCCTGGCACAGAGTCAGGGCCTTTTCATCCTCTCACCCCACCAGTGAACAGTCTGGGCTGCACAAGGAGCTGGGAGAGGACACAGCCAGGACAGCTGACCCCACACGACCCCAAGGATAGCCCATATCATATGGAGTCATGCTCAGCATATGAAGCTTGGCAAAGAAGGAATATGGGGGGAAAGATTGGAGTGATGGTGTGTGTCTTCCCAAGTCCCTGTTTTATGTGATGGAGACGAATTTCTGGGGATGGCCTAACACCTGCCTGCTCATGGGAGGGGGTGGATGACTTTCTTGTTTTGTTTTGCTTGTGTCCACAGCTCTTGCTCTAGCTATTAAACTGTCCTCATCTCAATCCATGGGTTTTTTCACTTTTATCCTCCCAATTCTCTCCTTCATTGCACCAGGAGAGAGTGAGTGAATGGCTGTGTGAGACTTTGCTGAGGTTAAACCATGACACTATAAGTAATAACAATAACAATAACAAACCAAATTATTTCAATATTTTCATCTTTAGATTCTCAAGAGGTGGACGCTTGTCACTTTATGCCACAGGCAGTTTACTATCATCAGTGTGAGGCATTAATTAAATGAATAATCCACAAGTTGGCCCTAAAATACCTCTTTAGATGAACTGCCCTGAGATAGGAGAGAACCAGCAGTGGCAAAATTCTGAGTAAGGCACCACTGAAAATGCTGACTTCTCTGGAAGGAGGACGAAAAAGATTCATGTCTATTTGTTCCTAAAAAGAGAAAAGAGCATAGCTAACATAAAAACAAAGTCTTCCTTCCCTCTCAAACCAGTGCAATTCCTCATGTTTCAAATTCAATATAAACCAGACAGCTCTACTGTGGTGCCTTAGTAGTCAGCAATAAACTTCCAAGAGCTGTTATCCCTTTGCACTAGACTGAAAGATACATGAGGGCACCAAAAGAAAGGGGAGACCCCACAGACTTCCGATGGACATAATCTAATATCTGAATTCATTTTTCACTGTCTTTCATTAAGCAATGAATGTGAAGTTTGGAAGTAACTACTCAGACAGGAAGAGATCTAAAAGAGGAAATTTTCCAAAGCATTAAATTTCCACAGCATGGTAGAGAAGACCTACTAGAGACATGATTCTAAAACTTTTTTTCCTTCTTTCTCACACACAAAAATTTGCATCTTCCGAGAACACCCCACCATGCTGATCATGTATTTTGGGAATCTGCATAGTCATTTTCATATACAAAGGAAAGAAATGCATTCTATAGTAGAAAAGAAGATGCCTTTGCTCAGTGTCTGATTAAAAAAGGGCTATGAAATCATGGAATAGAGGTATTACCAGGTTTCTAATGCTGGGATTAAAACTGTAAGCCACTGTGAGCACACTTTTTTTTTAATAGCTATTCAATAATCATAGTTATTAATCACATTTGAATAACTAATGTTAATTTTTATTTTATTTTACCAAGAACTTCATGATGGAAGATAAAATGACAAGGAATTCTCAACTTGAAAGTGAAAAGTGGAAAAAAAAACCAACAAAAAAAACAAAGAAAGATTTTTTTCTTTTTCAACTTCCTTTTCAGTCAAAGTTTTTGTTCTGGCTCTCCATTGGTGTTTTTCTTCTTGCTTTGTCCTTCTTTCCTCCTCTTTGAAAAGATGTCTAAAATGTTCCAGTTGATGCTCTTCATTTATCAATGTAAAATAAAATTTTGTATATGTGCTTTTTGAAGAAAAATCTCTTTATCACCACAAAGACTTTCTAGTAAAATTCAGTGAATAAATAAACAACCAGCATTATCCAAATACCATGCTTCCCAGAAATTATGCAAGAGCTTTAAAGAAGCAAGGTGCATCTGCATCATTGGTCTTCTCTCGGAATGTTATCAAGTTTCTCAGATGAAAAACAACTGCTGTCAAGACAGTAAAAGCCCCCAACTCATTATTCCATTTGAAAATTTGTCTCCCTAGGAATTTATATTGAAATTGTAACAAAGAATATTTTTTTCAGTCTGATACCAGGAAAAATGTTCTGTGTATTGAGCCAAAGAGGATAAAAGATGCTCTGTTCCAGTATATCCTGCAGACACCCTTGATTATGAGATGGGGTTTAGAGACTGAATTCCATAATAAATGTTTCACAATTGTGGTCATATTACTCAAAATCTAAAATAGTGACCAATCACTAACGCATACTATCTAGATAACCTTCAAAATTATTATTAATTTGTAAGTGGATGCAAAAGGCTTTTAAAAAATGTTACCAAAGTTAAGGGAAAAGGTCATAACTTGCATAACACTATTAGTAAGTAAAAACACCAGAACATCAATAAAAAGTACTACTAAAAATAATGCAGGAGAGAAGAATAACCAGCTTAATATGTAAAAAAAAAACCCAGGCATTTTGATGTTGTATTTTAGATCACAGGCAAAGTTATTGCCATGTGGACTTCACATGCCTAATAATAGTGAAATTAGATAATTATCTAGCTGAGAAATAGGCAAGTTTTCAAATGTCCAGATGGTTCCACCACCCACTTCATTTAGCAATGCTTCCTTTATTCACACTGCTCTAACATGCTGCCCATTTCCTCAATTTGTACCCATTAACTGACAAGAAAAGGGCTGAGCTCAGAAATCAACAGGCTCTGACAGGAAACCAATTCCCAGAGGCCCTCTTAGAAGAAGTAGGATTTTTAACTGATGTTGCCCAGGAGACAGCTGTAGCAACTAAATCCGTATCTAAAGTAATAGTGAAGCAGGCAAAAGGATTTACAGTACAAAGATCTCTTACTATACCTGGTAAGCTGCATGGAATGATCTTTAGCCCGCAGGAAGTTGAGTGTGGGCTCAGGATCAGAACCCTAACATAACTTATTTGCAATTCACTACTGAATAAAACTTCCATGTGTCACTAAGTGATCCAACTATGAAATGCGTTTTATATAGCTTGGCAGATGTAAGATGCAAGGTCAGATTTATGGTGGAAGGCATCTTCATGGCTGTGCAAACAACTGAGAGCTCCCCAGTTCTGGAAGTTCTGAGTAGGAGTGGCAGCTTCACCACAGATGTTTTTCAGACAAGGGCTTGATTTGCTATGGGCTGCATTTGTAAGATATGCAGCCTTCTGATAGCAGTGGCACACTCAGCCCTAAGGGCAGGAATATACAAAACTCACTGGACAGACGTCATCTTTCAAAATATCAAGATATGCTACTGTCTAATTTTATCTTTTTGGACATTACATAATAATGGATTCACCAAATTTGGACTGTTTTTTCTCTAGGACTTATTTTATTAACCTGCTGATTCTAAAAGATAATTTGAAGCACTGTTGCTTTAACAGCATTTAAAACTTCATTATGGCAGAATGGCAAAGAGATAATTTAAATTTCCATATGTGGACAACAAAGAATAAATAAAATGTTTGCTCTTTTGTTTTGCAACACTGAAAGCAGTCAGCAAATAATGAAAGCTTCTTTTCAAGGTCTTTAGCCGTAACTGCCTAGGAGAGAAATATAATTCACCTGATACTGAACAAAGCTGAGGATGCTGTGACAATCGTATCTCTTACACAGCCTGGGAAACATATTAGTTAATTATCTGTAGGCATAATGATTCCCTGACAAAACCCAAATTAAAATGGAGTTGCTACTGAGAGTATATATTAGTAAAGGTACATTACAAACCAGGTCTTTTATAATTATCCTTAAATCATTCATTTTAGTCTAAGACATGGAGTGAAGGTTAAAAGAAGGCCATGCATGTTGTGAGGCAGAAATCCAGTGGGGGGACCAAAATCACCTTACTTCAGTACTGTCGAAGATGCCACAGATTACCAATGAAATAGATTTTGCATTGAAATCTAGTCCCCACACACCATCAGATAGCAAGAAATTCATTTTGCTTGTAAGTGGATGTGTCAAACTATCAAACTTTTCTAATACTACATAAATAGGGGACGCTCTGGAACTGACAGTGTATCAGTCAGTGCCAGGTGGTAAATGATCAAATCTTTAATAACTACAAAAATAAAATCTTAATCTAAAATCTTTAATAACAAATAATCTAAAATCTCCTAAGGAAAAAAATTTACATTGGGCACTCTTTAGAGAAGAAAGATACATCTCTGAAGAAGAAAAAAGGGGAAGACTACAGAAAGATTAAAATTTAGAAGCCTTAATAGTATCAGAGGAAGTGGATCTGACCTGCAAAATACAGTCATTGTAGAGTACTGAGCTGATGGATGTTTTCAGTTACTTCTACCTTCTGCTACACAATTAGGAAGTAAGAGATTACCAATATATATGCAATATCCTTAAACAGAAAAGGAAAAACAAATGAGATAAATCCATAGATCAAACCTCGAAAGGGAAAGAGAAAAGTGTCTGAGGCACTCTAATTTATCTGCTTATATTATCAGTTATCTGTTTATAAATAGTGGTGTATAAATACTGTTATCCTTTTTGTCCTTCAGCTATGTCTATTATTTCAGGTAAGGGAAATACGAGGACTCATAAATTCAGTTCAAAGACAACAACATTTTTCTTTGGTTGGCTTAATAAATGACTGCTTTTAAAATATTAGTATTTATAAGGAATCTTTTGAAATATACATACACACATACTTCTTCAAGAATTATGTTCTCATTCCTTCATTACAACATATACATTAAGAAATGTCACTATTCCTGAATATGAAAAAGCTTGAAAAAAGTTCTACAGTTCTCTCTCACAAATTTCAGACTAAATATCTCCCAAAAAAGTCAAAAGAATCAAGACCCAAACAAAACTTGCCCATTATTTGTATTTTTATCCTTTTTGAACTGAATGGAAGAGGGATCACAGTCAAGGTTTTGGATTATTACAGTTTGCAATATTGTAATTTCCCAAAGGATTACAACATCAGATTTCACCAGATTCCCTTAATTCTTTCCTTCATTTGCTGAAACTTTATTCAGGAAGTGAAGTTTAATTATTGTTCTGATAAATAGTAGACAAGACAATGATACAGTTGCATTCCCAGACTCCTCAGTTACCAAATCCACTCCCCTTGTCCTACCCAGCTATGATGGCAACAGTATTTTTACTCTGTAATGAGGGAAACATCAGGATGGAAGAAAGACAGAAGAAAATAAGATATGTTTGCCTTGGTAAATATTGTCAAACAGTAAAGTGTATCTATTGGAAGCCTTTGTGCATTTCTGGTGAAAAACTACAATAAACTTTAATTTCTATGATTTCCTGTATCTCCTTGACTCAGTAATATTAATACTAGAGTGGCCAGGGCTCAGCAGCAAGCTGCTTTGACACAACAAATTCAAACTGCTATTGTTGTTTAGCAGCACTGCTTCACCTAACTATGCTAAGGAGATACACTCCTTTCTCCTTTTCTTTAGATTCAAAATTTGCCATCTAAAATAAAGGAGAATGTCCATCCATTAAAATAGCTATTAATTTTATTTTAGTTGATAGGTTCTTTGAAAAATAATCCTCTAATAGGCTGTCCAATAGTGTTTTCCCCTCATCACTTAGTTTGTGATTTTCAGCTACTATTTTCAGCTACACTTTGGTTAATATACAGCTAATATCAAAAAATCATGCCTGTATGACAGTGCAATTCATTCTTTTACCCTTGAGGCTAATCTACACATAACTTTTGCACCAGTTTAATTTTCCTATGAGGAGGCTGCTTTTACCAAATTAATTAAGCTAATAAACATTCAGCTTAGATTTTAACAAGCTGGTGTTGTGTTGTCTGTTACAACACAAAATGTATTTCCCTCTATTATCAAAATAAGCTGTCCTGATATGTGTTTCTTTGTGTTGCATTAATAATTTAATCGTAATGCTTTTTAGACTCTACAAGACATGAATGATATATATGTAGCTACTAGGATAACTAGAATTATTGTTTAAAGAGACCTCTAAAAAGCATAGATTTCAAGGAAAGGAAGATGTGCTAGTACAAACGAAGGCAACCAGGCATAGGTAAATAAGACTTTGTTATGTAATGGAATAACTGCAGATCATTTATTTCACCTAAAAACAACTTAAAACAAACAAGCAGACAAAAGAACAAATGAACAAGCTGTATTTAAAAGTTTGGTATGGAAGGGACTTCTGAGTCTGTATCTACCTCACACAACCCACAGATTTCCTGGGACACCCTCTCGAGGTGAACCCGGATTTTCTCAGGGAGAAACATCCTCAAAAGTGTGTCTCTTCCTGAGTGTTTGTTCCTCCACAAAGGACTGCAGTGTTCTTTCAGAGGTATCTGGCTCTAAAATGCACTGTAGTCTACTTCAGCACATAAATACAGATACATCAAAAGGTTATAAAGACTTGGAAATAAAGTATGTGTGTGTCTAACTCCTGGCATTCTTGTGCATATTGCTTTAAAACAAAAACAGTTTTCTATGATATACAAAACTAATAGCATCTATCCACTTATCAGTTCATACGTTCGAGCACACATTCATTTATTCATGGCTAAATCAATAACACATTCCACATTTCCACCCAAGCTGAAGAGCTCTTTGTTCACAACTTGAAGGAGAAATTCAAGGACAACGGGTTAATGCAGTTAGAAGGGAGGACAGAGAAGGGCTGATCTAGCTAATGCTGTGCTACACTGAAAAGTACTGGAGTGATTTCTGAGTAAATCACTGACAGTAAAAAACTATATGGCTTTATATCCACAACAAGTCAAGGAAAAGCTGTTCCATTATTTTCTTTCCTGCTTCACTTTCCGTTAAAGGACAAAAGTGGCAAAAACATAATATTTTACCTTTACATACAAGGTTTTTTACCTTTGATGTTCATGAAAACAGTGTTATTTTTAAGTTTTTCATACTTGAGAGGCTTCACTGTAGAGGAACTGAACAAGCACAGAAGTGCATTTCATTAAAATGCAGGTAATTATGACAGGGAGTTACAGAGAAGTGTGGATTAGGATTTAGACAGCAATGAAGTATGGTCTTCACCTTTAAAACACATTATCTTTACATTTCTAAATATTTCCCCAAAAGCAACAGAAATATCTAATATACTATTAATACGTACACAATCTAAAGGACATAGTATAACACACAAGATTCTTACAGCCCAGTTCAGGTCACTTTTAATGATGTCCAGCTAATACACCCTGACAAAGTACTGCATAACCTCTTTAAACTGAAACCTATGTGAATACATTCCACATAAAGGGAACTGTAATGTTAAACCTTCATGGAATCTCCTATGTTTTCTTTCTCAGGTGAAAAAAATTAGACCGTATTTAAGATTCAATACTATCATGAAAGGAAATCCCTTATTTTCTTGCAAAATTTGAAGCCATCACAAATAAGCAGAAAAAAAAAAAGTTGTGAGCCAACATCACAGCACTACATCATAAGGAAATTTTGGAGGATGAAAGGAGGTATAAGCAGGTTCAGTGTTCAGGACCATGTATTTAGGAATGCATCCTGTACTAAGGCAAAGTGAAAGACCTAGACGTTGGCTTAATTTAGCAGCACACTACAATCCTGAATACAAGTTAAATTCATAAACTGTTGCTGAAAACTTGACAAGGAATTTGTTTTCTGCCAGCAAATGGTTATATTTGAGTAGAGGATTGCAGCAGAGGCTCGTTACTGTGCCAGTCAATACATACTGAGGCACTAACAATAAAAGAAGCTTTAAGTAGCAGTACACTCATGATGAAGATGATGAGTGTACTTCTTCAATGATGAAGGAGTTCTCAGAGCTTAACTAAGCAATTTAACCTAGGAGAGACCATACACATAGAGAATGCCTGGCAAACCTGGTGATGTCCTGATTAGGAGGACTGCATTACTGCTCAGGGAACTGCAAATCAAAACAGCTTGGGAGTTTTAAAAAGTAGTCTCTCACAGCAGTGAAAATGCACACTTCTTATTTCCTGCCTGGGAAAGAAGCTCCTTCTCCAACAGGTAGAAAAAACCCACAGAATTCAGAAAATTCCTAGCAATTTTTTTTCTTTTTCTTTAGTAGACAAACTACAAAACAGAAGACCCTGGAGGCTTGTCGGGGCTCATTTTCCATCAGTTCACTAAGCCTGATATGGTGTGAGCACAAAGACCTCCTGGGCTGTTCAGCTTTGCCTAGCCTGTCTTTGTTAGCCATCTCTTGACAAGCACTCTATTTGAGGTTTGTGGCATGTAGCCTGTTAAGAACAATTCATGTTAAATCAGCCCATCATATTAAATGCCAGCCTCCCACACAAAAGACTTGACAGCAAAAGTTGGCCTCGCGGAAACCACAGCAAGTTCTTGCACTTAATGCAATTTCTGTGCTAACATTTCATTAGAATGGGGGCTGATGCAATGGCATGAATGAGAGAAACCAAGGAGCAAAACCCAGCCTTCAAATCAGAGCATTCCCATATTTGTTGCTATTCCAGCATCCTTAGCTCACCTCTAAAGACTTCAAAATGCTGTTTGGCCTTATTTTCTTTCGTGTTTTCAAGCATTTGGGCACTCCTAGGAAAATTATTTGAAAAATTGAACTTCATCTCTAAATTTTCAAAATAAATACTCAAGAAGTTCTCTTTTAATTAAGATGGTCTCAGAGATTCTGCCTTTTAGCAAAAGGCAGAAAACATCTGTTTTCATTTCCCCTTCTGTCAGTAAATATATCTGACTGTTCAGAAAATACCAAATACATTAAAGAAAGAAGCTTTTTACAATGAGGGAGACGAAACAGGTTGCCCAGAAAGATGGTGGATGCCCCGTACCTGGAAACATGCAAGGTCAGGATGGAGGGACTCTGAGCAACCTGATCTAGTTGAAGGTGTATATATTCAATATTGGAAAAGATACATTTTCTATTATGCAAACTTACACATGGGATTTTTAAAAATTAATGCTTGAACAACTAAAAAGTAATTAAAATTTTTCTTATTATTTCATTGTATGTCATCTCTATATATATGAACACTGTACTAAATATTTCATTTCAAGGATTCTTTAAAGTCTGAAAACTTCTGTCAAAATTTCCTTGAATACTCTATTTATGACAGGAAGTGTGAAGTTTTAGAAAGAAAATTTCTGAGCCCTTTGGATCTCTAACCCATTTTTTCAAGAAGCCTTCTCCATAAAAAAAAATCATGGCCAACTTTGTTTCATTAATGGACCCATGGTGGCATCCTGTGTAAAAAACATTTCACTTTAAAAAGATAATTAATCTAGAGTAGCTGGGGAAGGAAAAAAAAAAAAAAAAAAAAAAAAAAAAGACAAGAGGAATGACACTACAAAAAATCCTAGCATGGAAAAAGGACACAAACAATTCCTTCCACAAGCCATTATTGTGGAGGCTGCTGAAGAATCAAACCTACAATTTGTAAACTCTGTATTCTGGGATCCCAAACTTCTGGGGTTGTGCAGACCTAAGCACAACAAATACAGCTTATCCGTGGTCTTTAGTCGATTTATTATAATTCAGTCATTTACCCCTCAAATTTTATAAAAAGCCTGTGAAATTACTTCTCCTAACGGCACCTCACCACTTGACCTCAGCCTGCACAGTTTTTTAGCATTGTTTTATTATTTGATCTTGCATGAGGATTCAAAATGAGGTTTCAATTACACTGCTGTCCAGTGCTCACTCTTATAGTATCTGAATGACTTGCACTTGCTTTTAACAAACCAGAAAAGTATTTCCAATCCACAGACTTTCACCTAAAATGCTGAGCCAACTACCTTTGTTGTGGTACATTGTCCTGTGTTGCTTGAAGTGAGAAAAGTGTAGGGTCTTGGAAACCAGATCCTCAAGACTCAAAATCTTACTTTTAGTGAGTTTTAGTGAGTTTTTTTCTGGCTGAAAAGGAACAGTGGGTGATCATTTTATATGCCTGCTAAATCAATCCTTACATTTCCAATCAAACAAACATTTTAGAAGTATAGGAGTACTGAAAATTGCTTCAATGTCTGATTGCTCATCTGTACAAGTGCAGGTATCTGTGGGGTCAGAGACTATTCTGGGTCTGATTCAACAAAATATTTATGTTAGTGACTTTTAAAAGATTCTTTTTCTTTTGTGAAGGAAGTTATCTAGTGCAAGATCAATGAGATTACTACAAACATTTTCTTCTATTTATTAGCACTGATTATTTATAACCAACAGAAATTAATTACATGTTGCTGATTTTTCGCTGATATCTTATAAGGTCAGTAGAATTTCTCCCGGCATTCAAAAACGGGGGTTTTTCTAGTTCATCATTCAGGTCATCCCAACAATCAACTTTAGTTTGGAAGGAGAGTAGAATGGTGGAAGTCCTAATTTAAAACTTGGTGAAAAATATACTCAATTTCTGTCCGCGAAACTAGACTGTCAACAGAACTAATTTTCGGTTTTTGTTTTTTGGTTTTTTCTTACTTCCATACTATATTAAATCCTGTCCAGGAACTTCTTATTCTTTCACTGTTTCTTATGCCACTTCAAATGTCTTTTCAAATCTTAAGATAAATAAGTTTCAAGGTTTCTTGAACTTTGATATCGCCACTGCTTCCCCAGAATTGCATTACAAACAGTGCAGAGGTACACTCAGTACAAAACTTCTTCAAATACAGGAAACATTTAGACATGAAGAAGTGCCTTCCTCATAGGGCTGATAATGGCCTGGATTATCTGCACTCTTAAATGACTAGTAAACTAGCATTGTCTGGTAACATAAACTGAAAATTGCATCTGGTTTACAAGAGGTATTCTGTAATTATTATTTTTAATTATGTACAGATATACAGAGTTAAAATAAAAGTATATATATATGTATATACTTTAAATAGAAGAATATATACTGTTTTAAACATAGCTAGCCAGGTTTTTATTAAAGAAAAAATTGCTACCTTATTCTAGTCTCATTTGGCTGTTCCACTCATCCACACCATAATAAGGCAGTAAGCAATACCTCCATGTATTAATCAGAATCCCTAAGGTGAAAAAGTAAAATGACTACAAATTGTAATAGGAAAGGAAAAAAACAATGCAGCATTTCTCACCAAGACGAAAGCATACAGGTGAATTAACAGAATGAGTGTGTAATTGTGGCAAAGCTGTTCAAGCTGGCTCCCAAAAATCCATTGAGGTTAAGTCTTATGTCCTTTAGCTAACATAATATATTGAAATATCCTCTGATCCTGGCAGATTGGAAGACTTTTACTTTCCCTCCTTCTGGCACGTGACCCGAACACACATCCTTTGTCCTTTTCTTCTGTACAAAATAAATTAGCAAGCTCTCTGAAGCAGCGCTGATACCTGGCACTCTGCAACAAATAGTGTAAGCACATTCTCTCGTCCACAGCTTCAGCCTTGAGAGGAAGGCTGGATATACAACTTACCTCTTCAGCAGCATGTGGCAACAGAAGCCCATAGATGTGAAAATGTCACAAGAGCACTGTGGTGCACTCCTTACCTCAGTTAATATGTGGAAATAGGACTAATTAACATCTATATTTGTGCTTCTCCTACTTTTTTATTCATATTTTGACTTTCTTTTTTTTTTCCTTCCCCCTTTCTGATTCTGTCTAATATGAGGAGGAAGGCACCCTGTGCATCTAAGGAGCACTTTCCTTTAAATGGACCTGACCCTTGTCAGGTCTATATAATTCCTCATTAATAACAATGGTTTCGTTTAAGTGTAAAAATTCAGTTTGCTCTGTATGATAGCTGTCCATTTATTCATAAGATCTCTGTTCAACTGAATGAAAAACTGTACTTAATGATATTCCATTATGAGCCCTGTGACAGGTGCAATACTTTTTCATGCCACTTCCTATTGACTTTGCAGCAAAATATAGATATGCAGTACAGAAGTGAAGGCACACAAACCTCAATTTCAGAGCAGAATTTTCTGTCTGACAGATAGGTGTGGCAATTCCTCAATACCAAACAGAATAAATAACCCATCCTGAGGCTCGTCATATCATTGCAACAGATTAAATGTGTTGTGAGTCTGATTCTGCCAATTACTTCCTGCCTAGATTTTCTAAGTCAAATGCACATAGAAAAAATTGTAAAGTATACATTTGTTTAAGGAATCCGCATAATAAGCACAGACATTCTAATGAGCTATGAAACCTATTTTTACCCACCAAGGTAAAAATAGGAGGTTTTCTCATAGGATTTTTACATGCTTTACATCTCTGCAGAAAAATTCAGGTGTTAACTGTCTGTCAGGATTTCTGTTCCTGTGGATTTCTACTCTTTTTTTCTACTTTTATTTCTAGACAAATCAAGACATTAATTATCCTATATATTTCTGGCATGTCCTTTGTTGCAGCTTGAAATTCTAATTAATGATTAGCTACACTTAACAGAAATGCAAAATATCTCCATGCTAGTATCTGGAGTATGTACAGTATATCATATAATGTCTATTTTCTGCATATGCATGACAATTCAGTTAGCAATATTTAACTCAGTTTCTTAGGCACAGACTATTTAAAGATAACAATAAAGCAAAATTCTATCTTCTGGTGTATGTGTGTTATGATTTCCAAACTAGTAGACTGACAGTTGATGTTATTATCAACAGTGTATTATCAATTCTTTTTCACATAGCAAAAGACTTTTCAAATACATGACAAGCAAATAAGGCTAATTTTTTTCTATTACCAGTTTAAAAATATTTAAGGGCCAACAATTGCCTATTATGTCTTTCTAACATTGAAGGAGATTTTGAATTTATTTTTTCCATTATTTTATTCCTAATGCAGAGAAAAGTGAAAAAGACTAGCTGCACAGAAAGTTTCTCCCTATATCTGCCAAAATAGGTAGAAGTGAATGTTCAGATCATTTCATTTGGTCCATAATCTTTTCCTATTTTCTACATTTTCTATTCCTGTGAAGGGCTAATATTTTTCAACTCCATCATTCTATACCAACAAAACTGCAATTTCCCATGCTTCCCTCTCCCCCCACCCCATCCATATTAATTTTGAAAAGACTGTGTGAAATTCACCCATCTGCTACTTCTGTTTAACTTGTATGCTGCTGATTTTACATAGTAGTTGCTGATATTCATGTGAGAAACAAAGACAGGGGCTGGAAGCCTGAATTTATCTATCTGCCAACAAGCTGTCTGTAAAGTCATTATTTTATAGATTGTAACAGAGAAAGAGACAAATATAGAGTATTCCAAACAGGACCCTGGACCTCTGTTAAAAAGGAATTTTATTTTATGTATGTTGCACACAATAAGAAGATATAATTTAGTCTTAAATGTTTTACTTTGTGAAATTATTATGAATGGATGTTTTAGTGTTTTCTGCATATTGATAAAAAAGTAGTCAAAATTATTTAACATTAGTTTAGCTTAGAATATAATTTTTTATCGTAACATGACAAACAGAGGGGTTTTTACATGCATAAAATGATTAGATAAATTGATTTTTTTTTAAATTTAGGGAATGCAATAATACTATATGAAGACTAACAGTATAATATAAAACTTATAAAAATTACAAATGGCATTTGGGATGTATAAATCAGTCTAAGTGCACACACACACACACAGAGGTACACACACGTTTATAAGTATAGTATGTATTTATGTGCACTGATATTTGTTGTCTCTTTTTATCAGATTCATTTGATCTGGCTACCAATTTTACATTGTACTTCTCCAACTGGTACAGCTCATATGCACTTAATTGCACATTTTTGCTCTCTGTACCCAGATAAATCACTACATCTAAATTCTAATCTAATTCAGATTAGATTAGATCAAACAAGAACAACAAAAAAAATCCATTATAGTTAATCTGGGGAATCCAGCTCATTTGCTTCTGTTATCAGTAAAAGTGATTCATATATCCAAATAAAAAGTTATTTGTTGATAAAACAAAAATGAATAGAGAATGTAATAGAGTTGTGTAGCTTCTCTGATCCTGAAAGACTTTATGGTGCTGATTTCAATGCCACAATTTTTTTTTTTTACCTAACTAAATATTCTTCTGTTTCCTAAGGCTGAATCTTGGCATGGCTGGGGCAGCAGTGTAGCACTGCATAAGAAAGTAAAGCAATAATTAAAAAAAAAAAAAAACAAAAAACACGTGAGGGTTGTGAACACTTTGGTGGACTCACAGCTTAAATTTTATCATTTAAAACCAAAGCAACTTCAGTTAAAACATTCTGTGTGACAGATGTGATGTTTAACAAGTATTCTGACTAAGAAACAAGTTTGCACTTGTGCAGACCTACTCACCATTACAGAAGGACTTGCAATGAACATTTAATGTCTCTCTTCTCTTAGTTTAGCTATATAACAACTATATCATGTATAGTGAAACTTCTTAGTGGGTTTATCTTTGGTCCTTGCTTATGTCCACATCAGTTGCTATCTCAGTTTTTCTCCATATCCTGAGTATACCTAATTTTCAAAAGAATTTCTTTTTCATTCAATCAATATTTGAAAAAAAAATTGGTTTTCTGCAATTTCTATGTTGAAGTTTATTATCTTGAAATGTAGAATAGAATTAAAACTCTGCATTCTAAAGGTTAAAATTAATTCTGCAGCAAACCAGTTTATGGATGCAAATATATTCACCTGGTCCATTACTTAGAAATCACTCAGAGACTGTACTCACAGTCTGGGATTTTACAGGTTAGGGAGCAATTTTCTGTCAACAGACTGACTTGAAAAATGACATAATGGCATTTCACAATGACTGTTTTAAACAACTTTATTCCCTAGTTTTGGATGACAATATAGATTATAAAAAATATGACAATCTGAAGTTCCTTTTCTTTTTGTTCTATTGAATGTTCGAATTCATGTCTGAGCTAATGAAGTCCTCAAAAATATTGCTATTTTTCAATTTTTGTGTTCTTCACAATCATTTGTTCATCCCTTAGAAAATGTATTTCCCCTGTGTGTATCTGTGAATTGTTTTTAGAGCTATGTGACAATACACAAAATAAGAAACTGACATCTGTGTATTTAAGCTGCTGCTTGGAACTTGTTTTGAAGCTAGAAAAGAGCTCTACACCTGATCAACCACTCACGCAACAAAGTATTACATTGAAATGAGTTGGGGATTTAGGAAATGGCGACAGATTTATCACACCAACAAGTCAACCAGGCAGAAATAAGGAGAGAAGAAACAATTCAGATTGCCAAGGCTTCCCCCAGAATAGACTTCTCTGTAAGAGGGCTTCCTTCTGTTCAGCAGGCTCCCTGCAGCCTGCCCATAGCAGAGGGCCTGTTGAGGCTGTTTTAGTGGCTAAGGGCACAAGGCTGATCCTGATCCGCGTAACTAACAGGACACAAAGCTGCTGTCCATGCTTACAGCCCCCTCACAGGAGCAGCAGTGCAGAGCTGCTGTAACCCTGCAGCCCTGGGCAGACCTCCCAAGTCACAGTGACCACCAGTGGCTGCTGTCCTCTCTCGGTCAGTAGCTTTGTGCCCGTGGCAGACACGTGCTGAATTGTGTGAAGACAACTGAGATATCTCAAAAGATTTTTGAATAACTTCACACAATTCAGCTTCCTCCCTCAATTTTGCAGAAATAATTTCAACAAAGTTTGAAATAGTCTTTATAATAACACGACTTCTTCAATTTTCCCTAATTTGAATTTGTAAGGGAAAATAAAAGTCATATAAAAGTGTTCCCAGGTCACTACAGTGGCGTCAGAGCAGGGCAGTATCTGATGTAAAAAACAGAATACCTTTGAAAATATTTTCTTCCCTTTCAACTATCTTTGTAACTGCACTTTTCTTAAACAGGAATGAATTTATGAAATACATGTCACTGATATAAATTAAATGGCACAAGAGGATTTTTTTTCCCCAGGATCTCTCACAATTAATTAAGCATTAGTCTGAACAATACCCCAAATCAAACTTCTGCATCTACCTAATATGCCACAATTATTTCTCTAATTTATCTCTGATACAGAATCACAAAATCAATTAGGCTGGAAAAAACCTCTGAGAGCATAAAGTCCAAGATTTGATTGAATAGACGAAAAAGGATTCAAGAATCAGACTGTCAGCAAAAACGTTTGGTAAAACATTTCTTCCACTTGAAGAAATACTTTTGAAATTAAGAAATATTAAAGATTTCCATGTATAATAAGTTAAATAAAATTAGATATTCTCACCTAATTAAGGAACTTACTAGAGAAATAACTTTTTTAATTTTTATAATATCAATCAGATTTTTACCTTCTATTTGTAGAAATACACCATCAAATGGAAATGTGTGTTGTGAATTTACTCACTGAGAAAAATCAGCCAAGAATGGAAACTGCATTATGAATTTAAAAATTATCTGAATGGCAAGATATCATTTTTACTTAGGCTATGAAATCCTTCTCAGAATTAATCTCATCTGTCCCTTTTTTTTCTTTCCCTACTCTTTTGAACTAGAGAGAAATCGTTCTGCATTTGTTGTAATTGAATATCAAGCTTTCAGACAACTGATGCTAATTTTGCCATTTGCAATCCATCCTCAAATACTTTCTGCTGCATTTATCATGTATAAATAGTGGTTGCAAGACTAGTCTTAGCTGCAGCCTGAAGTGTGACTGTCTCTAACTCCCAGCTTGGACGTGATGTGGGGACTGCTTGCAGCACAGCTGCTGCACTGTGGCCTGTGTCATAGACCTCCACATACCCTGGGACAGCCCAGTATTTCACAACTGCAGCCTGCACTGAGCTGTTTTTCCAGCCACACTGCCAGTGAAGGAGAAGTGAAGTACAGATGAAATCTAAATCTTGGCCTGAAGGGATGTTCTTGATTTAGCCATAGGCTGAAATATCATTTCACACTGTGGTTTGGGGGAACTGCAGGATTCTCTGGACAGCACGAACCACATATGCAGACATAACTGGTGAAAGATGACAGCCTCGAACCTGTCAATGTTAGAGATACTGCACAACAAGTCATTTCTATGGATAGCCAAGTAGTTAAGTCCTCACCAAGAAAATGAAATTGCTGTCAGCTCGGCAGACCTTGCCTGACAGTCCTTATTGCTCTGTGGAGCCAAGCAGAGTAAAATAAAATACATGTGACAGAAGTATTTCACTAAAGTTCTTTCTCACACAGTATACAGAGTTGATGGGTATGATAGGAAGCATGATAAAGAAGAAATGTCACATATAAAATATTTTTTTTTATTTACTAATAGTGAACATAGTTTACATAGTACTGAGAATGCTGTCACTGTGAGGAGGATTTCTAGCTACAGTCTCTGAGATTAAACACCACCATATACAATACCACCACACAGCACAACATCACCATTTCATAGCATCTGGAATGTAATTCTGTAACTTCTCCTCCCAAACTCTTCCTGGTAGCAGAAGAGAAAATGCACAAGTCAAGCAGCTCATCTCAATTCAAAGCGGATAAATGCAACTGACAAATCACCTTAAGCATCAAGTAATCCATGAGTGGGTTACTGCAAGTCCCATGTGCAAAATCCTGCTAGACACTGGAATTAAGGAAAAGAGAGGACAAGTATATACTACCTGTTTCTTAAATAACTACAGCAGATGTCCACATGATTCATGGAGATTTTTCAGGAATATAAAATCAAATCCAACCTCCTTGGTAGTTTAGCTAGCTTATTCTACAATTAATGCAGACTTCAAAGAAATGGCAATCAACTGGGAAATACACTGTCAGCTCTGAGGGATATCACAACCCACGCAGAGACAGAGTTTTGGGATGTGGGGAAAGCTCCTTCCAATCACGGTATATTTATCCTCTGTATCACCTCTCTCTGTGCACATACACTATGGGAAGGGACGAAAACCATGAGAAGGTGGCAGAAGAGGAGGGTCCACAAGTGTGGGAGGCAAGGAAGGATTATGTCACCTATCTTGTTCTCCAAAAGGTAGATGTGGAGGCCTGAATTAATCATTCATCTTTTCTGTACCTATATCTTTTCATTGACTCATTTTAATTTGACTTCATGTCTTGGCATTTACTGTGAATGGACAAATACCATCACTAGTTTCAGAATCTTGGTTAGGAGACATGAGGAATGGAGTTTAGAACTGTCAGGTGTCCAGTTATGCCCAGGGCATGAGTCACCTTAGAAGATTTAAAGTTAACATTTGAGGGGCTAATGGGAATGGAGGATTTCAAAAGTAAGGAAGCTCTGGGAAGGGGGTTCCCATGAGGGAGGAAGGCACTTCTGAAAATCTCACTCCTTCCCTGGCTAAAAAATTGATAGCAAGCATTTTGTTTTGTGGAGGATACCCTAAACACCCTAATTTGTTTGTCTTATTAGTTCTTTTACTAAAATTACTAAAGTTATTAGAGAAGTTTTTCATCATAGATTTAATATAAGAAGAATACTCAGGCTAGATATTTATGATTTTATTCCCAGATCACTGTCAAAATGATAAAATAGATACAATACCTTTGCAGCATAATTGGCAGAAACTGTGCCAGCCACATTAACACAGGAGTATGGATCTGCCACTGATTAATTTGGTTTTATAAGTAACTGCATTTGAAACCTACAAAATTTGGTCCACAAAATTGATGTTAATCATTAGGTGTCTGGAGTAGTTTGAATGTGTGATGAATCAGTCCAGTATTACACAGGACATGGGGGTGCATAAATAAACAGGGACAAGCAGAGGAATAGGTTAAAAAAATGAAAATATAACTGTATTCTTTATGCTACATATTATAAATTAAAATAAAATGTAATAGTTTAAGATGCCTGTGTGAAAATATCCTAAAAATTGTTACTTGGGAAGATTAAAAAGTATTTTCTAAGAGGCTTGATCTAATACTCCTTAACCTTGGCTAATACCTTCACTTGTGCAAAACCAGCTGTAAAGTGATGTTTTTCCCATTTTGTCATTTTTTACACTCAATCTGTATATGATATATACAAGGTGAAAGGTGAAGTAGAATTGTGTATAGAAAGCATGTAGGCTGATAGTGAAATACTGGGTAAGTATAAATCTAAATGCTAAGGGCAGAAGAAAAGGTTAATGTTGATCCATCAGAGGGTTGCCTATAAAGACCCTTGAACATCAAACAACAAAGAAAATAACTTTATTGTCCATACCAGACATGAAACCTTATATCATGGTTCCAGAAACTTAAAGCAGGAATGCGATTGTCACAAGTAAGAAAACAAATACATAGGTAGCATGGTTTATTTTCTAGAGGTGTTAGTTATGACAAATTTAGTTGCTCGGTCTTGTGAAATATGAAAATCATATATGAAGCCATAGAAGAAACAGGATCTGTCCATAAACAATTTAACTATGCATCACTATATATCACTAATATTGACTTGAATGGAGTCAAAATCCAAATCCTGAAAAAATATTTTTTCTTCTTTTGTTCAGCAACCGATTTTTCCTTCAATTCTTTCAAGTTTGACTGCCTCTTCTTCCCAGAAAACACATACATTAAATATATTGCAATTTTCACAGTTTTGGACTTTTTGACAATATATGATGGGAAGATGCATAGGGTTTTAAAACTGTATTATGTAAAAAGAATGGTAAGCTAAACTAGTTTCTGTAAGTAATTAATTTTTGTGATTTTAGAAATGCTTTTTCTGGCTATGCAGTCAGTTATGCAGACTTTTTTTTCTCCTTAATGCAGTTTGATGACAGGAAATAGCCATGGGAATTGCAAGTAGAGCAGGGAACAAAGAACAGAAGAGAATATAAATATGAAGGTATTTTCACTTCATGATAATTAATTATGGGGCCCATGAATAAATATTTGAATAACATTGTTAATACAATGCAGTAAGAGCTCTCTGGTGGCAAAAAATTATCATTACATTGCATCTCATTTTTTTACAGGCAATAAGGGGGTTTGACTTGCACATTTCTTATTTCCCATTTCACTTGAAAGTGTATTCTTGTAAACACAGTTTGCCTTTATCTTTTAACTGTGGGTTGTTTTTTTTGTTTTTTGGGGTTTGGTGGTTTTTTGGGGTTTTTTTTTGGTGGGTTTTGGTTGGGGTTTTTTGTATTTGTGTGTGGTTTGTTTTGTTTTTGGTGGTTTATTTGGTTTTTTTTTGTTTTTTTTTTTTACTGTAAAGAATTTTAACTTAATAGATTCTATAATAATAATCTTCTATATCTGCCCTGGTTTCCTAACAGAGCAGTAATTTTTTACCCAAGTCCTGTTTTACATCATCAGTTCTGGAATTTTTTATTCATCTTATCAGGTGTTCATAATAGCTGAATTTGCTATTTTGCTTTTTGATATCAATTGCATTTTTCATTACCTTTAGTGGAAACACAGAAGGCATGTACTAGACCATATAAAACAAGCTGCTTTTAAACAGTATGCATGAAAATGCATGAAATGCATCCTCCAGTCATTCCTTTCTGACAGAAGCTGACAACACTCCAGCTTTTGTGTTGATGATTTTTACAATGCAGGCAGGGCATCAATACAAAATTGTACACACAGTGAGAAACAAATATCAAAATACTCAATAATGCAATTTAATAAAATGCAATGTAAGTACTGGCTCAATATGTAAGTTGTGAATTGCTACATCAGCAAATTTGCTGAGAAACAATCTGTTTGACAGAAGCATCTTACTTCCTAAATTTTGCATCCCTGATGCAGTAGTTCACCCAAAGTGATTCTCTATGTACCTGGTTAGGTCTTACTAAAGGATATAGTAAGACTTAACATACAATCAATACTTTTCATCAATATTTTGTAAAGTTCTCTGATTTATGTTCCAAGGAATATGTTTCACAACGTCACCAGCAGAATTCAGGAGAGCAGGGACCACAGTCTGAGTTTGTCACTCCGTCCCAAACTCTTCAGGTCACTTGGAGCTGGTCAATACCTAGGAACTGAGCCAGACCAAGAGAAGAGGGAGGATTTTCTGCATTAAATCTGTGCATTTAGCAGGCAAGGTTTCACAGAACACCTCTTCAAGTGCAGAACAACTTTATATATATATACACACACACACATATAAAAATTACAAAAACTTCTTCTGGCCATCTTTCCTCTCACCCCTTACTGCCCTTTTTTCTAATAGGTGGGAAATCTGTTTAAAAAGTACTAGAAAAAAAGAAATACTAGAAAAAAAAAGTACTAGAAATGACATTGAAATGTCTGAATTGTAGTGAAGTCCCATCAGTGTAATAAAACAGTTGAAATTGATTGAGACATGAGCTGTAAAAACGCAAACAGGTTGAACAGCTCTGCACACCAACGGCAGCACATTTGTGTCAAGAACAGAAAGCTTATATACACTTAAATATGCCAATTACTTCCTTGCAAAGTGCTTGATGTTGAAAGAAAGCCTGTCATGCACAAGCTCCTGAGGAGATGCAAAACCTCAACAGATGTAGGCTCTGGATGCCTACTTGTAATTAAGAATTTCCTTCCAAAATACAGTTTTTGTGTCCTAGAAGTCACAGCAGTGTTAGTATGTACAGTTAGAAGCTCCTTTAACATTTTTACAATACTGTCAGTGAACTTACTATATCCAGATTTATTTTTGCTCCCTTATCCAAAAAAAAATCCAAAAATAAACAGACAGTTCTCCCATAAATGTAACTGCAGAAGAGTTCAGATTTTGCCAAATGCAAATCAGCTGTATCCAGTCTTGTTGCAACTCTTTAGCTCATCCATTCACACATCTCTTTAAGATTTATCTACCTTTTGTTATCTAAAAGAGAACAAAATACAAGTGCGATAAGTAGCAACAAATATACTGCTGTCAGTGAAACATCTGCCTTGGCTGTGGGTTCAAACAAAGAATATAGCAAGGAGACTGGCTGCTGTTACATAGATGGCAAAGGCATATGCTCCACACAGAGATTTCTAAAAAGAAAAAGAAAAAACAAACTCAAAAATTCAAGTTTCTGTCATAGTCCAAAATTCTTCCCATCCACTTCCTTTCTGCCCTTGCTTACACATGTTATTAGTTTCACAGTGGTCTCCCTAATAATGCCCTCCATTTGCCATTATCATTATTACCATAAGCTATGTGGATACAAACGTGAAAAAATGGAAACAGTCAAATGTGTTAGAAATCCAGATGAAAAATTAAACAAACAAATAAGCAGAAAAAGCTATTGTCTTACTGAGATTTATAGTCTTGGCATGAAATTAAAAATTCAAACCGAATCTTACTTTTTTTACTGTTTATTTTTCATCAGACATAAAAACCACTTAGACTAACTACTCTCCTCAATTTTAGAATAAATGAAATTGTAATTCATACATTGAAATCCATTATTTTCCATATATAAGTAGTTAAAATACTTCTGTGTTACTGCTTGTGAAGTTAAAGTTCATAAGCTGTGGAAAAAAACCTGATAAAAATATCTGGTTTAAGACATAGAATGTCCTTGGTCAGCATCTTTGCCTCCTTCAGAAGGGAGGAAAATTAAGCGAGACAGATCAAGTGGATGTTTTTCCTTTTGGTCACCCCTAAACTGCATAACAGAACTTGGTTGTAGGAAAAGCTGTAAGATTTCTCTTTGTCAGCAAGTTGAGAAAAGGAACAGGAAGAGTGTCCACGGCACATAATATACTACTGAGGGAAAGCAAGCTCAGAATTGGATTTCATGCAAACTTGACATAATAGTCAGTCAGCCTTGCCTGTGGTGGCTGATGAGGAGCCCCAGCACCCCCCAAGACCCTTGAACATGGGTCTCCAAGCATTCCCTGCTCCCTCCTTGTCTCTCCAGCATACATACAGTCAGTCCTGAGAAAGCATATTTTTAATGCAAAATAGAGTGTGAAAAACAACATTATTACAGAAGGTCAAAATAAAGAATTATACAGAAAGCAAGCTTCCAGGAATGAGTAGGAATGGCTGCATCTTGGATTGAAACATCAAGGCTGTTTTTCAATTAGCAGCATTCTTCACAGCAAATTCCATTCATTACTTAGGAAGCAGATTATAATGAAGATAAAGATCTGCCTGTTGATAACATAATTTAAACCAGGGAATATGAGGCAATTTTTGTTTTCAAAGTATTTTAAAGTGCATTTGTGACTCCCCACTGACATTTCACGGAAACTTAACATGACATTTAATTATGGTTGATTTGTTTTTCTGTGTACAATCAACAGCATAGTTCTTAGAATGTGTTTTTCCTCATAAAATACAATTCACGCTTGGAATATTAATATCCAAGAAGGGAAATTTTCACCAAACATAAGGACCCAGAACATTACTCATCAACCTAATATTTGTTCTGATAGGGAAGTCATGCAAAGCAAACAAAAGTGTACTGAGATGCACTTATAAAAGAGAAAAATAATTATAAAAATTTTCAAGAACTAACTTTTGAGTTCTCCTAGCTGAAACATTTAAATACCAATTTATAATGAGCTAAAGTTAGATAAGGAAAACAAAAGGCTCTCGTTAGAAATGTGGCAAAGATCTGACATCCCCCATGAGAAAAAAAAGGATTAATTTGAAATTATAGTATTTTAAAAGAAAAAAGGCATTTTTCACTTATCAGTGAAAAAAGCTACATAAAAAAGAAGAGTTCCTTTTAACTGCAACTTAGTGAATACCAACTCAGTGATACCCTCCAAGTATCAGCACTAAGTTGTTGGGTTTTTTCTAATAAAACCTAAAAATACTGACAAACTTGCATGAGTCTAGGATCTGTAGCTTTCAGGTAAATTATCTATCATGAGATAAAAATCACAAGAACTGGCAACAAAACTAATAAAATATACTGAATTTTATTAAGTACTGAATGTCACATAGAAATTGACTGCAGTTTCAGAGAGAAAATAAATTTGATAATGTTCTTTATACATGAAAAACTATAAGACTAATATAGGATCATTACAGTTTACATATTAGCACTGGGAAAAAAGTACACATCCACAGCTGCTTTCTTGAATTTATATATGAGAATATGTAAGTCTTTGAAGCAGCCGCTCTTTAGCCTGAAATCATATTACCTATTTCCCCAAAGTGAAAACACAGGTGATACTGGGAGGCAAGATTCACGTGTCTCTGTTTTTCTAGCTGTAAAATAAGCATTAATAGATATCAAATATATTACAAGATTCAAAATTCGTATAATATATTTTCAAGATTTAAGCTCTTAAAATTGAGTTATTGTTATTATAACTCAAATTATAGCATTTATTATAACCAAAATTATTATTTAGTTGAAATTTTTTAGTACGCATTCAAACATGGTAAACTTATTAAAATTTCATTTACAAGTAACTTATTATATATATTTATTTACAAGATGAAGTTGTTTCTTAAAGATATTGACATCAAACAACTCTTCGGATGATTTTTTACTTTTGGTCTTTACTGGTTGAGAAGTCTCATATAAATTTTCTTACTGTGTTTGCTATATTTAATTATTCTCTCAAAAGCAATAGCAACAAAAAAAAAACCCCAACTAATAGCATTGTAGTCTGTGATACTTGCACTACAATCTGCCTATAGGAATCTCAGTTCAAAATGTACACATATTCTGAAATAAAGGTCTGTTCTGCACATAAGAAATCGTCATAAAACTGATCTCCTGATCAGAAACTCTGGAAGTCTTCATAGTTGCTTTTTGAGACATGGCTGGTATAAAAAGGATTCATAGGTTCTAGTGGTCTCCAAGAGAATCACCCTATTATGATAGCCTTATATCTGAACAATGATGATGGATTTTGATTTTTTCCCCTCTTGGTTTGGTATTCCTTTTTTTCTAAAAGCAATACTACCTTTACTCTAGGTAGGTACCTGGATACATGTATCCCCAGCTCAGAGTGCTATTTTTTCTTTAGGACTCTCTTCCTGGCACCCTATTCCTTGATAAATTTCTCTCCTGACAATAGAACTGATGCCTAAAGGGGCATTTGGTACCCATGCACAGAATGAAAGATTCCAATAAAATCCTGGATGCCCTAGGTACTCATGACTCACAAGGCACAGCCTTTTAAGAGTCCACAGTTGTTTACCTCAACAACAAAGTCTGTTGACATCACAGAAAAGAGCAATGACGTACATCACAAACTGGGATGAAAATAGAACAGGCAGATGGACAATGAGAGAAAGTGAAATGCAGTCAACAGCAGGTAGATAGCAAGAGTATTGTACACAGCAGCTACCAAGCTCTTATTTAACATTCTTCCTCACATGACATGTTAGTATAGCAATGTCTGAGTTAACAGGACATATCTCCTCAGACTGCTTGTGGACTACTTTACAGTTTTACAGACCACAAGGAACCCTCTTAATTCTTTTTCCCCACATCACGCTGTTCAAGGGTTGCTGCCTGTGTGCTGAGGCACACACACCCACCTCAACAGAAATAGCCACAGGACTGCAATCTATATTGCAGCGCTCTCAGTTCTCTGAATTTCATTAATCTCTCTTTAAACACTACTTCCCAGAAAAACATATTATTATTCCCCAGTAGTGCAAAACCACTTCTATCCTGCCTACATAAGTTGAAAACCAGCATTAATTCTGTAAGTTTCTGATCATGATTCAGAGACACTGGAATTTATTGTATTTGCAATATATGATGCAATATATGTTGCAATGTCCTTGTGATTATAATATGCCCTAGTGGTACCCTTTCTTTGTTGTGGCCTCCTTTAATTTCTACATAAAAAAACTGTTGGCTCACACTGATGCACTCAGAAAAAGGAAGTAAAATAAAACTGTCCCAACAAATTTTATTTTACCAATTAGAACAGCAGCAACCAACTACATCAGTTACAATATACAGGCCATTATGTATAGAATCATCTGGGGCTGACAATAAATACATATCCAAGGAATCAGCTGATTCTTCAAGACTTTTTTGGTGTCTAAAATGATATTTAAGTAGAACATAGAAAGCAATTTAAAAAAAGAAAAAACAACATTACCCTGGCTCCAAGTCTGGTGCCCACTGTGTTTTAGAGGTACTTATATTCACCTGGCATCGCCCTTCTTGGCATGAGGTCTTCCTCATGTTCCACCCTCCATAAAGGTTCTCCGTGTTTAGTGGTTACACCATTTGGAAGCAAAGGCTCTGACAGACTTTGAAGACAGATTAGAAACTATTGGCTGATTGTGTCTCCACAAAGAAGGATTTCTAGCGCATACTGAAAATCCCATTGAACAGGGAGTTAGCTCAAAAATGGACTAAAAAACTGTCCAGGAAGGCAGGCAAAATGCCTCAGAAGCAGGGCAAATAATGAAAGGTAGCGACAGCTTCACCCATTCACTTCACTGCACCACCTGTGACAGTCCTTAGCTTTCCTAAGCAACAACAGCTTTATTAAAGATTGTGTGACAAAAGATAAATCTGGTTCGAGTTATCGTGATTTAATTCCCATGTGAAATTACTTGACTAAAATAATAAATTAAAAAAATTAGTAATCAACATGCTTGCATTCAACAGGGAAACGAGAGGAAGAAGGTTACTCAGAAAAACTATAAGAACTATAGTACCAGGAACATTCAGAGATTGCCTAAACATTCTGAAATCAAAGCTTAAAATCATTGTGGGAATTGCATTCCATCTGAGGAGTAGGTTAACAAGGTAGTGAGCATGCACCTGAAAGAAAAGTTAATACAGATGTTGGAAAGATTAACAAATATTACTCCAGATTTCAACAAAAATAAAGTTTTTTATGACAGGTCCTTAGAAAAGCCTTTTTCATACACATCCATCATGTATATCCTATGTATTTAGCTTCATCAGTTTTCTTATTAAATTACAATTAGTTTATAAACACTGATATACAACATGCCTCTATGAAAATTATTATATTCTCAATGGTCCTTATGTATTTCATGCACTTGAGAAATGACATATTTCCTGTGGTTTCCCATATAAAATATGAAACTTCAGAGATTCATTGTTGGAGGAGATAGATGATTGTTATCTAGGTGGTGAGTGAAGTGGATGTCACTTCAGGATTCCATTTCCCACAAAATAATATCCAATAAAATGCAATTAAGATCAAAAGTACTTTAGAATCTAAAAGGACTATTATTTTCTTTAGTTCTTATTTTAGTAATGAGTTTGTGCTTTAGTACAGGAAATGTTAGAGTTTTCTATTGTGTCTTAAAATATTTTTCCTATAAAAATATAATTTGCATATAGTCATCCCATAAGTCAGGTGTGACATTCTCATGGGGTATTATTCACTAAAAATTCCATCTTCAACCATTAATATTTGAAAGTGTGTTATAATTAAAGATACAATGAGCATGTGAACAGAGTCTACTTTTTACAATATTGTAAAATTAGTACTATTTAAATATAAATTCAAAATATCTACTGTTAAGCTAAATTTAAACTTTTTCTTTAGTCTTGCTTTTTTATTTCAACTTGTATTCATATTTTTTTAAAATTTTTTCCAGTATTTTTTAGAGAATTTTTTCATTATTAAACAAACAAATGGGACCTATATTCAATTAATTCATCTCCTCTTATTAATATTTTAGAAATATAAACTTGAATATACGAGTTTCTATATTTTCCAACATAAATGACACATAATTTGTAGATTCTTGAGAGAAGAAATATTGGCAACTGCATTTTGTGAGGGATTGATCAGAATCCATAGTGCAAGTGTCTCCAGGCAGCATGAGGCACAGCTGTTGGCTCATAGGGATCGTAAGATTAGGTGAGATAATTGCACTCTTTTTTGCTTTCCCGGTCTGAGATGAGGATCCTGTAGTTACAATTAAAGTACATCTGAAATGCTGTCTAGGTAAAGTCATCTCATAGGCTTACCATAGGCAGCATTATTAAGAATTTCTGCAACGGTGCAGCCCCTTTCTCTGCAACTCACTGGTCTCCCTGCATTTTCTGCATACAACTAACATTAAAGAATTGCTTGGAAAGCAGCTCTTCTACCTTCACACCTCATTGCTACAGGCCTTTCATTCCATTTTAAGCCTTTAGAGTTCTTTCATGCAACTTTATTTGCATTATAACTGCGTCCAAAAAAGCCTAACCTTTTTTCATGTACCCGGGTAGTTACACTGGTATACATACTAAGATGCTTATGAGCTACTAAGTTAGTCAGAATCTATGAACTACTTAACATAAGAGTTTCTGAGGTTTTCAAGTCCTTTACAAAAACATTTTGAATTGTGAGCACTCCACTCAAGATCAGGTACACAATATTCTCAGGTTATCTTCTTTTTGAAGAAGATCTAAGCATCCAATAATGCATTAAATATATATATATATATATATATATATATATATTAAAATTTTGGACTGAAAAGTGAAAACTTACAAGTAAGTTAACCATGATCTCTTAATTATGACTCTGCAAGAAAATTCTCCCAATGTCATCCCATTTTAATATGTTGCAGTTTGTATATATGGGTGACTGTACGTGTGTGTGTTGGGAACTCAAAAAATGAAATGGCTTACTCTTTAAGTCTAAGACACAATTAGGTAAGCCTTTGCCCTAATATGATTGTGAAAGTTATCATTTAAGGCACTAGTCTAAGATAAGTGTTTCCTTTTAAAATTTACTTTACAGAGTCTTCTAAAATTGTTAGTCATCCCTTTATAAAATGCCACCAGAATGAGATTTCCAATTATTTTATCATACCACATGTGTTTTAAACATTCTCCTTTCTCTCACCCAAATCATGTCTGTATGACTGCTGGGTCCTAGATAGTTATGAGTAATGCTCAAGACAGGACACTGAGCTAAATCGCAGATTTATAGGAATAGCTGCCCAGATCAAAAAACAGATGTAAATGTAGGTGCAGCTTGTTTGCATTTACATAAATGTAGCCTGTGGTGTTAGCACACATAAAATTAATGATTTACTTAGCAAAGTACACAGAAATCCTAGCTGGGGAAAGACACCATCTTTATAATCACTAAGGGTAACTATTAGACAAACTGTTAAAAAAAAAAAAAACAGAAAACACATACCTGCTTTAGATACATCAGCTTCTAAAAGACAGAATTTCCTTATACATTCTGGAAAAATTGAATAAATTTTTAATACAAAATTATTAAAAGGATAAACCACGAAGGTCACATATTAAGAAGTTATAAAATTATCTCTTTAATACCTTTTCCCCTCTCTCTCTAGGCTGAAATTGATTTTTAAATACAAAACAAACTTAAAAACTTTAAAGAAAAATTTGTGTACATGGGTCTACATACCTACCAACATTCATGCAGAGATATAGAAAGCAATTACCATTAAGAAAGAAATTTAACGCCCTTCACAGAAAGTATCTCTAACCATTTATTGATGGTGTTTTGGCAAAACTGTACTCAAAATAATCAGACATCAAATGACCCACCTCATATTTGAGCAATCAAGAGGATAAATTGTTCTAGCACGAGCTTCTCTGTCTCCTCCAGTAACACAGCTACCTACAGTGCCTCACAAAATTACAGAGATCACTGAAAATGAAAGTCCCGAAAAATGAAAAATGAACAGAAAAAAATACTCTCCTTCTAAGCAAGAATAAAGATAAAGCAAGCAACTGATTTTAAGTAACCCATATTTACTTCTCAGTTCTTTAAAAACAAACAGAAATGCCAGATCTTCATTCAACAAATGTAGTCATCAAGGCAGCATTAAAATCATGATCATAAAACAACCTGACATGAGTTTCTGAATAAAAGCTTGATAAGTTACAAGCCTAATTTAGGCTGTAGCCTGACTGATAAAATACACCTGAAATAGATTAATCGTTGTGAGCTACACTGCTCAGCTGATTGTGTTTTCAAACAGTTTGAAGTACTAATTCCATCTTCTGTCAATGGAAAACGCACCCTCCACTCCAGCAGCTGAGCTAGGAATATTTATTTTCTTTTTTTATTCTTTTGTTTTGAGTTTTTTTCATTACACACTAATCTGTTGGACCTACGAGTTTCCTTGACTTTTTAAAAAGGAAAGTAATAATTTAGGTAGGCTTTTCCTCCTTGTTTATCCTTAAGATGCTCATATAAATGAGGATATCTACATGCTATGTGCAAAACTGCATTAAATATTATAGAAATATATCTGTTAGGTATGACCTTTTTATGCCTTGGGTAAATCCATTTCCCTTACTGTCATGTTTTCTAATATATTCTTTCAATGATGTTATTTTCTCTCTTGTATATATTTTCATACAAAACTTCTACATTAAAACAACATGCACTTCCTGAAAACATTGACTTCTATCAACCATTTAATTTTTCACCACTGATGCTCAAAGCACAATCAAGTGCCTGTCAGAATCAACTGATATTACACCAAGGAACTATGATGCCTCTGTTGCAATTTCATCTAGTAGCCACCAGCTGAACACACCACTCTAAGCAAGCAGATTAAACTCATTTCTTTATTTACAGATTTCTCACTGCCAGCATTTCCAAAATTGTGACAAGACAGAAAAATTTCAGGATCTATAGATTAAACATGCTAAGAAAAATGCAAGGCATTGTTGTCATGTAATGGACTGTCTTCTAACTGCTGTCAATTCCAAATAAAATCATGGGTGCTGAACTTCTCTGCAAAGTCATTTTCCTGGACCATTAATTCTGAATTGCCATTTACAGAATAATTGCACTTTTGTTTCCCTGGGGATCTTGCCGCTATACTTTAACCTATGCTATCCTTCTTAACCCTCACATCAAAATATATACAGCTGAAATGGAAGTCATGAGCTATAGGTCATTAATGCAGAGCTGGGCCTAAGGGTATCTTTAATAGTTCTGTCGAGGACATCCTTACAATGACTGCATTTTTAGGGGAGTGGAAAGATTTTGTCCAGAAGGACACAGCTGGATCTATTCTGGGAAAGGTTAGCTGGGACAGCTGAATGTCCCTGAGGAGATAATAAATTGCACTGGCCAATTTGATATAGCTGATTCTGAACTGGAGGAAATCCAAACAGCAAAAGCTTTTTGAATGGTAAATACTTCCCCCATTAATTGCTGAAAATACAGGTAGGCTTGAGGGAGTTTCATTTTGGCTACACTTGAAAATGACTCTCATGACTTTCATGAGGCTCAAGTTGAGAAGAATTTCTATTTCTTTCCTTTAGGAAACTCCAAGGGAGGAGCAAGGCTAACAAAGTTAATGACTTGATGTCAGAAGTCAGCAGTGGAAGATCTGAGGCAGGAAGGAAGTGTAGCGGCCTCCTGCTACTATGCAGGATAACTAGGAAGGCACTGAGTTAGCAACAGCATCATTCCGACCACACTTTTGTCAGGCTCTGAATAGAAGGTCACCATCTCCCCCATTTTCCCCTTCCAATCAATATTTAGTCTGTTCAGCAGCTGCTAGAGCTGGCTGCCTCTGAACTTCATTGCTGTAAGTTACTGAGAAACCAGCTTATTATGACAAGGCAGCTCTCCCAGCAGATCTGACCTGCAGCAGCTGCCCTGCCTCTTTCAATCTACTCAAAAATACAGAGATGACTCCAGTGCACAGCACTTACTGTACAAACCACTCTGGAGAAACGCTTGATCAATAAGAAAAGTAACAGGCTATGAGGGGATTTGGGGCCAAATATGTTACATAATACAAAGATTGGATCTAATAAGCTTTAAGGTAACTAATTAAAAAATGCCCCTATGAAAACTCGTTGGTTAAAAACATTAGGTTTGTCATCTTTTACCAAACAAAGTTCTAGCACAAATGTATTTTTTGAAGGTTGTTTCACTTTTCAGAAGACCTTGGGCAAGACACAAGGTATCTGTAATGCCACAAGCCAGACAGAAGTTTTTTTGAGATATGTTAGATAAACTCTCAGTAACAGAGTGATTTTAGTAAAAATTATCGTACAGACTCGGGAATTTACAGGTGCAAATGACTGATAACAGTATACACCACTTTTAGAGCCTTGGTTAGTAGCTGGATGGTAAGAAGGTTCTAAACCCACCAGTGCAGTAATTTCAGGAGATACTAATCACTAAGTGTGCTAGGCAAAAAAAATCACTTTCCGTGCTGTTTTTAGGTAGCCCACAAGAAGTTATCCTGACTAGGCTACCAGTTTTACAGTGGATCTACCAATAATTTGGCACATCAAAATACTTCCATTCGTATGGAAGTATTCATTTAATCTTACTTGATTTTTACAACAAAGTGAGAATTTTCAATTGCAGATTTCAGATTGTCTGTTTAGAAACCAGATTATTGCTATAAAATAACATAGATGATGACCTCCAGCCACTGCAAACGGACCTTCAGTGTGGATGCATGCATTCAGTCCAGTTATTCTCTGATAATGAAATTGTTTCAGACATTAGACACTGTTGAAAAACAATCTGATATCTTTACAGTATCCCCATCTCTTTTACTCCAGTGTAAAACTATGGGATCTAGCTAATGCACAAAGCGTAACTAACTTTAAAGAAAAGGTAATGAAAAACTTTTATTTTCCTATGAGAATCTACTTTGATTTTTTTTGGCTTTCCAAAGACCAAGTACAAATCTGCTTGTAAATTTTCAGTGAATAAACATGCTTTTAGATGGCATATCTAAACACTGAAGCAGTATAGAATAACTGGTTCAGGAAGAAAAAAGAATTGAGGCTAAATCTTTGACCACACCATACCACTAATGATAAAAATGTTAATAAAAATTATAGTAGTGTATCTAAAATCCTAAAAAATAAAAAAAAAAAGACCAAAAACCCACCACCAAAAAAAATCCCACTATGATTTCATTTGGATTTTATTTGTTTAAGGTAGAAATTTTAAAATATTCTAAAGAACATTTCTAGACTATCTCTTTTTCTTAGGAAGTAGTGCTACTCCTACTGAAACCAAACCTTTCAAGTTTTGCTTGCTATTTGTGGAGGAGTTTTGATTCACCAAGAGCTATGTTGTGACTACCTTTGCATAGATACCTCAGGGGGAGGGAAGTGATATATTAGTTAAGGCACAATTTTTGAGCTAGGCTCTATTCCAAGGTCTGTCCCAACTTCCTCTGTGACCTTGAACAAAGTACCTAATTCTTCTGTATTTCAGTTCCATTTCTAGAAAATGAGGACAAGGAAACTGTGCTATCTCAAGAGCCCTGTGAAAAGAAATTAATTAGCAGTTGTGAAGCATTCATATACTGTGGCCACGGCAATCTCCAGTCTGACAAAAATGGGGCAATGTAGTAATGATTTTTCTGTGGTCTGCACACCTAGAGAGGAGTCAGCACTACAGGCTTTATTCTTGAGCGCTTGGTACTGATGAAATCAATCACAGTCTGTTTCCATCCCGTTTGCCTCTGAAGGATCATAGCTATATAAAATAATGAATTAGAAACCACCACCTTTACTACAGAAGCATATTTTTTTATTTGTCTGCCAATCCAAAAAAAAAAAGACAGAAAAAAATCACTTAGAATTCTTAACCCTCCACTAAAACAAGCTTCTCCAAAATAGTTTCTTAGAAAATATATTTTCTGTTCTGTTCTGTTCAGGCAAACTACCAAGCAAACAAAAAGAAAAAAAAAAAGAAAAAAGAGGAAAAAAAAAAGAGAAGAAGAAAATGGAACATCAGATTCAGAAAATACCTATCAGAGGAGATTCCCTTTTACAAACTATTTTAGTAGCTAGCATACTCTGCAAGTCTTGCACGGTGATCTCTTCTACGGAAAGCACAGTTTTAAATCTCATGGCTATCTCACACCACCCACAGCTCATTTTTCTCACCTCTTCCCATTATTTCCATTTGATGCCTTCCTACAAATTCATCACAGATTCATAAATAGTTTGGGGATGACTTAAACTGGGGGTGGGACTGGCATATTTAGTATTCATGCAAAAGTTTGTGATTTTGATGAAAAAAAAATCTTAAAATGTATCAATAACTCTTCAGTGATACACCACATGCATGCAGCACTGTTATTAATATATTTATATACTACTTATTTGTCTTACCTGAAAGTTAAGTACTCAGCTTAATGCTTTGGTCTGTTTTGAATTTTTAAATAGGTAGTTCTCTGTATTATGAGTATTTTCACCTCAAGAATACTCAATACATCTGGAGAAGTTTCACTATTCAAATTAATTCCTGGGAGGTGTGCACTATGAATATCAATTTCCCAAATAAAACATGGGTCAGTTAATGTCTGAAAGAGCAACAGAAAATACATCAAAAGAAGAAATTTTTAACCCTTAGGCTAAATTGGCAATTTTAGTACTGTTCTCTGGAAATGTATGCTAGATCCCTGTAAAAATAACTCTTTACTCAAATTTAGTTTTAAGGATCTACTTTTAGGAATATTTTGAATAATTTGAAAAAATACTGTAATAAAATTTCAAAGCAGTTTGCTGATTATTTTTCCCCTGCCAATACCAGCTGTCAAATGCTATTGCCAAAAGACTTAGTTTCACAGAGATGATTTTATGGTTCAAGATCTCCCTGATGTTTAAAAAAAAGAGAATTTTTAAAGACTGTTTAATGAACAAGCCTGTAAAGGCTCATAAAAACAAATGAATTCTTCACTACTATTGCATGTACATATCTACAAACATTCAACATAGAGTCCTAATTCTGAAGGTAATTTACATGCATCCATAACTTCTGTAATTCCCATGGAACACAAGTTTTTTTTCCCGTGATGTGTGTGTTCAGCAGCTGGCACAACACCTGACTAATCCCACAGAGAAAGCTGCAGCAAAGATGATTGATAAGACAGAATGTAATGATGGAAGTATAGAAATTATAGACATTGTAGACTGAAGAATGCTCAAGTGTGGCTGAAGTTATTCTTCCCTGACACTTAATTAACACTCACCTGTCGTATTTTCCTTGAAAAAGAAAGATTATTACTCTAAACTTTACTGCAGTAACTTCAGATACTGACAGCCTGATAGTAGATAACCTCGCTATGAAGGCGAGTGTTTATAAATGAGTTTTTGAAGGCAGCAGAGCCAGGCTGACACTATAGATTAAACATATTTTAACATATGTGCACAACCATATTTGCAAAGTAAAATATGCAAACTGCATTTCATGCACAAATTGCCTTAAGTTTTTCTTTGGGATGCTGGGATAACCAGAGATCTTAATACTGGTGTTATTCTTGTTCAGCACATATTGGCAGGGCTTTCAGTAGCTGCTAGTAACAGACAAGGTTACAATTGTGCCAGTTCATGAAGTGCCATTGTAAAATCAAGCTTCTTTTTTGGGTTCTTTTTTTTCAAGACATGTATATCTATAGATACAAAAAAAGTCTTGAAATGGCAATTTCAAGCATATAACTTCTCTTTTATTTAACTGGATGTCACTTTATTTCTGAAATTGTTATGAGTATATACAGGACAACTAGACTTTCTAGGGATGGAATGTCTCTTACTAGAAAAAAAATAATTTCATTGTGGAAACCTATTATTTTTTTATTTTCAAACTGAATAAGTTTGCATGGAAAAATATTTTTAATACAGGCAAGCAAAAAAAATGGCACAGAAAAGTATCTTGTAATTAAGCAAATAAGGCTTTTTAATTTTATCTTTGATAGATTAACTTTTAAATTGTAACCTGACAGAAAGAGGGAGAAACATTTCTTTATTACTTGAGGACCTGACAGTCCTCAAGTTAATTTTAGGCACTGACTGTGGATTACTGGGAAAAAATGGTTTAACGACTTTTCTCTTACTTCTCTCTAATTCTATAGTAACACAACAAGAAAAAGTTTGGGACATGGCAAGGACATACCTGCAAACACTTTTCATCAGAAGAGATTAAAAGGTTTTTGTTTCAGTGGGATCCTAAAAATGTTGAATTCCTAGACTTGGTTGCCGAAGGATGCACTCTGAGCTTTGAAAGGTCAGATCCTTTCTCTATACATCAGAACTATCAAATTATTATGCTGCACTGATATGTGAGATTTAGACATCCATTAACACTGTAAGAAACACTCAGGAGTTGCTGTCCTTCCCAAATCATGAAGCCAGATGCGTGAGGTCTAGTTCTGTTCTGCAGATTGCTCCCCATGCAAACACTGCAAAGGTTTCCAGAACCAGAATTTTTCCCCAGTCAAATAAACTAACTAGAATTATTAAGAATTCTAGGACATCCACATAAAATATCATATAATTGTCTTCACATATCGCAATCCCATACACATGTCAGCAGGCATCACAGACAGAAGGTTACTTGGCTCTGTGGCTTCTGCAACCTTTCATCTCCCTTTGAGTCAGAGGAAGGAGAAAGCCCTGGCATTTCTGTGGCTGTGGTGGTCTCGCACAACGTGTGAATTTCTTGCCTTGTCCTCTTGTGGTTGTGAGGTCTGCATTTCACCCTACCCTACCTGCCAAGGTCAATAAAAATGTCTGGTTTTCATACTCTCTTTGTTGTACAAGGTGACACAAATGGAAAGGTTGAATTCTTCCCTAAACCACAGTGTCAGAAATTTAGAAGGGAAAATCTTGGGATTATGCTTACATTTGACTTATATTTAGTTGTGATTTCAGTGAAAACTACTAGCAGGCACTATTTAGATGAAGAGGTGTTGGAGGACTGTGAGAGATCTCTAGGAAATCCGTGGAGAGTAAAAGAAAGGTTTTGGATCTTCTGCAACAGGAAAGTAGGCAGTGACAGATGGTGCAAAATGCAAAGTTCACAGCAAAAGCTCCTCTGTTAAATCATAGATACTTATGTGGCATACACATACCTCTAGCCTTAAATCTGAAACCAAAAATGGTAGAGTACCCGTCTACTCTGGCTGGTATGTATGATTGCGCTGTTGAAGACAGACAAGAAGTCTCAAATGACATAAGAAAACACCAGCCTGACTCTGCAACAAAATTTAATATTGATTTTGAGGTAAAAGAGTTTGTAAACCTTGTTTGAAATATCCATATACTTCCAATTACACTTTGCTTGTATGCTTGTTTAAAACAGGCCAAGAAAAATACTGTCATATAACTTAAGCTCTGGCAACTTCTGTAATTTCAATATATATATATATATGAAAAACTTTATTGTAATTCTGTGGTTTTAGATATTTATTTCTATGTCAAGTTCTGTAAGTTCATCTTCTTACAAAAAATTATTGTGTAGTTAAAATATATGAGTCTTCAAAATTATATCATAATTTTTATCATATAGATACTCTATATCTAAACCCAATTTAATTACGCTGCCCAAATTGTGAGTAATATATTAAGTTAAGATAAATAGCTTTAAATAGGCAGTGAGGCAGAGTTGAAGGCCTGCTTATTTAGAAAAATTTGGAAAATGTGTTTAAAAAGACAAATCTGAAGTAATATTTCACATCAACCTCATGCAAGTTCAATACAATTCAAAGCAATGTTCTCACTGTTCCTGAGGTTGGTCTTGAAAGAATTGTCTGTAAACAAGAGTGAAGCTGAACACTTTCCCACAAAGCCATGAAGGAGGAGACTTCAGTTTCACAACTACCTTTTTATAAGCTTTGTTCCCTGTTTTATTGTCAGTTTCATTATTAAGACATTTCTTTTTACACTGTAGGCACCTAGGGTCAGGTGGCAATTGCTCCTAATTTTCAGCAGGCCACCCCAAAGGCATTTTATGCTAGCACAGCTACACTGCCAGGTGCAGAGCTACCAGTCATTCACAACAGTACTCCTGCCTGAAATACTGATGGGATATCACCTACGGGCTGTAACTCCTCCTCCTGCGATGGAGCTGTGGAGCATTTCCAAAGGATCCACCACCAGTAGGCCATTCTCAAACAAACAAATTTGTTAGGCAATGAACACCATCAGCTGAGAAGTACAACTGCCACACACCAGGCAGACATGCCTGGTCCTTCTGAGAATGACAGCCTCTAAATACATTGTGGAGGGCGGGGGGGGAGGGTTCTCATTATCTGCAGCTATACATCTGAATCTACTGTGCTATAACATGTATTCTTTTACCTATCTTCCTACCATCTGGATTTGCACTGTTTCTCTGGAAGTATTCCTCACACCTTGATCCACAAGTTTCTCCACTGAAGTCTTATGTTAGAATAAACTACTCACACTCACTAACAGATGCTTTGTAGGACTCAAACTTCTCTTTTCTTTGCTTTCTGTACAAGTCACTCACCTAAATGTCATTCAATTATTCTTTAAATGACACACATGATTTTTTTGGCACACTTGTTGTCTTTCAAAATCTAAGAAAATTTTGTCAATGGTTTCATCTTCAAGCTAAAAGAGTTCAAAGAGTCACTCCACTGGTTATGTAGGTAGTGCAAGGAGACTGGAATTTCTGCCAGCTGCACTTGATATTTTTGGCCTCTATTGAATGTTGTCATTCCTTGCTTCTGAAATTTGATTTAGCTACTCCTATTACAAATGCTTTGTGCTGCTCTACTGTCAGTCTTCCAGCTGCTGATACCAATTTCACAGGTGTCTGTGCATCTATTCTCCTAAACAACATACTCACTCTTTCATACAACAAGCTACACTAGCTTTTCAGTGATTTTCTTGATACACAACCCCCACCAAGAATCACAATTTTAGGGAACAAGTTCGAGACATCAGTAAAGTCCCTTGGGCACTAAAATTTTCATGCCCTTAGCTAGGTCTACCCACAGTGCCGGGTGTTTTTGTCAACATGTTGTCTAGTTTTTTTTGCTGCTGACAACACATCAAATAACACTTGATATGCACATCACTGGTTCTGAAGTCACAGAATGTACATCAGGCAGAACATAACAGATGACATGGCATACAGCGCAGTCAATAAGAAATCTGGCCAAGATTTTGTCAGGAACTGTCAACAAAAACAGTATGCTGTAGTTTCTGCAGTTTGATTTTATCTTTTCTTCTTTCAGATGGTGACAAGTATTGCTTTTTGACATCCTCCAATATCTCTTGGCTTTCTATATGGAGAAAGTAATCACCAGAAGCACCAGACCTTTCCTGGATACAATAAGTGACCATTATCATCATTTTGCCATTACCTTTATAAGATAATTTACAACTTCTGATTGAGTGCTGGGAAGATCACATTTATATATATGCTATAACTGTTCCTTAATTAATATTTTTTTTAAATTTCCTTTTCCAGTTCTCCCTTTGTATATACACCGTCTGTTCTAGCATGATGGGTTCCAGTTTCCTTTCTTCTAGCAAGTAATTCCTGCCTCTCATTTCCTTCAAAAATGTTCACTCTTTGCTCTGGGACTGGATGACAGTTTTCTCACTTCTGCATGACAAAATGCAAATGGTGTACTGAGAAATTTTAGGAAAGCCCTTCTACCAAGAATTACATTCTCATTCTTCAAAATCAGATTTAAAACTAAATGCAATTACAGGCATTTAAGGTTATTTAAGCATTCCTAAAGGGGTTTTTTTATGGTGTCCTCTATAAATGGCATAATACAGTTGTGTTCAGGTTTTCTACCTTAAGCCAAAAAGAGAATGCCAGAATTTCAGTCTTTCACTACCTTCTTGCATCACAGACAATAACAATCCACTGTAAACAACAGTATTTTACAACAAAATATCAGTAATAACATTACTGAAATAGTCTCTCAAATGTGTTTTATGTGTCATGCAGTTTTAAAGTACTGTGTTAAGATAGAAAACCCTAATATTCTCAACACAATCTTTTAACTGAATTCACAGTATTTAATTGATTTTTGTCAAGTGTTCCACAGGGGCAGTCGTGCTAGAAAGTCTAGTATTTTCCAGTTAAAATCAATAGGAAAATGTTCAGCACATTCAATGGGGAAAAGCCATGTCTGAACAGACTATCATCAATCCACTACAAACAATCCAGAAAACATGTACAGCCATTTAAACAGAAAATACATTTTTTACAAAGTGGTTTCACCCACAGTTAGGTGATAAGTTTTACATCTATTCAATATAATTTTTAAGTCTCAAAAAGTGACTTTAAAATATTTTTTCCCTTATTTTTACCATATGATAGAGTCAAATTAATAAGCAATGCCAATGCAATCTAGATGCTCAGCCAGCTGTCTCAGGCAGTTCACACCATGTTATTAAAGACTCTTTCTGGCACATGATTAATTATATTGCAACAGACATGTTCCCAAACTGTTTTTATTTTCTTCTTTTTTTAAGCGTGTGTTCTGCCTACTTCAAGGAAACACCAAATAAGGTGTTAATGATCATCTTTTCCCCAGATAATTAAAGAACTTTCCTGAGAAATATCATGCTGTTGTTCAGGCTTTTATACAATGATTACCAGCAGATATCAAGTGTTTACACTGAATATGACACAAATTAACCTAGCGGGAAATTCATTACTGCTGTGTACTTAAATGGTTATGAATTAACATATGTACCCATCTAAATTTGAAGGTGGGAATCTTTTAGTGTGCTGAAACTGGAATGGTGTTGCTAGTTCTCATAAAAGACACAGATCCCATTCTGGGCAACCTGTTAAAATCTAAACAGCTGCCGTAAAATTCAGGTATATCAAGCAGCTTTTTCAATACCATGTTTCTCCTACAGCTTCCTTTCTCCTCCCTATTTTTCCTTTCACAACACCTATGGGCCTACTGCTTCTGCTTAAAAAAATGCACTCATTTTCTATATTCTTTGTCTTGTATTACTGATACCCTTCTCTACAGCAATTCTGTAGCTGGATTTATCACCCTCTACTTTGAGACCCTGATGTAGAGGCCTACAAATCTTAGAATTGTTCATACATATAAAATAATTTACCACATGCAAAATAAATTTTAAAATATTCCAATCCTGTACAATAAATACTTTTGTTATCTATTTGTATTTTAAAAAAGTTTGATAGACAATGTACACAATTACAAAATATGAGGTTGATACTCCACAAATACTGACAATATTTTACCAGTTGGTAAGCTGGTAGTATTTCAAGAATTTACTTTGTTCAGGGTTGTAATGGCTGTAGTGTTCCAGATAAACCAGTAAGTTTGAATACTACTCTGAATTTTCTATACAGTGACAATACTAAAAAGAGAAGCAATAGTATACTGAAGCACCTAGTGCTGTGGTTTCCAAATCTGTGAAGAGGGCCATTAAGGAACACAAGGAAAAAAAAAAAAAAGCAAAGTAATATATTTCTTGATGATAATTCTAAAACTCTGGGATGGAGAAAGCTTAAGTTATAATGTCTTACTAGTTATCATTTTGACCTAATCTTTGTATCAAAATTTTGCTTTCTTTGAGGGAGACTTATGGTAGTATGAAATGCAGAAAGTGAGCATGCTAGAGCTCACTGAAGTTGAAAAAGTATTAAGAATTCTGTGTTAAAGAGCACTGGTCCCAGTGCTAATCCCTGAGGAACACCACTCTTCATGGTCTCCACTTGGACATGGAGACATTTACTGCAACTTTTCGAGTGCCACCATCCAGCCAATTCCTTATATACCAACTGGTCCAGCCATCAAATTCATGTTTCCCGAATTTAGAGACAAGGCTGTTGATCAGAACAGTATAAAATGCTTTGAACAAGTCCAGGCGGATGAAACATGTTTCTTTTTCTTTATCTACCAACACTACTACCCTGTCATAGAAGGCTACCAAATTTGTCAGACATGGTCTGCCTTTAGCCAAGCCATGAGTGTTGGCTTCATCTCATTTTCCATGAGCCTAACAAAGTTTTTTCCTAGAAAATACTGGGACAAGCAGCTTGTATAGATTACATCTGCCACAGCCCAGTTCAGAGAATGGTGTCCTTATTGTTAATGGGAGAGATGATGACATATGAGCTCATTCAAAATCAATCCAGCTTGCTGGAGGCACTTGAGAGATAATTCTGAGAAATAGATTAGTGCATTGGAAAGAGTGGAAAGAAATGCAGGGGGTAACAGGGACACCAAAAGCTTCATCAGGCTCCTGCAGCTTTCATCTGGACAACCCTCTCTTACCTAGCAGGTACCTGCTTTAAGAGGGCATGCAGCATGTGGATGCCTGCCCACACCATGTACTGGAGTGGAAAATAAACTGTTAGCTGCCTGATACAAAAGTGAGACTGCTACAGGGACTACATCATGGAAAAAGAAAATATTTTCATTAGGAGTTTAACAGCCATGAGATCAAACAGTACATGTTATCAAAAATCTTAAACTAGCTATGTCTAAAATGTCTTATCCAGTGACATCAATATCATTTTAAATCAGTAAAAAAATCTAGGCTTCAGATTTTTTTTAGAACATGAACATATCAACTCCAGTCTCCTTTAAAAACGCATTAATACATTTTCTAGCTTGGCATGCAATTAGGAGACATATTCCCAAATGTTGAAGGCATCAAGTGATTCAGTGGAAACTATGAGATAACTAGGGCTGCTTGTAGTCAAGGCACCAATTTAGATGCTTTCCTAATGATTTAAGGCTTACTTACTTCATTGCCAAGTCTACTGAAGAACACCTCAACAGGAGTGCTTTTCTTCTGTTCCAGCATGCTGCCCATAATCAAAGTTTTCACTGTCTGTTATATGTATTAGTTTCCTGGCACACCTAGTCCTGATCAATAATCTCTGTGTTTATGTGGTTGGTTACCTGTTCATCAAAAATCACTAACAGTATATCCAAAAAGTAATATAAAAGAAAGAGCCTAACCAATGAAATTAATGTGAAATATTCTGTTGAGCATTTTATCTGCTGACTGGGTTTCACAGAATCACAGAATATGCTGAGATGGAGAACATCCATCAGAATCATAGAGTCCAACTCCTGGCCCTGTGACCATTTCCTGGGGAGCCTGTTCCAACCGCCCTCTGGATGAAAAACCTTTTTCCTGGTTTGATTTTGTTGTCTTAACTTCATGGAGACATCAGGTAATTGGGCTTCCATCCAATTCTAACTCACTTCCCATTTAATCCTGCCTGGCATTCATAACATTTACATATGGATGAGAAGAACAGAGCAATCGCAAAAATCTGGAAACATGGAAAAGCTGTCATTTTTACCACAATAGCATTTGCTGCATGGATAGAAACCTAAACCCCAAACTTCATATCACAGTTATGCAAGTATTTGCTCACACTTTAACACTGAATAATATTGCAGCAGGCATACTAGACCTCTACTGGTAATACTGCCAGCATGATACAAAAATAGTCTGTAGTCCATTTTAAGATCAACTCAATATGCCAACCATTAACTTATAAGAAACTCATCAGCTAAAAAAACCCCAAAATTAAACAGATTTCTATTCTCAAATCTTTCACCTTTTATTCCCTTTGTGTTAATTGGAATTTGCAGGTTTTTCACCACACCACAAAACTTAGACACTCCAAAAATACCACTGAAAAAGCACACTTTTTAAAAAATAACCACAATGAAAGTATTTTCAAGCTTTTCATTTTCTCCTGTATGTTTGTTGGTTTTTTCCACTTGTAGTAGACCAGGTTATTTGTGGTACTGCAGTTAATGCAGAGCATATACACAAATGCCGCAACACACTCAAATCACCAAGTCAGTACAAGAAGAAAGTGGAATTTAAGGTGTCAAAAGAAAGATAATCCTGTTAAAATTAAGTTTTTTGCATGTGTATTTTTTAAAGTAGTAGCACAAAGGTAAGTGTGAGCAAGAACTCTACATTATTTGCTTATCTGTTAATAATAAAGGATAACTTTTCTCTTTGCCTCTAAGAAGCAGTGGTGAGTGTCTTGATTGTTTACAACTCAGTAATACTGAACTTACTTTGAAATACTGCTTTAGTTTATTTAGTTCTACCAACCTGGTAAATACCACAAACTATTTACAAAATTTAAATGGTGTAAACCTGGTAGGTCTCCAAGCACTCCAAGTGCAGCCACTCTTTTGCTCCCTGCAGTGGGATGGAGAAGGGAATGAGTAGGTAAAAGTGAGAAATTTCCTGGGCTGAGATAAAGACAGTTGAATATGTAAAGTAAAGCTTTACAATGTGTTATCAACACCATCTTACTCACAAATTCAAAACATAGCACCTTACAAGCTTCTATGAAGAAAATTTCATCCCAGTAAAAGCTATACAGAAGTATTTGCAAAAAACTGAAATGTTTGCAAAGTGCTTAAAATTAAGCCTATGTAAATACAATGCCAAAGCACTGCGAATAACAAATTATTTTCCTTAGGTTCCAGCCAATCAGCTGGCTTATTTGCATATCAGTGCATATCTTATTCAAATTCATACTAGTATGTAAATAATTTCTGCATTTTTTTATATATTGGCCCAGTGCACATTACCACATAGTAGTACATGAATTCACATAGCTGTGTCATTACCAGATCTTCTGACAAAAACCATTTTTACTCTGCCTCTATATATACATGTAAGTATTCAATACCATGTAGATGCATCTTTACACTTCCTTTAGGTTTTGAATTAACCTTGAAAATTAAAAAACAAACAACCCCCCCCCCCAAAATTTTAAAAAAAAAAAAAAAAAAAAAAAAAAAACCCAAAAAAAACAAAACCAAAAAAAAAAAAAACAAAAAAAAAAAAAAAAAAAACAACAAAACAAAAACAACAGCAACAACAAACCCAAAAAAACCCAAAAAACCCTGAAAATATTAGGACCTGTATGCTAGGCTGGGGACACTTCTTGTGCACCCTTTTATTCAGAAACCCTGACAAAGGTAAAACAAACAGAAAATGAAATCAAATCAAACTGAAGGCTAAAACAGTAAGCCACAAGGATTTTCTAAAAGATCTCATGAAAATCTTTGCCAAAAAATACTGCATGCTTAAGAGGGAAGAATTAACTTTGGGAGGCTAGTGGGAAACATAATCTTCTTTTCTTCCCTTCCTCCCCAATTCAGGATAATCGACTTTCATTATTAGTGGTATATACTCATTTTCTTTTCTATCACCCAAGAATCTAGTCTGACTATCACAGTTTTCCCAGAGCTACACCATTAAGAGGCATAAATTTGTGTGTGAACACCTGTGTCTCTTCACATCTGAACAAGGAAGCAAACTAATATCAAAATCCCATTCTTCAGAACATCTCAAAAGTTTAATTATATATCCTAGTTTTTAGTTCTACCAGAATTTTCCCATACTTTAAATGGGATTCTACTTCCCCTACTACATCAGCAAGCAAAAAACCAAACAAAAAGCCAAACAAAACTCCTAAAAATGATGTTATAAACAATAGCATGCCTGTGTGCCATGTTTTCTGTCTTTAACCTAAAGAATTTTTTTAATGTTCTTCAGCAGAATACTTCCTGTACATTCATTTTAATATTGTATCATACCTGCCTAGCTACTGAATTATTTCATATTAGCTTCAGTTAGAGTTCTCTTCTTGTTTTCTTAACAGTTCTGACATGTTTCCTGCAGGCAGCTCTCACAGACTGTATCCAAAAAAAAAAGATGAGAGTGATCCTGGGGGGTGTACTCCAACCAGGGACATCAGTGAAGAATGAACAAATGTAGACCCTGACTAATAACAAATCATACCCAACACAAGAGAATAAGGGAAGAATTTTGCCAAATAATTTTATTTTCCCCTGTGGAGAATTACAGTTTTCCAAAAATCACATTCCCTTCTAAATGGCTCCCAACAATCTTGGTTAATGGCTACTCTTTTAAAGTGAAGAGTGTAGAAAATGTGATGGTTGGGAAAATGCCTTTCTCACAAAATTCCTTTGCTTTGAAAATGAGGCTCAGACCCTAATTAAGTGTAAGTGTGGATCTACAACCTACCAGACAAGACTGAGCTTTATCTGTGGGGCTACACGCTGCTACATCAGCACAGGAGGAATGGTGCCTTGCCCACCAGCCTCTCCAAGCACTGCAGTGTCAGTGAAGCCATCTGCTGCAGCCACCTCCCTTCACCTTCTCTCCCTCCTACATGGATCCGGGCTGAGCTCACACATGTGGGTCTCATGTGAGCCACATCTGCAGTCTGAAGGAAGATGTAGCAGGAGGGGAATATGTGCCCTGGCTGTGCTCTCGTATTTGTTGCATAGGAGACGACGATTAATTTGATTAATAACCAAATTTTAAAGTTGGGAGTTCTTTGATAAATCTGTTTTTCCTTTCATTAGGACTATCATTCAGTTAAGTATTTCAGAATATAATGTTTCGTCTTTTCGTTAATATTTTCCTTTTTTCATTTGTATTAACATTCTACAATCCCATCATTGTTTTTGACATTTATTCTTTTATTTCTGCTCTGTGGTCTTCTTCATTTCTCTTGTCAATTATCATTTTATACACATTATGAATCACTTCAGCATCTGCCCATTCCAAAACATTAATCATTCACATTTTTAATAAACAAGCTCTTTTAAAGAGCTATAATGTTGGGGATTTTTTAAGAACAATGCATAAGATTTCCACCAGAAACTCCAATATTACCCTTCTATATCAATATAACAGACTGATACAGACCTGAATTGTGGGGGATGTCAAGGGTCTTGCATAGGTAATGCAGAACCAGCAATGCAGAATATTTTGCAAGAGCAGCTATCACATGGGACAGTTATCACGTAGTTGTCACATATCCACATCATCTCTGTTCATCATACAGGAAAACAAGGAAGGTCTTGCCCTATCTCTTTTTGTCCTACTTTCACTGAGCTGTGATGATGGAATCTGTAGCTGGCTTACATTTTTATTTTACAAAATCGCAACAGAATGACATCTAGTGTCTAACTAAACACTGATTTGTCTCAGACATAGAAAGTCGTTTAAGTTCTTAACTGGGTAAAGTTAAACTGCACTTCACTGTGATCTGAGACCACATTCTCTCAGTAACAAAGTCAAATCCATCTTGCCACTAAAACATGATGCTCTCTTTAGCACGTTTGCTTGTTTCTTTGTGTGAGGCAAGAAAGTTACTTCTCGTTTTGCTTTTTTTGGCTGGAACACACCTCTCCTACACAGACAGAGCGAGAGCTGGGACACTTAAGCCTGGAGAAGAGAAGGCTTCAGGGTGATCTTACAGCAGCCTTCTAGTACCTAAAAAGGGCCTACAAGAGAGATGGAGCAAGATTTGTTACATCTTCAAACTGAAAGAGGGTGGGTTTAGAGTAGATACAAGCAAGAATTTTTTTACTTTGAGGCACTGGAACAGTTTGCCTAGAAAAGCTGTGGATATTTGCCTAGAAAAGCTGTGGAAATTCCCCATCCCTGGAATTGTTCAAGGCCAGGTTTGACAGGGCTCTGAGTAACCTGGTCTAATGGAAGGTGTCCCTGCCCATGGCAGAGGGTATGAAACTAGCAGGTCCTTAAAGTTCCTTCAACTCAAACCATTCTGTGATTCTACGATTACCAGTGAACTATTGTTTTGCATTTGTTCAGGTTGCTACTTCTGCTTATATAAGCAGCCTGACTGCCAAATGCATATCTATGGTAACTGATTTAATACAGAATCAGTCTGCAAGTGTTAACTTGGTGTTATTAGTCAATGGCAGATCTCCTACTGATTCCAGTGGTGTCAGTAACACTATTGCTTTTATAAATTGCACACAGAACCCTAACTACCATCAGTGTTGTTATCAGATACTGTGCATATCTACAAGTTGGATGTTAACAGGTTTTCCATTTCAGAGTTTTACCTACTATTATTTATATATTAATTTCTCTAGGATTCTGTATCTGCCAGGTATATGTATATATATGTACATGTATGTGATATCCATGGAAGCATCGTTTTCAACTTGAGCTAGACTGTGGCATTATTTGTACTCCTCTTTTACTTGTAGACAGTTTTGGACCTATCTTGGCCATTCCTTTTGCCTTTGTGAGCCTTCTTCATACCTTCCAACCATCTAATTAGTATCTTAACTTCTGGTGTCTCAAGTGGTCTTCATCTGACACTGTCATTTATTGATTGCATTATTTATGATGTTACTGATGCTCAGCTACAGCATTTATTCTCATTATTCTTCCCAACTGCTTTCCCCCTAATCTAGTCAATAGAGAAGCCTTGCCTTAATTTCAGCAATGTATGAACTCTGGACAGCTTGCTCCAGATGACCAATCAATTGCACTACTCAATACCAATCACAGGGCTCTCCTTGCAGGCCTTACAACAGAAATCCTCATTGCTGTGCTGCACCCTTAGATGTTACCTGTTCAATGATGTCAGCTATCTTTCACTATTCACTACTTCACAGTGTGTGAAGACTCTCAAAATAATTTTTATAGTGACAGTGCACATAACATTTCCCCTGTTTTTCCTACAATGTCATATCTTAGTTCACTAATTTTCAACTAAATCTGCCCACAATCCTGCTTTCTCCTCATAGACAAATTAATATGATTATGTAATTTATGTTCAATCACCTCACTGGCAAATCTAAGTGCAGTAATTAGTAATTAATCGTTGAATTATGGCTGTTCAAACAGCATAAGTACTAACTGTCAAGTATTTAAATGTAAAGGCATTGTGTAGGTAAGAAAAGAAAGAAATTGAGAATCAATTTTCTCAAGAAAATTTCTGCATAGCATAAAACACTGTGCAATATTTTATCTTCACACTGGCCCAAAATTGTCCAGGAGTAAGTAGGAATATCATCAATAAAATAGTCCTTATTAAGGGAAGAGAAATGATTGTGTCCTCATCTTTCAGAATGCTCATAGGCATACCAAAAGCACATGAGTTTATTTGATTAATTGTATCATGGATTCTTTGTGTCTGTAGATATGAGAAGCTTTTAGAATATTCTGAAAGGTCTTATGTGTAATCAGCAAGGATTTTGTACATCTGATTGAATATCATAAATATGTACTATTAATATGCACTATAATTTCATGGATAGTTATGAATATATTATTTACAGAAGTAGAGAATATAACCATGTAAAATTTGTATTTCCCTCAAAAAAAATTTTATATGTGTAAAAGGCTGAATTGAAGTTAGGTTTGATATAACTCTCAAGGAATTGCAGATTTGATTTTACACTGCCACACACCACAGCCCCAAGCACACAGACTTTTTTGAATAGACTTGATTTGTACTGTGCTAGACCTGGTCCTGTGGGTCCCATCTGTTTCTGGAATGAAATTACCTAATCTTAAAGCCCTTCTTTGTAAGACTATGACATTACTTTCCAGAAGGTAATGATAAATAGAATTTATAAGATTTATAGGCCACCTGAGTTTAGCCTGCTAAAGAAGACCACAGAGCTACCATTTTCACAGAAGATAAGCAAAGACAAGCCAGGAATCATTCTCTTGTCAGTGAAGAGCCCTGATTGATCATTAGAGGAATTAAAGTAATGTTCTGTGCCTACTTACACAGGACATAGAAAAGGGTTTCCCTCTCTGCTCTTTCTTTTCACAAATAAGTACTTTCCTTTTCTGGAATCAAAAGCACTTCGTGTTATGAAGCTTTTATTTTAGAGTGTGTGTATATATATATGTATGCATGTATATATGCATACAAACCTCTCTGTTTCAGAGGAATGTTAAAAGGGAAGGGTTTTTTTATATTTGCAGAAAACATTCTGATATACAAGACAGACAGCATGGAAAAATTTAATATATACAGCTGCTTCAAGACTGTGGTAAAGAATTTGGGCTTTCTTTTCAGAGGTCCTGCGTAACTCCAGAACTAATAGGAATCATAAGTGCGTATCAGTTTGGGAAGCATCTCTTTTACTTCCACAATGGAGAGAGGTAGAGGTATGTTTGGAGCTGTATTCCAATGTTAGGAGAAGCAAATTAAAATCTTTGTTTTGGCAAAGGCCAATTAAGATGTATCAACTAAATAAACCCCAACAGTTACCCACCCTTGTCACTGTATGGGATATTTCTCTGGAGGAATACTTTAAGATTTTATTGAAGATAAATTAAGGAAAAACACTTGTTAAAATGCTGAAATATTGTATATTCCTCAAATATGCCTTTTTTTCTTCAAGATTTCACATAAATACTCCAGTAATAAGTAAGAAAACAGAATTCATATCCTGTAATTAAGACACGTGGGAAAACCTACTAACACAGAGAAGACCAAATTCTTCAAAATATAAAACAAGTAAAATTTCTAGCAAACTAACAACTAACTTTAAAGCCATTTACTTCAGACATACTTAGGAAATATAAAGCCATGTTTTGTAATAGTGAAATACTGTAAGCAATTTTTAACAGATATACTGTAAATACAGAGCTAAATGGTTATCCTGAAGACCATTTTGGTGGGCTATAAATATGATCATTTCAAGTCATACTGCCTTGACTAAGCTAACACCCAAAACAGAATAGTTTGCTGGAAACTATAAAAAGTTAAATAAGAAGAGTTCTGAGTTGTTTCTATCAATACTAATTACATGTTTGCAACAAGGTTAAATTAGTTGACTCTATAGTCAATATTCTCAGAGTAGTCTGGGGTTTATTTCTTAATTATTGTGTCTTTTTTAACAGAACAAATTAAATTTTCAGTGCTATGCTGTAGGCTTTCCCCTTATCCCTCTACTTCTTCAATGTTCTTACTAGCTAAAAAGGTTTTCCCAAGTAGTGAGATATCTGAGGTACATATAGTTAATCTTAATTAATTTCTAGTGGAGCTACAGTTCAAATCAATCATACCTAAAGAAATATATTATAAATTCAGATACCCAGATATAAATTAAAAAATTTGAAGAGCCTTCTGAGTGAACTTTTCAGTTATAGCATACACGTATTTCACTGCAGAAAGATTTCTGCTCATTGTAAATTTTAAAAATTAAAACAAGCTAAGGAAGTTAACTAAGAGCAGTTCTTTAAAAAGTCTCATATCCAAACCAAGCTTTGTAAACAAAAAAGCAATTACACAAATTATAAATTGGCTTTTCAAAAATGGATGGTTTCTCAATCTGAGTTCTGTTTTCTCAGGAGCAATTATGAAAAGGTTAAGGATTCATTGTAAATTTACAAACAATTGAATGAAATCCAGTAATTTTGCCTATTGCAAAAGACAGACCATTCCAGAGCTCCATAAATATCACTAGAACAGGTGTTCTAGAAGAATGGCCCAGAAAGTAAGTGCAAACACAGATATATTGAATAATATTGAATAAAATGATGCATCTTTTAGAAGATAAGCTACATTATAGTGACAATAAATTGTCTAAAAATCATTTGTATTGTTTCACTGTTAGTAATGAAAATTGGGCTGATTTTTAGGACAGAAATCATTATGTACCTCTCCATGTAAATTATTAGCTTTGTATCCACTTGGTCCCGTAGAAGATCCGCCTCAAATCTATGTAAACTTTTTCATTAAATGGTCCATAAAAAACTCCTGATGAAATACTAGTTAATATCTACTGCAATTTTGAAAACTATAGCAGTAAACATTAACCAGTGGCCACCAAAACCATACTGACAAAGGAAGATTTAAGAAGAAGAATAAAACACAAGATACAAAAATCTCATTTCAGTTTTGAGCACAGTCAATTAATTATTTGCCTTGGCACCATCATCAGCATACAAGTTTTTGTGCAAGTTTAAGGCTAAATAAAGTAGGCAGATAATTCTTGTTTTCAAAAATTAAATACTACGTTATAAAATTTATATTCACTCTCAGAATGGCAAAGACATATTGTGAAAGCTGTATGTTTTGATGTATAAACAAATAAAGAAGAGATGTGATTGTATTGCTGCTGTGAGATACAGCACTTTGTTTTTGGAACACTTCAAAATTTCCTTGAGTTTTTTGATGTTTTGCCCTCAGGTGATAGAACTGAGGGGAGAAAATGGCCATAATCCTGACATACAGCACATTTTGTTCACTATTTTCTTAAGCTGTGAAAGAATAAAGTTTTTCACAAAAGGGAAAACAGTGGTTATAAACACAATGGGAATCTTCATGAGGAAAAAAATCAAAGGAAAATAAAACAAAAACAAACAAAAACTCACTGTGAAGAATAATTTTAATTTTTACAGCCTTGACAATATGCCATTAGCTCAGAAGACAAAACTGCAAGCAAGTCATACAAGGCTTTTATTGTCAGGGTATGAAGTGGAGCAGGGAAATATTAAATTTCAAACTGCATTCACTTTCAAATCAAGAACTGGCAGAAAATGCTTTTTAAAATAGTGATTATCCTTAACTGTCAAAATGCTGCTTACGTGCTGTCTGGAAAAATTATCATTCATATTCATTTGTCAGTACCTCTCCCACTCTTCACAGTCAGGCAATGTTAAAATTCAAGTCAAATTTTGTTTTTTTCAATGATATTTATTGCTCCTAAATACTAATATGTAGACAAACATTTCTTGTTTCTTAATGCTGCTTGCACACATATTTCAGGTTAACTCTTTATCATTTCTGTGTGAAGAATTACATTTGGGAAAGGAATAGGATCTTCTGTTAGGAAGGAGACAGTAGATGCCTTTTTGGTCTTTCGATTTAGTGATTTACATTATTTTTATGACATGCTACAATATCAAGGAAAGTCATTCTACAAAAGCCTGACCATAACATTCCAGAGAGTTTGCTTTGCATAATGTATCTCCATTAGTGTTTCCATATAAGTTGACAGTATGACAGTTAAATCTCTTCATGCATTTCTATCACTTCACCTAATAAAATGTCAAACTTCCTATGCACGCTGAAGTAAAATATGTACGATATGTAACACAAAATCAAGACATGCACAACCAGAGCATGACAATATTCTACAAACAGGGGTAGCTGGTATCAGACTGAAATCTAGAAATTACAGTCTCCTAGGTATAATGGTTTCATTAAAATGTTCAAACAGTGTCTCCAAAGCTAATTTTCTTTCCAAAGCACCCATGCATAGAAAGTACAGCAATAAGACATCCCCCTGCTATGCCTTTCTGAATAGCAGATTAACTGCAGAACTAGAATGATGTCAATTTGTTTCAAAATATTGCAGCAAAGCTTTTGAATGGATGAGCAATTACTAACAGAGGGTGCAATTATAACCGAGTGACAGGGAATGCTTTAATATGGTTCTTCTTGCATGTACAAGGAATAACAAGAAAATGTAATGAAGGAGGAATAATGAGACAGCTGGCTTTGACAGCACCTTGGCAGCCATCACTAAGAAAGTAAGTGCATTAGTTCAGTGGGGTCCATTCTTCAAGACATCTAAAGAAGGATGAGGAAAAAGCATCTTGTCAGAGAGTAGCCAAGAGCTACCACCAACAGTGCCGCAAAAGATTTACTTGAATCAAAACAAAATTTAGTTTTTTACACTAATTAACACCAAAAAGACAGTCATTTGGATGGATTTTACTGGACCGTCTTTGCTTTTTTTTTCCTCCTCTTATCCCAGATCCCCAGTTTGGTTTTTAACTCTTTGAAGATGAAATAAAAAAAAATCTACTTGTGACCTCTCTATTTCACAAGCTCACTCAAAAATTCACTCTTTTGTTTCTGAATGAAATTTTTACAAAGTGCTTTTTGCCATTTGTCACATTAAGGTGGCTTAACACTATTTCTGCACTTAAATAGGTACTGCCTGGAGCCAGCTGGTCTGCCTAGGCAGGCTTGCGAGGAAGAAAATTAAGTTTCAGAAGCAATGGGCTAAATTCTCCTTTCAATTATCCATTGTAACCTTATTATGCACAAAATCAATGATACAATGTGCTCCCATGTTTTCCTAGTAGAATCAATATAATTGTCCTTATGGTATTCAAATGCTACAAACATGGCAAAGGTTTTTATTAAAGACCGATAACTGCAACAGCCCCCAAACATAAAGAAGCTTTATCTAGACTACTGCCAAAGTTCAATTTTTTTGAGCACTGTTCTTAAATTACCAAAAGCTGCAAGAAACAAAACACTAAGATCAAGCTGTGCTATGCCCAGTTCTGGTCTCCTCAGTACAAGAAGGGAATAACAAAGGGTCACTAAGATGACTGAAGGACTGGAGCATCTCTTTTGTGAGGCGTAGCTGAGACACTTCAGACCGTTTAGTCAGGAGAAGAGAAGTGACTGTGTTACTGTATAAATTCCTGGAGTAAAGGTGCAAAGGGGACAGAGTCAGGCCCCTTTTGGTGGTGAACAACCAGAGACAAAGGCCTCCAAACTGAAATTTTGGAAGTTCCCTTTGAACACTAGGAAAGGCTTCTTACTGTGATATTGATTGATCACAGGCTGTCAAGGGAGGTTGTGGTGCTCCCATCCTTGCATATGTCCAAAAGCCATTTAGGCAGGTTCCTGGACAAATGACTCCAGACAGCCCTGCTCGAGAAGGGTGCTGCTGCAGGTGACCTGGCAACATCCCTTCCAACCATGACAATTCTGTGATTTGCTGATTCTCTGAAATAGTCACATACTTGCTATAAAACCTTGTGGGAAAAAAAAAAGTATGAACATAGGTATGCAACAGCACAAGCTGTTTCTTCAGCGCACTACTTCTACACCTACTAAGTAATACATTGTCTTCAGAGTGCTCCTGCCTAAATAACTCACTCAGGAGAAGGAAGGTATTAGCATATCTAAACTGGTAGTATACTTTAGATTTAAAGGGCTTTCTTGTAGGTTTGTGGGGGTTTTTAACAGGCTTGCAGTGATCTACGAACATGAAATAAATCCATTAAAATGTATTCTATCTTTATTTATGATTTTTTCCCTAAGGTACAGATATCTGAATTGGAATCAATGATCAGTATCACTGTTCATACAAGTGCTAATCCCTGTCCACTCAGCTATTATAAACTACAATCATCATGTTTCAGAGCTCCAACACAGCATTCAGCTGGTTTTTGTCCTGTAAGAAAAATCAAATAGATCTTCACCATCCAAACATGAGTATCAAGGTTTGTTTGGGCAGAAGCTACAGCACCAGGTGCATAGTGCTATCAGCATATATGTACATAATGGAAATTGCCCTCTTTATTACCAATGTCTTTTGACTTTCTCACACATATACATTTCTGGGCTCTTTATTACTACTTGATATTGCTACTGGTACTGTCTGCATGGGCAAGAAATATTATTTTACTATTAAACCTATAGTTCTTAACACTATAGTGACATCTAGGAGTACAAGAGAGACAGACCATAACTATCGTGCTACAGATTCTAGACCTGTAGGACTGAAATAGGGTCACGCCCCTAAAAAGCTTTAAAAGTCTTTCTATTTCTTTCTGCTTTCATGTTGTAATTCACACATACTTTTCACTTATTAGAAGAGGAAATATATTCTCAAAGTGTGCATAACAATTGAGGAAATCTAGAGGCAGAATTAAAGCACAAAGACATTTTCTCTCACATCTCATCAGAAACCACTTACATTTCCCCATTGTTATACATCCCAGAGCAATCCAAACAGGAAATTAGGTCTTCTGGCTTCCTCCACCATTTTCAGAAGAGTCTGTGCATGAGAAAATAGCCTACTTCCTAGACTACATTAACACATGATAATTATATTTTCAAAGGAAAAAGGAGCACATGTCCTTTGTAGTCTTTGATGGTAACTTTAAATTGCACTCATTGCTTTACAGCAAGTAGCTCACTCTAATGAAAAATAAAGTTATAATGCTTCAAAAACTTCAAAGTGCTTTGTAAATATGACCTAATTCATCAAAATTTTCGATACTCAAGGGAATTGGGTACACAACAAGCAGAGACAGGAAAAACAAGGCAGACAGGGCTAATGGTGAAATTCTGTAATTTTTGTCCAAGCATGTCCTTGCTCAGGATTTTTCTTAAAGAACAAATGAATCTAAGAAAGTAGGTAAAAATTTTCTAAATTTCTAATTAATACAAATTGTAGCTAAATATGCAGTGCAACTGTCACTGATTTGTTTGGTGTTTGGCAATAATGTGTTCAGAAATCTCCATAGCTCTGCACAAAACCTTAGGATAAGGACATTGTGCCAGGCCTCCAGAATCTGCATGTAGCAGACATAAATTCCTCCCTCCACATCATAAAGTGAGTAAGCTTCTTACAGACTTCTACCACCAGTTTTGGCTTGCTTTTGTCTTCCTATGAGAAGATTTGGCTAGTTGACTTACATTGTATATGGGCCTGTTACGGAACCCGTTCAACCTTTCCCCCAAAACTTGAATGAGCTCCATATCCTGCTAACACAGAACATTTTTTCCTTGCAATCACTGCAGCCTGCAAACACAGCACTACAGTGCATCTGTGGCTTTGAATCCAAGCATATCCATCTAAAGGAAATATTATTCCTGAAGGTATAACTACACCACAGAGAAAGTATAGTTTTGATTATTTGTTCATCTCCATCTATAACTTTATATGACCTGTGAAAACATGAATGAAAATATAAAATGTTTCAATAGATGAATTCTGAAGTCAGCAATGATTCATATTTGGTGTCAGCAGTATTTCTTAGTCTCTTTTTCTAAACCTTAGTCAATGCACAACAACAAATTAATGGTTTTAAGCTATTTTAATTGTGGAAAGATATAATAAACTAATATGAATAGATGTTTTATAATGACACATATAAATGTTAAGATATCTATACATATATACTATACAAATATTTAGATACATAAAATATAAAAAATACCAGATCTCTATGAAACAAATCATTAGGGAAAGAAATATTGCTGATATTGACATCTATGCATATACATAACTGCTCAGATAAAGCATCTACTTCTCCTTAGACAAATAACTGGAAAACATTAGCTAGGCTTTCAGAATTGTTAGGGTTATTAAGATGATGTCGAAAAATAAGATAGATTCTGCA